>NIPM01000353.1:88059-153171 GCA_002738285.1 Holacanthella duospinosa | reverse complement strand
TTTTTTGCGTCTGTGCGACATTGACTTATACTTGTCAAAAATATCATAAATATTTGACAGAGGGATTTACCTCTGTCAGGTTTGGAAAATTAAATCTTTTGTATAAAAATTATTGACTTATGGCTACGTTTGATGTCAGCCTGAGATCATCGTCGCTGTCACTTCTATAACTGCATAACGAAGCTCCACTAAAAAAATAATACAAAGTAAGAACGAATTTCATCCCATCCACTGATTTTGGTTTCAAAGAAAAGTTTAGAATAAACCGAATATATTTACTATATTTGACATAAAAATGTCAGAAAAGTTTGACAAGTGTCAAAAATCCTTGAATATGACATTTTTTTCGTGGCGCGTTATTTTAGCATTCCTGTCAATGTCAACTGTCGATATGTCAATATGTCACTGTCAAAATGTCAGTGATTGTGGCACAGGACCCTGTTGACCAAAATTATGAGAAAGTTATAATCAGAATTTAAATACTGTAGTCGACGTATATAAGATCTTGATTTTTGCAGCGAAAATTAGGGGTCTTGTAAATCTTGGTAGCTCCCGTGCTAAATGTATTACTCTGGTTCAAAACCACATCTTGGAAATTTGGTCAAGATGACTTGAGTATTGAAGTATTTACTATTTACCCACCCAGATGTTGGAATAGTGATATTCCAGTCAGTTGACTTAAAAATTTGAGGGTATTTGAATTTTCTGAGAGTCATCAATTAGAATTGATAGGTATTAGTAATTCAGTACCAATCTGTCATGTTCAGTCTTTGAGCGTCGTAATTTTAGAANATTAGTAATTCAGTACCAATCTGTCATGTTCAGTCTTTGAGCGTCGTAATTTTAGAAATTTTGGTATTTCACTATAAAATGTGTAAACGGGATTTTTTTCTTGTTTTATCAACAACGGAAGAATTCCCCTAGGTAGCAAAAAAAAAACTAACGCATAGCATTATAAGCAGTCTCCTCGATCTTTTTGGTTACGCAATGAAACCAGTTTCAACAGCTTATCGTTCACAGCGTGGAGAAAAGATAAAAGAGGGTTGAAAATCAAGTCACAAGTAGAGATTTCACATANAAATTTTGGTATTTCACTATAAAATGTGTAAACGGGATTTTTTTCTTGTTTTATCAACAACGGAAGAATTCCCCTGTAGCAAAAAAAAAAACTAACGCATAGCATTATAAGCAGTCTCCTCGATCTTTTTGGTTACGCAATGAAACCAGTTTCAGCAGCTTATCGTTCACAGCGTGGAGAAAAGATAAAAGAGGGTTGAAAATCAAGTCACAAGTAGAGATTTCACATAACTTCAATTGAAATAGTTCAATCTTACAAGTACGACCAAGGTTACCGTATTAAATCACCAATCTTCGTTTCACTGAATGTGAGAGAACAGATATTAGAGAATTTAGTAAGTAAATACCTACTACCGAATACAGATACATTGTGTAACGAAGATGTGGGGCTTGTTTTCGTTGATTTACTTTAACTTTTCACACGAGACTTGGATATTCATCCATTGCTCAACAACGGGGTGACGTCTCTATCGACTACCATATTTTGACAAAATTAGTGAGCCTCTGTTCTAGTTTCTTAGCATCTCCTTCCAAATAGGGACGTGTCTCCTTCACACAAGCTTCAATTCCAGACAGTTATTCCTAGAAACTGCGGTCCCGACGACGAATAGGAATTTAAGATTACACACAAGAAGTAAATCTTTATCCATCAACCTCGCCAGGCTACAGAATATTGAAATGGCACAAATAATCTCCGGGACCGAAATTTCCAAGTAAACAGTCTAATTCCAGGATCACAAATTTATTAATATTTTTTTTGGTTTAAAATCCTTGGAATGTTTCTTAGGAAAATCCAATTGGCACTGAAGGATGAAGTCACGAAAATGATGGCGGAAAATGACGGATTCCGTCCAGGATTAGCCATCGTCCAAGTTGGTGGACGAGAAGATTCAAATGTTTATATTAGGATGAAAATCAAGTCAGCTACAGAAATAGGAATTAATGCCACCCATTACAAGTTTCCCAGAACTATAACTGAGGCTGAGGTAAAGTAAATAATAGAATTTTCTTGTTTGACCTTGACCGTCGAGTTGAGAAGCTGTAATCATCAAATGTATTAATATTAATACAACTAAATTTTTAGAAGTACTGATTGGGGTTTATTTGATTTCAGCTCCTTGCTGAGTTGGATAAATTAAATCGTGATCCCAAAGTTCATGGAATTATTGTCCAGATGCCATTAGATGCTGATAACCTTATTGACTCTCATAAGATAACAGATTATGTAGACCCTGGCAAGGATGTTGATGGGTAATTTTTATTATTCAATTAAAATTGTCTCCAGTCAACGTCTTTCTAATATTTGAATTTGCTGGCATAAAGTAAGGTGTAGTTTAAATTAGTGGTCCACAAGCTTTGAAGTTAGAATATGAAGAAACTGTCGTAATGGCGATGAAACTTTTGTTGCTAAAAAATTATTTTTCACATCTTTTTATCAGATTATGCACTGTCAACGAAGGTCGTGTTGCAATTGGTGATTTAAAATCTGGATTCATGCCATGTACTCCATTCGGTTGTATTGAACTAATCAGAAGGTAAGATTATTCATAGTTATGGATAGAAAATTAAGCATTTTTATGTACTATTTTTAAATTCCCAGTACCGGTGTTCCGATCGCTGGTGCCACTGCTGTTGTACTGGGACGTAGTAAAATTGTCGGTACTCCTGCAGCTGAACTGTTGAAATGGTACGATGCCACTGTCACAGTCTGTCACTCAAAAACGAAGAAACTAGCTGAAGTGGTAATTTGAACTCAATTAGTGGTTATATTCAAGTGAAGAATACACTTGATAATCTCGATAGCCTGACTCAAAATATTTTATGTGAAATTCTATTTTGGAAATACCATATTCTCGTGCTCTTTATTACCAAAAATTATGTCTTGCAAATGAGTCATTGCTTACTTCGCAGGTGAAAACTGCTGAAATTCTTGTCGTAGGGATTGGTAGAGCTGAAATGGTCAAAGGGGACTGGGTAAAACCCGGAGCTGTTGTTATAGATTGTGGCATCAATGCACTTCCTGGTGTGTACTTTCATTTTCGATGTAATTAGTAGCGTTTGTTCTAAGAGTAAGTTTAATCATTATATTTTCCTTTTCAGATGCAACGAAAAAGAGCGGGCAGAGACTTGTTGGTGATGTTGCTTTTGAAGAAGTGAGCAAAGTTGCTGGATACATTACACCTGTTCCAGGTGGTGTGGGTAAGATTCAATATTTTCACCGAAGGTTTGAAATACTTGATTAGTGGTTTGAAATTAAACTATTTTAGGCCCCATGACTGTCTGCATGTTGATGAAGAACACCGTGATTTCTGCCGCCAGGACGTTGAAACAAGGCGGTGGGGGTGGATCTTGGAATTTAACTCCATTATCTCTACATCCAAAAGATCCAGTCCCGACGTAAAAGTTGATCCTTATTTTATAAAGTTTTGATCTGATTAGTCTAAAAAAATACGAAATTAAAAAAGAAAATCTAATTTATTAATTCTTTCTTCTCAAGAGGTCAAAAGTAAACTCCTGATTTACTAAATCGTCCGCACGCTACAACATCCTCGTATTTTTAAAGTCTATAAAGAATATTAGGCTGCATATCCGGCTGACTCTGATTTAGTGCACACACAACTGCCAGTCGTTCCTTAACGCATTTTTGCAAATTTATTCGTAACTGAACTGTAAAATTACTCCATTTTTCAGAGATCTTGAAATCGCGAGATCACAAACGCCGAAAAATATTGCCGTCCTGGCCGGAGAAATAGGAATCCTACCTGATGAATTGGAATTGTATGGGAATAAAAAGGCCAAGGTGTCTCTGCATGTCATCAAACGATTAAATAGCAAGAAGGATGGGAAATATGTTGTCGTCGCTGGGTGAGTTCGGTCAAGAGAAAAAAGCCGAAGCAATCCATAAATCTTTTCATATTCATAGCATGACACCAACGCCGCTTGGAGAAGGTAAAAGTACTACGGTAATGGGATTAGTCCAAGCCCTTGGAGCACATCTGAAGAAAAACACATTTGCGTGCATTCGACAACCTTCACAAGGGCCAACGTTTGGAATCAAGGGTACAATTTTTTCTTTGCCTTTCCATTTAATTCAAACTAGAAAATCCCAATTAATTTTTTAATTAATTATAGGCGGAGCGGCTGGTGGAGGTAAATCGATGAAAATGTGGATTGGACCGCAATCACTGAATTCGTCTTCTTATCTTCCCTGAAAATTTGAATGTAGGGTACTCGCAAGTAATTCCAATGGAGGATTTTAATCTCCATCTTACTGGAGACATTCATGCAATTACAGCCGCCAATAATTTATTGGCTGCTCAAATTGACACTCGGATGTATCATGAAAGCACTCAGGCTGACAAAGCACTTTATGGTAGACTTGTTCCTGGGAAACCTGGAAACCGAAAATTTTCACAAATCCAGGTAGCCCCTTCGAATTATTACTTAATTTTTCACATTTGAGGCTTAAAAAATTTACATAATTTAATTTTACAGCTGAACCGATTACGTAAGCTGGGGATTAATAAGACTGATCCAGACACTTTGATTGATGAAGAAATCAAACAATTCTCTCGTTTAAATATTGATCCTAAGACAATCACATGGAGTCGAGGTTTTCTAATTATAATTGAAACAAAATGGATTCCAATTCTATCATAAGCTATCCTTTATTTCAGTACTTGACACGAATGACAGATTCTTACGTGAAATAACCATTGGACAATCACCTACAGAGGCTGGACACGAACGAGTCACTGGTTTCAAAATTAGTGTAGCCAGTGAAATCATGGCGGTCCTTGCTCTGACAACTGATTTGCAGAACATGAGAGAGAGGTTAGGTAGAATGGTGGTAGGAAATGATTTTAACAAGAACCCAGTAACTGCAGAAGATTTGGTACAAACGTTAATAACGAACCTATCTAGAATTGTTGAATTGTTTGTGCATATATGGTAGGGAGTCTCTGGTGCGTTAACTGTACTCATGAAGGACGCCATTCGTCCCACATTGATGCAAACGTTAGAAGGGACACCAGGTAAATTAAAAAAAAAGGAAATCATATGAAATTATGATGATAATTACCACCAACATAATGTTTTGTACATAGTTATGGTTCATGCTGGCCCTTTTGCAAATATTGCCAATGGAAATTCTTCCATACTTGCAGACAAAATAGCACTGAAGTTAGTCGGTGAAGATGGTTATGTGGTCACAGAGGCTGGTTTCGGTGCAGACATTGGTTTGGAAATGAATCACTTTCTTTTGCTTTTTTTTTCATATGATTTTAGCACTATTAATCAAAGTTTAATTAATTTCCAGGAATGGAGAAGTTTATGAA
Organism: Holacanthella duospinosa; assembly: GCA_002738285.1. NCBI lineage: Eukaryota > Metazoa > Arthropoda > Collembola > Poduromorpha > Neanuridae > Holacanthella > Holacanthella duospinosa. Next base: position 147,757 of record NIPM01000353.1, on the reverse strand, counting down.
CATCAAGACAAGATATTCTGGACTGCGCCCTTCAGCAGTTGTAATTATTGCTACAATTCGAGCATTGAAGATGCACGGTGGTGGACCAAATGTTACTCCAGGAATGCCAATCCATTCTACTTATTTAGAGGTAAATTGAAAAACTTTGTGCTAATCTTCGTAACTATGTAGTATTTGAGTAAGAATGGATTTAATCTTTAGGAGAATTTGGAACTGGTTACTAAAGGATTTGAAAATGTTAAGCAACAAATCCAAGGAGCAAGGAAATTCGGCATTCCTGTGATTGTTTGTCTCAACAAATTCAAGTAATATAATTTTCTTTTGATTTAAATCCTAAGTCCTTTTTTAAAACCCTCCAGCTAATACATATTAAGCATTCAAATTCAGTAGTTGCGTATCGCTATCACACCCACAAGTGATTGTGTATGTCTATGAACACCTAAGTCATTGAACCCCATTTTTTTACAGAATCTCCCAGTGTTTNTCGCGGAAAGTGGTCAGAAATTGAAGATTTTGAGACAAAATTTTTTGTTATCTTATTCTGAACCTCTAGGTACTTGTTTTCTATGTGATTATTTGATTCAGCAGTAATCCCAATGTGTATAAAAATATACGGATTTATCAAATTAGAGACTTAAAGATATGTACAATTTGAAAAAAATGGGACAGAATGATGGGCGGGTCATTAGGGTTAATTTACAATTCTGGGCGCTAAAAAAATGTAAAACGTGTGTATAGGCATTCACCAAGAAATTAATTCTTTCGACTAGGCATGATACAGATAAAGAAATCGAACTCATAAGAACACTATGTCTTGAAAATGGAGCATTTGATGCGGTAACTTCAGAACATTGGGCTAAGGGTGGAGCTGGGGCATTGGAATTGGCTAAGTCCATTATACAAGCAAGTACTCAGACAACAGACTTCAAATTTCTATATGATCTTTCCTTGCCATTGGAAGAAAAAATCCGAATAATAGCTCGAGAGATCTATGGTGCAGATGACATTCAGCTCTCTGAACTAGCGGAAGCTAAGATTAAACTGTATATGAAACAAGGGTTCAATGACTTGCCAATTTGTATTGCTAAAACCCATCTATCCCTGTCACATGATCCTACACTGAAAGGGGCACCAAAAGGATTCATCTTGCCAATTAGTGACGTCAGTGCAAGCATCGGCGCAGGATTCATCGTTCCTTTAGTTGGATCGGTACGTTAGCAAATTTTCTATTATACATATAAATAATATGAACTGACTTTTACGAGATCTTTGTATAGATGGCTGCAATTCCTGGACTTCCAACGAGACCCTGCTTCTTCGATGTTGACCTCAATCCAGAAACAGAAGTAGTAGAAGGATTGTTCTAATTAGTCAATTTCTCACTTGTATTTTCCAAAGTTTATTATACTATTCGTAATCTTGGAAAGTAAGGGTATCAGGAATCCGCCGAGCTTGAATAATTTTTAAGCAAGAACCTTCTTTGCTGCTTGTAGAACATGTCCATCCAATTTGACTAAAATTAGAAAATGTAAATTTTCATCTATAACATGTTATGCATTTGCCGCTTACCAAATTAAAATTTTTCAATTGAAAAGTTACAAGCAGAATAAAAAACTGGGGTCGCGTTCGTGCCGATATTACTTACAAATTTTAGATTTTCCTTGAATCGGAATCGGAGTTCGTAGCAATTGAGGATTAGCTAAAACCAGTACATACGGATCAGCAACTTCTCCATTTGGATAAAGCTCCAAGTATTCTTCTTGGGGTATACAGTCCAATAAATCAACACACCCAAGTAAAGCACCTGACGGATAGTTATGTGGAAACTCCACATCTATAAGTGAACAGTATAGTAATTGGTCCTTCTAGTTTATGTGAGATTATTCTCTAAAAGTAGCACCAATTCACTTACCTCCAATGATATGTCGGTAGGATATTTGTACACTGGAAATAAATTCTAACGTTGGAGGTTTTCCACCAGCGTGAATCCAAAGGCGACCACGAACAGCTGTGTACCAAGATCTTCCTTCAAACCTATTCCAAAATCATGTTTACAATGATTGTATATTTTAAAAAGAAAATAATTGTAGTTTTTGTACTTTTTGATTCCATCCATTATCAACGTAGCATACGGTTGATTACATGAGAGACAATTTCCAGCGTCTACCATTTCCTGAAGCGAAGGATCCTGAAGACGATTACTCCAGAGAATTGGAATCGAGGAATTGTATTTCTTCAAATTTCCCAAAAACTCTGGTTTCATTATCACAACCCCTTCACTTGTATCTGTCTTCATCCTATCGTCAACTTTATCCTTTGAATTCAAACTAAGAAAACTTAGATCCTCGAAAATTGCAAGTTCAGGTTTTTCTTCAATGATTCTACGTCCTGATTGTGAAATAACAGGATGACAGGTGAAGATTATCGACGTAGTTTAACTACGATTGAATAATTTACCTGCAAAATCAATTGTGACCATGGTTTTTCGTTTAAGTCTATTCTTTGCTAGCTCATATGCTTCTCTTTTCTGTTTTATCACCTTCCTCTCTTCTTCAGACAGCCAAGGACTTTCAGTAGCAAAATAATCTGATTGGTCATCAATAACTTTTGTCCTGCGTGTACTGGTTCGATCATAGTCCAACAATCGCTCTTTAGTAGCTTGTGCCTCCTTTTCCTTTTCCACTAAAGATTCATGTTGACTTTGTAAGCGATTATATTTAGTAATTAACTTTTGTGTATCCTTGGTGTTTCCAACTGCCATTTTTGCTCGTTCTTCTTTTCTCATCACCTTTAGCATGTAAAAAATATTTTTAATACATTCTTACAACAAAATATGTAAAAAAAAAACAGGGACATACCACATCACCACAGAACATACAAGGTCCAGGACCTTCTTGAATGCAGACAATACGACCACAAGACAAACAATTATTTACAAGGTCGTGCTTCACGGCTGTACAGTCACAGCGATGCCGTCCTACGAAATAAACTCAATAAAATACAGAAACAGAACTAAAAATTCCTAACCAAATAACAACTCGTGCTTATAAATAAACTGTGAAGTATGTAAACCTGGTAATAATGGTGTGTCTGTTGCAGAATCAATTTTCACAAATTTAGTTTTCTTTGGTGCCATAGCAGTGCGGTGGTGGTGTCTCCTGGATTCCGTGCAACGTTGAGTACTCTAATTGAATTAAATTTAGAAATAAAAAATTGAGGTAAGGAAAGGACCTTTAAAACAAAATTATTTTGACCGGCAGTTTATTTATTTGAGAATGATTGAATTTGAAAAGTAAAAGTTGTCAAGATAAGATTTAAATTTCCCCAAAAATATTAAACGCATGCGGAATCTATGGAATGTGGGAACTTTTGTATAAACTATACTCCTTTCTAGGCGGATTAGACTCTAAACAACGACTAAACATCTCCAATGACTTTCTCATCTTTGAGTCATTCGAGTATTTTGTAGAAGGTGTATTTTCTAAAAATATCATTCTTGCGCCTCTTTTCAACCCCATGATGTCATTTTTTAACCCTTTTCTTTCTCTTGCACTGGAAACAATTCTCATGACCACAAATGTACATTTGAATTCCGACGCAACTTTTGGCGCGGAAATTATTATCGCTCTTTTCCCCACACCTTGCTGGTGCGGATTGACATTTCTAATTTATTATCTACGGAGTCACTCACAGTGTGAAATTGAGTCTTTCATTAAATTTTTATTAGTTTAATATTTCTACAGAATAAAATAACTTTTAGAAAAGCAAAGACTTTCACATTTTCCCCAACTTTTTTCGTATTTTTTATTATTAAATTTTAGGTATGATTTAAAGATACCTGACAACAGAACTTGACTCTTCTTGAAGTGATATTGAATGAACGGTATTGATCAGATTGCAAAGTTCAATTAGTCATCAGTTCAATAAATCTTCTATTGACCTTAAGAACTATTTTATCCTATAATCCTATAATGGTAACAAAAAACAATTTTTTTTCTAGTCTTCTAATTTTCTAATGAGACAAACACAAATTGAATTAGTACACTAATTTACTAAATATTGGGCCAATNATAGTACTGTAGGACTATGAAACTATGAGATTAATACAACTATGAAACGTGACTCATTTTGGAGGTCTCTGATTGGTTGAAAAAACTATGAGGCTCCCACTAGTTCTAATCTACTCAGAGGCATGTATAAATGTCATAGTCCCTCAATTCAATCCTCTCCACTCAAACTCAAGAGAAACAAATTCTGTTTGAGAGGAGTTGTGGGGATGGGAACACATTTTCTCAACTCTGTAGTGACTTTATGAACACAGGCTAGTTGTACCCTTGACAATCTTCCTTACACATTTCGGTTAATAATAGACAGCTGTTAATTCCATCACAACTTTTCTAATATTTTCGTTCCGGTAAATTTTGTATAATCTCAAAGTACTAGGAGTCTTAATACTATCAGGCGCTCTATACAATTACGGGAATTGGGCCCTTTGATTTTAAAAAAGGCAGTTTTAGAATCTTACTTTAAAATAAAAAAACTTTTACTTTCTAGCAAAACCTAAACTTTAATCATACCACACCTCTTGTGTATTTTACAGCGTATTCGTGTACAAATTATGGATATATTTTTTCTAAGAATATTTGTCCCATGGTTGCTATAAGGAATTTTGAAGAACGTCTATGATAAGGTTAGTCCATAACTTGACTCATTTTCAAATTTTTTTTTTTTTTTTTGAACCTGGATGTCGGTCCAACATCTAACTCGGTTTCTAAAACTATATTTTAACATATTATGAAATAGACAAATTGGATAATTTTAATTTTTTGAAATAGGGAAGTTGTGGACTAACGTTATTAGAGATGTTTTTTGTAAATTCCTCTTAATAATGTTGATCTATTCCATGGGTGCAGTGCGGGGTATAATTTAAATTAAAAAGGTGCGGCGGGAGTGTAATTAACATCTGTGAAGATGACAAAGAAGTCAGACTCTCCATATTTCGTCACCCTTTTTATCGTGAAGTGAACCTTGTCACGGGAGTTTGTTTACCCCGGGTTTCGTCGTAATTCGTAAGGTCGAACGAAGTTAAGGTCAATTGTCGTCATCAACACAATTTAATTTCATACTCTTTGTCATTTCTTATCCCTTCCCTTTCACGCAAGCATTGAAAAGTTTACTTTCAAGACTTTCAATTTTATAAACATATACAAATACAACACCCAGGAAGATTCCGCAAGTATTTATTAGAATTTGTATTAAATTCATATGGCTAACTTCCATTTTGAGAATCAGTTAAGATTAGTCCCAGTTTAACGATAAAAAACAGTATAGTAACTTTAACTTAGAATTATAAAAGTTTAGTCCAAACAAAATTGAAACAAGTTTATAATCCTGAGCTTACTTACATTATGTTCACTAATAACGCATCGGTACATATAATTTATTTTGAATTTGGTCAGACACAAAATTGTTAATTCTTGCGTTTTAACAACCTATTATTCTTCGACACTTGAAGTTACATTCCCAGGTGAGAGGTCAAGTACGGGAGTCGATTCATTCAATACCACTGCAGACAGGTTTGTTCAGCCAAGTGAAAGAGAAGGAATTAACGGCTTTCTGCTGTTACATTACTTATATGTGATGCTTACATGAATCATCATTTGAAAATTCAACTTTAGTCAAATTTTGCGTAAGTAATACCAATTTAATTCAACCGATGACGTAAAGGAAGGACTTTTAATCTTTATCGTTTCTTCACGTTAGATTAGATTTTATCTTATCTTAATTCTGGGTGTTGCGCATGAGGTTGACTTTCTATTACTATTTAGGGTTACGCTAACTTGCTGATTAGTTAAAGTAACTTTATGCTAGAAGTGGACTAAACGTCTTTTTCGGGAAGGGTAATAATAAGTCAAGAGAACAAAAGATTAGAAATAGACTTCTTTACTCAATGGAAAGGTGAAAGGTATTAGTCGTTCCATGTAAATTCTTATTTGAGTTTGTCTAAGCAGCCTAAAGTTCTGTAAACTGAAGTTATAAGTTAGTAGTCGAAGTCGAGCCACAACAGCAGACAGTTCAATTTCCGGTTATTTTATTTTGATAATGATTTTATCCTTTCAATCCAACTCCTAACAACGTGATTCTAAACTCAATCATCATTCGATATTCTATTTTTTCACAGTTAGTTTTTTTTTTAAATAAAACTCAGCAAAATGGAGTTTTGGAATTGGCAAAAGAACAAGTAGAACACCTTTTATCCTAACAAATTACTTCTCTTAATCTTCCCCTTACTTAAGGAGTGATATTTACTTTGTAATAATAAGTACTGTAATTATTTTATATTTTGTGATTCTGAATTTCAGGAATAAATCACGCTATCAGCGCTCAATGCGTTTACCATATCTGGAAGTGTCACAGACGACGACGGGCCAGGGAAATCTTGTAGTCACCCATAAAATGGACGCTTCGCTGAAGGACAATAATGGGAGCTATGGCTACATGACTTCACCTATCAGTACTTTGGGCCCAAAACCCTTTGACATAAAGTTGACGAAAGAATTGGAGGAAGCACTCAAACCACATGGATGTTTTGAGTCCTCAGAAGAATTGAACCATCGCTTCGAAGTTCTAGGTAAACTCGACGCCTTGGTCAAAACTTGGGTTCGAGATTTGAGTGTTTTGAAGAACATGCCTCAATCCATAGCTGAAACGGTAATTGTTTACAGATTCGACTCAAAAACAAAAAATTTAGAAATTTATTTAAATTTAGCATTAAATTTGATATTACCGTTTATAGGTTGGTGGAAAAATTTAGCATTAAATTTGATATTACCGTTTATAGGTTGGTGGAAAAATTTACACATTCGGTTCGTACCGTTTAGGGGTTCATAATCGAGGAGCTGATATTGACGCTCTTTGTGTTGTTCCAAAACACATTGACAGAAGTGACTATTTTTCTTCGTTTTTGGAATATTTGAAAGCTCAACCAGAAGTGACCGACCTTCGAGCAATTGAAGAAGCATTTGTGCCTGTGATTAAAATGAAATTTGACAAAATAGAAATTGACATGGTTTTTGCACGTTTGGCAGAAAAAGAAGTACCCGATGACTTGGTAGGTTTTGCTCACTGTAGTTCGGCAGTAGTTAAAAAAATTGTCACGTGGAGTAACACTAAACGAAAATTCTTATACAAAAGTATATTTTCATCTTTGGTTTGCTTTCTTTACTCCTTGCAGAACAAAGGGAGAAAATTACGTTGTAGTGTAGTATGAGTTTTTTTATGATCTTTTTACATATTACTTGAATTTCCAGGAGCTAGTTGACGATAAAATTCTGAAGAATTTGGATCAAAAATGCGTGCGAAGCCTAAATGGATGCCGCGTGACAGACGAAATATTACGACTGGTCCCTAATCACGAGAGCTTTCGTTTGGCACTTCGATGTATTAAAGTTTGGGCTAAAAGTAAGTACGCTGTGTATGTTTGAGTAGAAATGAGGTTAAATTAAGTTCATAATTAATACTTTGTTAGAGAGCGGAATCTATAGTAACGTCCTGGGGTATCTTGGTGGGGTTTCATGGGCAATGTTGGTGGCCAGAACATGTCAGCTCTACCCAAATGCATCTGCTGCAACCATTGTTTTAAAATTCTTCTTGGTATTCTCAAAGTGGAAATGGCCACAACCTGTTTTGTTAAAACCGATGCAAACCAGCAACTTTTTACAATTTCCAGTCTGGGATCCACGGGTAAATCTGAAAATCTTACTAATCTTGAGCAAGTTATGTTCTAACACTAGTATTTTATTGGTTTAGACCAATTTGCACGACCGAAAGCACCTAATGCCAATTATCACTCCGGCGTATCCTCAACAGAATTCTACATTCAACACATCCTATTCAACAAGGGCAGTTATACAACATGCTCTCGATTGTGGTAAATTTAGCAATTTAATTTTAGTACTTGAAATGAACATGTCTAATTTAGTTTGTTTTTTAGGACTCAAGGTGTGTGAGGATATTATTGCTGGAAAGTCAACTTGGCAAAATTTATTCGACCCACCAAACTTTTTCCAACAGTACAAGTAAGCCTTTTAAAATAGACTATTTTTCGAAGTAGTTACTATCAGTGTTACCCCGATGCAGGCAAAAACCCACATCGGCCGATGTGCCGATTCAGTGTCATTTCGAATCGGTGATGCAGCCGATTCCGACGCATGCGTTGACACCAAACTGTTTTGTCACAAGCAATGTTTTCTCGACTAAATAACGCCCTTCTCACAAAACATCGTGAATTTCAGTTTCATTTGTAATCTAAGTTAGGCTAATCTTAAAATTTTTTATAAAAATGAGCCGATCAGATGACGAAATTGTAGTGATACCAAATGCAGACGAAACCCAGCAAGAGCCAGTTTCAAGCAATAACTATATATAATTTTTTTTTTATATAATTTTTTTTTATAGATAATATTCTAATTGTGTTTTGTTTCCAAGTTGTATTTGCTCAATTATTTAAATTATTTCGTAGCACATATCCCAAAAAGAAAGTCCGATTTGGGGTTATTTCACTCACGTATACATTTCAGAATGAATCAGCCGATTCGACTGTACCTTGCATCGGCAACACCGATGCAAAGCCGATTCGCAAAACTAACTAAATCGGCGGCCGATTCATCGGCTTGACGATGCATCGCGGCAACACTACTATCACTCCAGGCTAACTACTCAATGTTATTTTGTAGACATTTTATTGTTTTGGTGGTCACATCGAACTCACCCGAAGACCAGCTGGAATGGTATGGGATGGTGGAATCAAAAATTCGGCATTTAATTGCAAGTTTGGAAAACAATCCACACATTTTCTTACCTCACATTTGGCCAATTTCGTTTCCACCTGTGAATCCCATTCCGGAACGTTCCTGTACGCAATGGTTCATTGGTTTACAATTTAACGCCTCAAAAAATCTTAATATTGACTTGACTCAAGATATATCCTACTTCACTGAAAGTGGTAAGATAAAATTTTCAGTAGTGAATAATGAAAATATTCAGTTACTAATTACTTTTTTATTTTACCACCTAATTACTTTTATGTTCACCAATAGTGAAACAAACCGCTGTGAATTTGAACGTGCATAAGGAAGGCATGGACTTGGAAGCAAGATATGTGAACAAGAAACATCTGTCCGAGTATCTCAGCCAGCAAATTACTGGAGCAAAGCGAGTGAGGAAGACATGCATTTTGACAATGTAGTATTTTCTGGCGCTTACATTGTGAACTTTCTAATACTTGTAGGCATCCGAAGGAGGAGAAAGGAGTAAGAAGAGAAAAAGTTCAATAACATCAACAAGTGAAGACTCGCCAAAGAAAGGCAAATCCGTTGGCGAAAAGAGCAATAGCAGCTCGTTACTCATTGTAAGTTAATTTGGAATTTGTTACACAAGTTAGACAACCTCCCATCCATGAGGTTGGAAAATGAAATTGTCAGGAAGAAGTCTGAGAATTATGAGACTTCAATGTATATATTTTTTTTAGAATTCTCCAAACGCAGAGTCAAATGGCGAAGGAGTTGAACTAGATTCTGGAGAATTCAAATCCCCATTGCCTGTTCCAACTCCGAATATCGTAATATCAGGAGGGGCAAATGAGGTATTATTCTTTCATCGTGATCTGCGGCTTCTGTATAGCTAGTTCTTTACACATTAAAAAACTACTTTCCCCTGTGCTGATCCTGCAACTCAGGTAACCTTGCATTTTCATTTTTATTTATTTCCGTTTTGGTTATCCACTGATTAGCCAGAAGACTTCTCATTCAGTTATCCATTTGGTAGTTCCTGTTCCCTACCAAATGGAGACTTTCTCTGTTCGCTTCTGGCGGGCTGTTTTTAACATTTAAAAAGCTAATAATTTGTGAATGTGATGATAGTTTTGAATGAGTGTGATCTTGTAATCTTTCTGGTTGTCTTGCTCTGTCAAATCATGACCCCCTGGCACTTGCATCTGCTTGGTTCTGTGTCAGTCTACAGAATGACGCTAGTAAGCTCACGTTGGTTTGGGAAGTATAATTGTTTTGCATTTTCTGGTTTCATGGACTTTGTTTTGACCACTGCATGTATTTTAACTTTACAATCATAATGCCCAAACAGGGACGAGAATACAGAAGCGCAGATCAATCAATGTAATTGTAGAACATGAATCTAAGAATCAGTGGAAATATTCATGAAGAAAATTTGGTCTGAATTTTGTGCCATTATGGCAGCTCAAACGTGATCCCATTATAACCTTTACTGTATAGTTTTCTTGTTTATTTTCAGTGAACTTATTGAACAGCAGCAGCAAGGTTTTGTGTGGAAATTGAAGAAGTGTATGGATAAACATGAAGAAGTTTTGCTTCATAACATGTCACTCGTCACTCACTAGCCTATCAAGTACTCATTTGTTTGGGAATGGTCTTGTTATCTAGTTCTGATTCCTCGCTCTGCGTGTACACTAAAACTACCTTGTCGAAACTGAAAGTGAAGTTATATTTTTATTATCTCTTGATTCCTTTAACGATTCTACAAGATTTTTTTTTACAATTGATCTAAAAATTACAAAATGTTAACTAGCTTTGATACTAGCGTTTGCTTTTTAATTTCATGTATTCATGTATAGTGTTACGCTAAAAGCGTTTGTTATTTTGCCAACTGCTAATTACAATTAGCAAAATTTTTAGTCTATTGAATTGAATAAGCTTACGAGAGGAAATTGTTACATTCTATATCACGCTGTAATTGACTAGGGTTAATTTAAATGCTACTTTGTTGATAGCGTTTACCAAAAATATTCTAAAAAAAAATAACGTGTCAAGNATATTCTAAAAAAAAAAAAAAAAAAAAAAAAAAAAAAAAAAAAAAAAAAACACAAAAACCAAAAAAAAAATGGAAGGCAAACTAACATGAATACGAAGTTCTTGTTCTTCTAGCAAGTTCGGGATGACCGAGGACAAGAATTAAGAATTGGAAGAAGAAAAAAACATTCACACCATCGGTCGTGAGTTATTACCAAGTTTCATGGGTGAATGTATTACTCTCAGTCACGATTTCTAATTTTTTTTTTCTTCAAAATCTCCTAGGGTCAACTGTCACGATACTTGAAGGCCAAGGCGTTTATTGGCTCGAAATTGTTCAAGCGGAAGTCCATCTCCACCACCACAGAAGAAAATAGTTCACATCATTCTGATTGAATTCAGACAATGAAAATCCTGTTTGTCAACAGGTTTTTCTTTAGGCGAAGTTAGCATCGAATCGTACATTACAACAATGGCGACGGTCTTCCAGGATTCAATTGCATTCGCGTAAGTTAAAAAACTCAAATCTAATTATAATGTAAAATTATAAAGTGAATGAATTAATTTAATTAATACTTGCTAACTAATGATTTAGTACCTAAAATCATTTTTAGAAATTTTTTTTGTAAAAATTTGTTATTTACTTTAATTAATTGAATTCATTGTTACTCTCCGATTGTTGAATTTGGAATGATAATAATAAAAAGCAATAACTCAATTCAAACAGACTGGATATAACCGGATGTTGGTGTAACTGTGGGGCTATATTTCAACCAATCAGGTTGAAATATAGTTGGAATATACAGGGTGTTTAATTTTTTTTTTCCACCTCTTTCTACAATTTCATTGTAGCTCCTCTCACCNTATTTACTTTAATTAATTGAATTCATTGTTACTCTCCGATTGTTGAATTTGGAATGATAATAATAAAAAGCAATATAACTCAATTCAAACAGACTGGATATAACCGGATGTTGGTGTAACTGTGGGGCTATATTTCAACCAATCAGGTTGAAATATAGTTGGAATATGCAGGGTGTTTAATTTTTTTTTCCACCTCTTTCTACAATTTCATTGTAGCTCCTCTCACCCCATGCTGCTCCCAGCAAAAGAGTGTGAAAAAATGATCTCATGCTTTCTAGGGTATAAAAAAATGTTAAACACCCTGTACAGATATAATTATTGGTAGTTGAATTTAAATTTTTTTAATTTTATTGAGATATTCTTGAGGTATACATACAGGGTAGGGTATAGGTAAGTACACATCGAAGAAGTGAGTTAGATGTGAGTTAGCATGGAGTGAGATCGGGGGTTTCAACCCCCTAATTTTTTATACATGGCTTTTGCAGTTAACACTTTCTCCATGTGTACTTACTTTTGCCATACCCTGTATATTTTTATTATCCGGTGATTTCTGGAACGATCTTAATGAATTTAAAAGTTCCAGTTATAGTTCGAAATGTATTAGGTACCTATTTCTAAAGTTTTTCAGTATCTATCATTTGGAAAGAAAGATTAATTCTCAATTAGCAAATGCCAATTGGCATCCATGAGAACGAAAATATGGGATCGTTATTAACCGCGAACAGCTTTGCAATAGGAGTTTAGGATCGTCATGTCCGTCTGTCCCATCATATTTAAATTTAAATCCATTCGATCTATCTAACTAATTTCAGAATGGCACATTTTGTAATTTTTTAATTTAACCATATCTAAATGTTACGTTTTTACTAATTACTCCAACCCTAACAAAGCTAGTCATAGAGATCCTCTTCTTGCCTCCAATCTATCATTGTTGCGTCTTTGCTTTAACCCAGTTTGAGTATTTTTATCCCAAAATTGTTGTAAATCCATGTGCTATTCCTATCCCAAACCCAAACATATTTTCTCAATGAAACTATAGGTTGATGCTATAATTAGAGAGTCCGGTATATATAGTTTCCATCCACTTTACTTTTCAATTTTAGGTTAAGCGTTTACCCCTATAATGCCAAACAAAGTTTGGATCGATGCTATGATTAGAGAAGCAGAAGAAGTAAGTATCTATGATTTACAACTCTCAAGTCTCGACTTGTAGATGCTAATCTAAGCATATTTTCCTATGGTCCCAACCAAACTCTTATTACATATAACATGATGCTAGTAAGTAGAGTTATACATTTGACTTTGTGTTGCTATTCTAAGCATATTTTTCTTTGGTTCAAACAAATTTAAGGGTTAATGGTACATAATTTGAGAAACTTATTTCCATATTTTACCTCATCAACTTAGTTTCTCGATGCTAGTCTAAACGGAATGATTGTCAAGCAATGTCCCCAATGTCAATCATCGTCGATGAATGTGAAGTAATGATTCCAATATTACTTGGATATATTAATATGAAATGTCGGTCAATGAACTCGTGTTCGCGGTTGGCATGGATTGTTACCAATAATTCCGATAATCTTCCACGAAGAATCATTAGCCCTTCTCATCTCTTTACTTGGAGAAGTAACCCAAAGGGGATGAGAAGAGAAAGTGAAACTAATTCCTCACCGTTATTGAATCCATTCGTCCATATAACTTTCTCCATGTATAATTCTTTTAATTTTCTATTAAGAAAATGTCAAAATTTATAAGAAAAGGAAATCTGGGCGGATAGAATAGTGATATAAAAGTTACGGGGTGTAGTGGAAAGTCAGGGAAATTGAGAAGTATGGGAGAGAAGGTAACTCGGAAATGAGCCTTTCTTTTTTCTCACTTTCTTTTTAGAAAGCTCTCTCCTTCAGTTCCGTTCTCAGAGTTGATGAGGTAGGGGGTTAGTTCTCAGATACCAGTGACAACAGATACTCCGACTAGTCGGGATTAAGGAGTTAGCAAATCCCACCACACAGGCCTCACACTTTTACTCAGACTAGGTGAATCTATTTCCAATTTCATTCTTTCCTTCTCATTAATCAATTTATCAACTCAGCCGGCGGTGGGGGAAAGAAATCATTTTCTGCTCTAACAGTCATACGAAAGAAAATTTTATAAATATCATAAGAGAGACGGAATTTTAATCATAGAGTCTCACTAATTCCTTGAGGTTGGTTCATAGAAATCATCCACTTCGTCTAATTCCTAGAACTCAAAGACAACGCGTAAGCAGCTTTTCTTTTTCAATTTTCCATCTAGTTTTAACCATAAAATATTATTCATTCTGGGACGAGCGGTTAGTGCTATGTAGTACGTTCAAGAGGAGAAAGTTTCATTTTCCAAAATTTGATACAAAATTTATTTCTCTTCTGTCTCATCAATCAATTTTCTGAATAGTAAGTGAGAATAATAATTAGAAAATCTAACCAAGGTTTAATTATTTTTCNCATTCTGGGACGAGCGGTTAGTGCTATGTAGTACGTTCAAGAGGAGAAAGTTTCATTTTCCAAAATTTGATACAGAATTTATTTTTCTTCTGACTCATCAATCAATTTTCTGAATAGTAAGTGAGAATAATAATTAGAAAATCTAACCAAGGTTTAATTATTTTTCATTAGTTTAATTAGGAGAAACCTTATACTTTGTAGTATATAATGTCAACTCTGTACACATAAGATTCCATTTACTCATGGTGCGGTACTTCAACTTTCTTCAACTATTCTAAATTCGGAGGTAGTAAGAAATTATACGTTGGAAAAGGTACGCCTTGTGAGAGAAAGTCCAAGTGTTATAAAGATTATGATTATTGCCATAACAACAAGGGGGGTTATTTTGGCAATGATTATGAGTTGAGTTATTACAATGAGAGAAGAAAGTAGAAAATATAACAATAATTTCTAATGATTTTCAATCAATAAAGCAAGCAGCTGCAGTTGCTCGCTCTACTTCCTTGTTAAATAATAATTGTAAAAATATCGTAATAAATGTGAGAATTTTTTTTTATTCGTTTAATAATTTTTATTATTATGAAATGTGCAAAAAAGAAAATTAAATTTTCCCCAGACGAAAAAAAAATTTTTTTTAATCTGAATTTGCAGTAATGTGGTGAATTTTATTGTTATATAAAGCAAAGTTGGGTTTACAGGGTGTATTAAATTTTGGGGTTTCTGCTTTCTCCAAGTTTCGTGTATGGTGCGAGTTTATTAGGAAAAAGTAAACAAAAAATTCTTTTTGTTCTTAGTCAACTGACATTTCAACTAATAACAGTTTATTATAACATTTCAATTAGTTGGTTACAGTTTGAAGNGGTTTCTGCTTTCTCCAAGTTTCGTGTATGGTGCGAGTTTATTAGGAAAAAGTAAACAAAAAATTCTTTTTGTTCGTAGTCAACTGACATTTCAACTAATAACAGTTTATTATAACATTTCAATTAGTTGGTTACAGTTTGAAAAAAAAAACAGGAGAAAATGAAAACAGACTTACTACCGTACCTAAAAATTCAAGACACTCTATATTAGATTGTAATATTAAGTTAGAGTGAATGTTGAAAAAGATGGATTATGTTACTTTCACTTACATTACAAAGGTTCGTGTTCAACTTCAACTTGAGTCTAAGAAACTTTTCTATTTGGAAAAAAAAAAAGTTGTTAGATGACAACGACAGTTGAAAATTTTTCAAATGTCGTATTATGTCGTAAAGGAAGAAAAGGTGGTAGGTTTGAGGGTTCTTTGAATCCTTGTTTCATGCGAATTTCTAAGTCTAAAAAAATTATTTCAAATTAATAGCATCAACATAATTTATTTTTAACCTTTTGTAGTAAATTCATCTGCTACAACTTTTACTCCAGGTTATTTACTCTACCGTAAGTGCACTTAGGAGAAAGTTGTCATAAACATGTCTTAGAAAAATACATTCTTTCAATTTTCTTTCTCATCAGTGTCTCAGGCATCTAATTTTTTTTAAGAAAAAGTTCTAGACTTGGAGAACAATGTTTCAATTACACAAAGGAAAAGTTAAGCTCTGTCTCATAAATTGTAAAGGAATATAATTACTTATTGATTTGAGATTATTATACCAAATGTCCCAAGAAAATCAAAAAAAAAATCTTTTAACCTATCAGATCTATTTACTGATAGTAGAATTTTCTCTAAAACAGATTGGTTTCAAAAAAAAAATTTAATTTTAGGTTTAGTAAAAATGATTAAACACCCTGTATATTTTTAGGTTTTATGTAATAATTATTAATAGTCGTTTCAAACTCTTGATAATTAAGAAATTGACTCAGGATAAATTAAAGGTGTAGGAAATACTTGTAGGAAATATGGTGACAGTTTTGTTTAACTGAGTGTCAGTTATATGGATAAGTACTGACAAGGGAAAGTAAAATTGAACGTAATTAGGTTGTCAAAAATCCTAACGGCTGGTTCAGAATTTTTTAAGTATAGGAAAAGATTTAAGAAAAGTTAATTAAAGTTTTAAGCTACTTTCCTAAATCACTTTCCCATGGTTTAACTTTCTCGTTGAAAAATCAATGAAATAAGTTAGAGAAACTTATTTAAAATCCGTTTCCGCCTCCTCTTTCATTGGACAACGACAACACTGTACAGTTGGTTGAGATTACTTTTGAAAACTTTTTATGTGTCCTTATTTGAACATTCATGAAATGTGTATTTAAATATCAATTTAACAACTTTTATTTTAAATGTTTGGGAAAAAATTATAATGTGTTAAGTCTCTCTTCCACCTTCAAATTTAAATTTGGGTTAATTTGTGCCATGAGAGTAAGTTAGAAGGCTTGTGTTAAAATTAAGGAATTCTAAAAAAAAATATGATTATGATATATTATGAAATCTTTAAGACATCTAAAGCTCGTCTTTATATGAAAAGAAACTAACTGAGGAACAGAATTAGAAAGTGAAAGTCACGTCATCTTTCCCTAGAGAAAGCTATATTTCAATTTATGATTCTACGACAATTCTTCCGATGACAATTCCCCCATCACAATTCACATTCACGAAAATGCTTGCCTGACACAATTACAGCCTCCCCTCTCCTGCCCAGATCCCCGAAAATTCCCCCTTTTGACAATCCTACGCCCTAACTCCCTCACCCATCGCTACATTTATATTCTAAGTCAATAACCAGATCCGCCCTCACTGGATGAATTTACATGGATTGAACTTCAGTAAATGAACATGCTTTTGGACATTGAAAATTTTCTATGCGAAATTGTGAACATTTGATTAATTATTGTCAATGTCAAAAAAGAAACATGTTTGTTTGAACGTTTTCCATGTAGATTCATCAACTAAAAGCTGGTTATATGTTGTCGAGGGACTAACTATTTTTGTATGGATTTAAACAGTTTAAAAAATAAATTTAATTTCCTGTTGTCATTCAGATCAATACTTTCAGCAAAGAGAAAGGAAATTATTTGAAACTACCAAAAATAATATAAATAATTAAGTTAAACATTTTTTTAATTCCTTTTAAGTATTAATTAATAAGTAATTGGGCGTATATAAAAACAATAAAAATTTTAGAGTAAAACCATCATTGGATCACTGAAAATTTTTCTCCACATTTATTTTACTAAATGTCGCCTTGTGCTACTGTATAAGGTTTAATACCAAAAAGAATTTTTTTTTTGATTAAGGTTTTCAAATTGTCTGTATCATCTTGTGCTTAATCGGTAAAAATGTTAGAATTTTGTGATTCTAATGATCAGAATAAAGAATACTTGGAAGAACCGTATCGACTTTATAAATCTGTTCAACATTCTACATATCTGTATAGTGAAATGTGTTATAAAAATTAGACTGGGAGGAATTTTCGGAGGGGAATTGTCTTTAGACGGGATTTATTACTTGAAGAGCTCTTTGGTTTTTAACTAATTCCCATTTCCTGTGGAAAAAGATTCTTTTAATTATCTTATTTTCATTATTCAACCGCAGAGGGGAGAGGGTTAATTTCTCTTCCGTTTTCGTTTTTTTTTGTGTGTCGATAAGTGAAAGTAAAGGATGTGGAAGTGGTAGAAAAAAAATTTAAATTCAACTAAGAGAAAAAAGTGGAAATGAGAATAAAAATTTAAATAAGAATGAAATACTTTTCTAAGAAATTGGAATTCTCATATTCTAATTTCTAATACTCATTTTCAATTGCTTTCTATTTTATGAACTAACCCTTTACTTTCTCTCATTTTTTCTAACTTCCTGTCATGGTTATCAAAAAAAAAAAAACCAAAAAAGTTACGTCAGCGCATATTTTTATTACGTTGTTAGGCTCATATAAAGCCGCTATATTTGATTATCACGATTACAGTTAACTCATCAAATCATCATTTACAACCTTCAAAATTACCCAAGACCAAACTAAAGTCTCCAACAATTTATCCCACGCCATGTCATTCCGGTCTCTGTCTTTGCATCTTAAATCCAGAAAAATAGAAAATGCCATCTGGATGTATAATTTTCTCTATTGCGAATTTGTGAAATGAAAACCAAGAGGACTTGGTTTGACAAGAACAGAAGACTTGGATTCTAGTTTTTCGTCGAAGTGAAGATTTACATGTATTTTTTTTTTTTTTTTTTTCAAAATCCTGAATTTTCGAATGTCTGTCCTTTGGGAGTGTTTGACAGTCAGTGCACACAGAAATGTGGAGAGGCTGTTGCAATGGAATGAACAAATGTTTTGCCTCACCCTGCCCGACAGGCATCAACGTTATCCAATTCTCAGTGTAGAATATTAATAAGTTTTTGAAATAATTTTCGTTGAATCAGTCTTGAATATTTGAAATAGAAGTAAATATATAAAAATAAATGTAGAAGAAAAAAGGTTCAGTCTGCTGAAAATCCGTTACAACAACTTGACAAAAGTTTTTTAAACTTTTGTCGAAAAAAAAGTGTAAATACGGATTTTCTAGTGAGAAGGAATTATTACTTTTTTCTGTCTACAGTATATTGTATATTCTTAAGGGAAATGAAAAATGTATCTCGAGTTTCATAATGCTTTCAAAAAAGTTGTAAAAATCTATTTGAGAAGTGTGAAGGGGGTTTAAGTTTCAGGGTGTAAACTGAGCTTCACTTTCTCAAATCGAACGGAAAGAAAAAGGGAAAGACCGTTATTGGAAAATGAAAAAAGGATTTTAGCCATTGGTTTTTTTTTGTTCTCGTTTTTCGGCTGTGAAATAGTTTTTTCTTCAAAGGACTACTACTGCCGTAGTCAGTCAGGTGAAAAAAAATCATTTCTTGAGAGTAGATGATGCAAATAACCTCTATTTCACTGGCTTTTGGTTGACAGGACAGAGAGAAAATGAATTTTGAGCAGTATTTGACGAGAAACCATGTCCTTTATCTTAAATGACATAAGAAAATCCAGCTTTTTCTTCACTTTGAACAGTATTAACCCTGAGTAATTGTANTGAAAAAAAAAATTTTTTTTTTTTTTTTTTTTTTTTTTTTTGCATATTCTGCAAGAAAAAATTGGAAGGGATGGGTGGGTTTGGATCGAGTTTTAATAAGAGTAAAAGCAGGAAGGTGTAAATTTTCACTCATAAACTTTGGAGTATAATTTGTCAAGTATGACCCAGTCAAGAAATCTTTAGCATATCAAAAACACAATCTGCCTACTTCAGAAATAGTTAACTCTACACTCACTGAATACGTTATATTTTCTCTCAACTTCTTATACGCGCTTTCGTCGTAACAAAAGAGAATACAAACTCTGTCAGATTTGTAGATTTTAAACACTTTCATTCATGTAAATTAACAATGTACAGGATGAGATGGATTAAACTTTACACCATTTCATTTAAATTACTCAAAGTGAGCTAATACACAATGATATAAACCTGGCTTTGAGTTGGTCAGATTGCCAATAAAGTTCATATTATTTTTTTAAATATTTTCTTTATGCTTTCCTAATTCTGTAACATCAAAACCCTCGCTGTATGATTTTGGCGGACATTCCAATCACCTTGTATAATAAAAACTTGTTAAAAAATGATATGTTAAAAATTGAAGCCTTAGTTAGTCTCCTGGTCTGCTCACTTCTTATTGAAATTGGCGCGGTCAGCAAAGTCCCTTGTGACAGTTTTGGTAAAAACTGGAGAAAGAAGAGTGTTTTATTTGGAACAACCTGTAAGATCCTGCTAGTGATTTGGTAGGAGCTGGTAAACTCTTTTGTTCGAGATTACTCCTAATTGAATTGAAATTGAATAGAAAGTAAGGATCTAACCAACTTTTTTGTGAGAAAATCAAGAAAAAGTGCGCATTGAGAAGATTTCTACCGCCCGGAGGTTCTTTTTAATGCAAAAATTCAATCCACTTACCTCCTGTGTGATTATAATACTTTCTCTCTATTCAAACATAATACTCAGCTTTCTTTTCATCTAAAAATTGTAATTTTTCTGTAGTTTAAGCCAGACTTTTTTTTTCTTTTTTTTTTGTGAAAAACTTTAGAAAGAAAAACAGTACTGATGAGAAAAGTTAGATTTCATAACTGTATATTTTTTTTCAACTTTTGCTTTTCTACCTAATGAACCGATGGAACTTTCTCCTGAGCCTTACTTTAAGTAATAGAGGTTCTTCATTGAATTCGAACACTCTGTTCGTAATTTGAAATCCAATCTACTTTCCGCTTCAACAATTCTCATCAACAGAACACATCGATGTATTTATACTTTAACGTTTCATTGTCTTTCCTATCCAATTTTGAACAAATGTTTTCTTTTCCCATCCTACCGACAAGGTTAACAGAATCGTTTCATCTATACTTTCACAAATTTCTCTAACACAGGGAGAAAACAGCCAGTGTGCAAGGGAGACATTGATGGGATGGGTTAATCAGGGTTTTTGGGGGTTAAACTCCCTAATGAAAACCCCCTAATTTCAATGTCCCAGGGGGATATGGGTTATTGGGGGTTATTGAAATTAATGGGCGGGAAGATTCAAATTTGTGTTTCACTTTATTAACCGCGAATTGAGATTCCTTTTCCCCTCTTCATTCAAAGTAAACTAGTCATTTTAGTGATTTTAGTTAGATCTAAATTGACTTTGTCGAAAATAATAATACATTTGGGTTAACAATTAAATATGATTTGATCCATCCGTCACTTTTCTACTACATATTAAAAAATTTCTTGTTTTACCGCAAAAACCTGATCAGTAGTAACCCAACTCGCCCTAAACAAGACCAACATCCCCATAACCCTTATAACCCCCAATAACCCTGATTGCCCCGGGAAGGGGGATTTGAATATGAATGTCCCGGGTTATTGTACACCCTGGAAAACAGCCAACACACAAATATGTGAAAACAAAACAAAAATTGTAGTTGTGAAGTTATCAAACAAAAGCATTCTTATATACAAAAATTGCAAATAGTAAACTTAAATTGCAACTTTTTTACCCGTTTCAGAGTAAGGCTGACAGGTACTGGAGTAACTTAAGTGTCAATTGAATTGGATAAATATTAGATAGATGTGAGAAAAATTTTATTTTATGAAATTCAAGCACTTAGAATTATGTGTATTATTCTTAGGTTTGTTTTCTATATTTTAGGTTTTTAGGGTTCTCCTTGCTGGTTTTGGTCAAAATGAATTTTACATGGATTAAGGAGTTGTACTAATCCGTAGTACTCAATATGTTAACATTTTAAATTCCTTTCACACCTGGTTTTGATGAAGTAACTTGTTTCTATATTATCTTTAATTATGTATGACGTAATCCATGTAATATGTCAAGCTTTTTGTGACATTTGTCCCACGATGTCTTCCTATGCATGAAATTTTAATAACGCCAGGGCCAAATTTACTCGTTGAAACATGAGTTGGATAAATATTTAAGAAATAAATTCATATCCTGTTTGTTACTTCTTTAGTTACTGTAAATTCTGTTTCAACAAAAAAAAATATTTTGGTTGTTTCTTTACTGAAATCTCTTTCATGTAGGAGTTGAGTGAAAGCTGCATTACAACAAACTTAAAACTTCTATCCGAATTTTTACGATATTTTTGCTATACACTGTACTTGTACTGACGGATTGTTTATTTTTGTATTAAAAAAAACGAAAAGAAGAGATTTCTTGTCAAATGAAACAACACCAGAAGGACTGGGATTGAATTCCCTTGAATAGAAACTCAAAAAGCGCAAATTGAGTAGGTTGACAAAAGACAAATAAGTTTGATCCGTATGGGGATGAGACTTGAGGATTTTCTCTATTATCTCTATTTCTTCTGTGAAGAAAGTTAGTTATCGAAAGTAACAAACAAGGTAGTGAAATGGATCTTTTCAATTTTCTCATACAACCCAATACAAAACTAAAGCTTTTTTTTTGTTGCTTTTTAGGTCAGAGGTCAAATAGAGTAGGGTGGATATTGATAGTCCTTCTGTGTCTCGTTTTAACTATCACTTTATTTCTAACCCTTGGAGTACGGCAGGGAAAAATATAATACTGTCTTTTAAATTTAGCAGAAGCAATTCGTCTCCGACAAGTTCAAAATTAATCATTATTCTTTCAGCTTCAAGCGGAAGTGAAATTACGCGCTATTCACATACAAGCAACCTTTGGATAAACATTCTTCTGATACTTAATTACATTTTCATTGAAAAAATACAACATAATTAACCTTATTTCCACACTCTTTCTCCATTTTTATTCTAGCTCTTCCCATTGTTACGGAAGAAAAAAAAAAAAAAATTTTTTTTTTGTAGGATTGTTTGATTTGGTATAACTGGTAGGGTTTAGGTAGCAGTTGTTGATGCTCTCTAGGTTATTTTCCTTTAGGTTCCTATCTTTGGTTTAAAAATTCCGCAAATTATTTAAAAATCTTGTCATATTAAGCTTAAAAGAGCATGAATAGGGTTACTCAAACAACAGGAGAAACTAAGTGAAAATAATAGACTTCCTAAAGTGATTTTAAAAACTGATTAGTCACCCTGTATATTTCAAGAATAAAACATTCAAAGAGTTTGAACGCTATCCAAAATTCAATAATGCGTCAATGATGCATATAAATTATAAAGATTAAGAATCATTAATGAATAAACTATTTAGATTAATTTGGTAGGGTCAAAAATATGTTTTCTTCGTTGTAAATTAACACTCCTCTGACTCCATAGACTCGATGGGTTAATCTTTTGAGTGAGAGGAATGGTAAAAGAAGTGCTATCAATTTCTAAGATAAGTGGGTCGACTTAACACCAAAGGACATCAAAGGCTGTCAAATTCAGGATATTGTATTTGGTAAATTCAATTTGGAGAATAGAACATCCTTCATTTGATCAGTAAGACTTAAATTTAATCATTTAGAATGGAGTGGGAAGATCAGGTCTCTAAGAAACAATGGAAGAAAGATCATGTTACACGTGGTAATCGGTATTTACTCTCATCATGAAGGACTCTTTTGTTCTTTGACACTATTGTTCAAATATAGTTCTCAATTTAAATTAACCCTCATATCCCCGCCCTTTTCTTATATTTCAAATGGTTTTATTTATTATTAAGTAGGTGGAACGAATGTCGTCGGGATCTTTTTTTTTTTTTAGAAATTGTCATCTTTATAAACTTAATAGTAAAAAGGCAGATTGAAAAAATTAAATAAAATTTATGTACTACAGATGAGTATATTAAAAAATTGTTTTTTTTTGGGATCATGATCATGATTGAAGAAAAGAGCTTTTTCTGTTTAAGATTATTGGCCTATGTTCAAGGTTTTCTATGTTATTTGTACACAGGGTTGAGAATAATGATGAGATAAGAAATAAAAATTGGTTTGAATAGATACAGAAAGGAAAAGTTGTGTGTAGTCTCTTTCAACTCACAATTCAGAGTCAACTAATATTAGTTTTTCTCTGCTTCGAAAGTTTTGTTTTTAACACAGGAGGCTGTGTCTGTTCATTTTGAGTTCTCTTCTAACTAAATTTTAAAAATATTCTCAACCATTTTAGTTTAATCAAGTGAAAGTTTTTAAAATGTAGTTTTTGTGAAACAATCGCACGAGGCGGAACCATTACTTTCTCCATTGTTTAAATTTTTACTCAAGCAGGACAATAGGAACTATAGTCTACTGAGAAGTCAGTACGAGAAACCGTGAAAATTTAAAAAAAAATAGATTTTTTTTTGTATTTAGACCATTCCACCCATGCGGAAATTTTGACATAAGGGCATTGAGAGGTCGATTTGACGGTTTCTTTTGTTAAGGTTGCCAATGCCTTATCAAATGGATACTATTGGAGACATTTGTGTCACTAGCCTGTCCAATCCCAAAGTTTAAGGTTAGTAACCTTGTAATAAAGAGTGAAAGTCAATTTTTGAAAGAGAAATCCTGTAAGAAGACTTTTTCTGACTCAAACCCTGAAAGCCTGTCAATTATTTCTCAATACATTTTCGTTTGATCCTTTTGTATTTTTAACTCTGTTCGGCTCACACTTTAGGTGTAAGAGGATTAATGTAATATTTTGAGAAAAAAAAATTATTTTTTTTTCACAGGAAACTAAGGTTCTTTGTGATTCAATTCAGACTTATGACTTTGGTAGTGACTCATCAGTGATTCAGAATCATGACCCTGACTCAGACTTTTTAATAAATCACTTCACGTCTTTGTGACTCTAACTAATCAATGGAAAATTAAGAGTTAGGTGACTCGTGACGATTTCTATCTATCCAGTCTACAGGACTCTAAATCAATTCGTGTTTGTTTGACTCAAAAATAAAAAATTAAAAGTCACTGAGTCGTATGACTCTACTAAGTCTAGTGACTCGTGACTCGACTACATCCTGTCCATTTGACTCTCAATTGTGACTCATCAGTGAATTAGAGTTAGAAAATGTATACTATGCAGTTTATGCTTAAATTTAAGGCTATTATTGACTTCTAAGCCAGTGAATGTCACTGAGTCATGATTCATGAGTCATATGACTCCGATCAAACATAGAGTCCTTGAGTCATGACTCATTTTTTAAATCCTTATGAAATTAGTCGTTCTTACTCAGTAGGGAAACTTACAGTCACTGTATCACAATGACTCTGAGTCATATAAAAATTATTAATCATTGTTAAACCTTGAACCGTGTGGATATAAAAAGATGAAACCACATAGCTTTAGAAAAGAGGAAATAACCATATCCTTTTACAAAGAAAAAGCACCACTAAAAACAATGTTTATCAACCACGATCAATCAGTTGAAAGGTACTGAAGAGTTACTGGTAACCATTGACATAAAGTTTAAATTTGATACAATCAATCTCACAATCTTAACACTCAATGTCCTAAACTTTTTTGTACCTTTTCCGTGTTAGATCTTACTCAATCTCCTCTAAATCAATATCATCAGAAAAAAAAATACTATTTCAGCAAAAAGTACTGCAAACGGTCTTCAAATTTGTCTCAATTTCAGCTCCTTTTCCAAAGTTTATTCCTCAAATACATCAATTTGGCAATCGACCAAGAGAAAAAATGCGAATGAATATTACAAAAAATAAAACTACCAAGTGTAAAGTTAGCATTTTGCTTCTGGTTCGTGAAAACTAAACTTTGCACTCACTATAATAGTACTACTAGCATAAAGAATTGGAATGAGTTTCATAACTTGTAATACTAAAAAGTACTGCTTAGACGGCGTACTATCATCCGACCGGTACTGAACTTTTATGACCTTTAGTGAATTTAAAAAAGCCGAATATCGTACTATTCAACAACTATTACGATATATTAAGAAAAAAAAATTGTCCCGATTATGAGATCATTATAAGGTCAACTGAAACCCTTTATGATTGGCGATATCTGACTTTGAGAAGTATTATTACTTCAGTGTAGTTAATCCTTCTAATTAAAATATTAACCTTGATTCTACCGACATTCATTATACTTTATGTCACATAATAATTTTGATAAAATTTGATCATTCGAAGCTAAGCATCACTTCCTCCTCAACGATGCAAAGCTAGAGAAAAAGGACATATGAAATAAATCAGTTAGTTAATCTGTCAAGCTTGGTTGAAACCTTGGATGCTCCCCAGAATATAGTACATTTGGTCCTTTCTAGTTGTCTCTCTGCCTCTTACATATAAGTCTAGTCGAATATCTTTTAAATTGTCAGCTTCGACAATTTTGATATGTCGACTTGAGAATAACTCTACAATATTAACTTGAGTGAAAATTAGAACTTTGAGATTAAGCATATTAGGCAGTAGGCGGTGATGTAACACAGAAAGTAGCCATCAATCTTCTCAAGAAAAAAAAAGCTATTATTATTTAAACAGAGGAAAAAAAAAAGTAACAATGGAGAATTGCCAAAAAATATATTACTTCTTTTCAATTTTCCCGACATCCTTGTATTTTACTAATTTAGGAACCCAGAATCTAAACCTATTGTTTTGTTTATTTAGATTAAGTACTCTCTCACTTGACTTCCGGAGTGTAGAGAATTCTTGGAATCTACTTTACAGTAATAATAAGTTTGTATAAGGTAGAATTCCTAATTAAACAATTTTACTACAAAATTGAGTCTCTTTGAAATCTAAAATATTAAACTAATACTAAACATTGTGTTAATATTTTAGTAAGTTTAATTAAAACTATACACCGACAACAATGAGGTTAGGTTGATTTTAGGTAATAATTAGAAATGAGAAATGAAAATTCGTTAGTAATGCTTGACTTACTTTTTAGTTTAATTCCAAAGCGTAAATCACACACTCGGCATTCATAGGGTTAGAAGGTTTCAGGATTCTTGCTATTATAGGAATAACAAAAAAAAATGTAAAGTGCTTTTTAGAATACAAATTCAAAATCTGAAGAAGAAAATGTTAAGTTTTTTTGTACAGTAACTTTGATTCATGTATCATATGATATAAAGATGGATGTCATTTTTACACACATTTCAGATCTTTTTGAAAAAAATATCTCATGCTTTCGTCCTTCATTTTCTCATGTCATAGTAAGTAAAAATGAAAAGCATAGAGTGGAAAATTTGGCAAAAAGTTCTTTTGTATGTAAAGAAAAAGATTGTAATAATTTTGAGGCTTTTACAATGTCCATAGATTTTCATTATATTGGTATTGAATGGAATTTGAAATGACGTCATGACATTTATGTATGCCAAAGAATAGCCCGGGTATTTTGGGACATTCATTCCTTTCCCTAAGGAATCCAAATTTAAACAAAAATTTTGGAATTTCAGATTCACACTAGTCTGATTTTCTAAATTTTTAAATTATAGAATCAAAATTAAAATNATGACGTCATGACATTTATGTATGCCAAAGAATAGCCCGGGTATTTTGGGACATTCATTCCTTTCCCTAAGGAATATAAATTTAAACAAAAATTTTGGAATTTCAGATTCACACTAGTCTGATTTTCTAAATTTTTAAATTATAGAATCAAAATTAAAATTTTTTTGATTAACTGTAAAATTTTAATACAGACTTTCCTAATTTGTAATTTATGTAGCAGTTATTAGAGTTGGGAAGTAAAAAGTACAACTACGGTACTTTGAGTTTGACATTGAAAATAAAAGATTTTTATCCTGTTACGGCTAAACGCCGTAAAAACCAACTTTTCTACTCATTTTTACTTAAACCCTGAGTAATAATCGTAATTTTCAAAACGTGTACTCAAACTCGTTTTTTTGAGTCACAAAATTTGATGATGTGTTCAGTTTATTTTTGTAAAATTCCTATTAATACGTGCAAATATCATATCTCTGACTCAAAAAGTATAATTTCCAGTTTAAGAATCTTTTTTATGTCCCATAATCCTTATTCCTTATTCCTTATGTTTTGTCATATAAAATAAATGATTATATACTTTTACTTTTTTACCAAAAAAATTTTTACAACTCATAAATATCATAATAGAAGTAATATAGCAAGATTCATATTAAAACTAATCCGTATTATTAAAGGTTGAATTCACTACTCTAATCAGAAGTAATAACCCCNAAAAAAAAGTTCTTTTTCAAGAAAATGGTATTACCATTTTCTTGTTATTTTTCTCATTTGATGTTGTTCCTAAGCTTGTTCAAGATTGGAAACTTGACATAAGAATATATGTCCGTGTGATTAAAATCAATGATTTGTAACAAACATTTCAGAATGTTTTTTAGTACAGAATGTGTACAATTTTTGAATACTTGGTTTCCACTATCACATTTTTAGTACTCGTTCTTATAATACATGAATACAAGAGTATGAAACCTAAGGAAGTAAAATCTAGGTTTTAACATTTAAGGTACTTAAGGTGCACAAAAAAGAATGAGAATTTGAAAAATGACTTTCACCGGTATTCAAACGCTGTAGACAACCTGTATTATTATAAAAACAAAGTGTTCCTGTTATGTTGGAGTATTCCAGTCTCAATAGCCTCTTCAAAGACGTAAATGTTCTTATATAGCAAACTACTCTTCTTTATAACAACTTACTTCAACTTGACTGCCCAGAAGAACTGTTTTGTAACAAGCTTTTACTCAAAATGTCACTGTCTCATAACTGCTATCTAAACCCAAAAATCAGAGACTTTGGTAGTTAATCATCTTCTGCATCACCTACCTCTTCAAATTGTTAGTAACAAAAAGTTTCAATTTTTTATTTATAATAATAGTCTCAAATCGACTGAAATTTGACGTAAAAATTTCCTTAGTATATAGAAATATAATAATAGAACTTTTGCCTGAGTTATTGTTGCACTAAAAATATTTTGGTGATAGTCAATCATCTTATCAATCTTTCTAGGTGCCTTTATAAAAAATTCTCTTTTACATTACAGGTGCCGACAACATCGTTATTGCGGAACAAGTTATCACCTGTCAGTCAGGGATTTTAATAATCTTTGCTAATAAAGCTAAGGCTCACAACCATACGAAGAGTTTCAAAAAACTCCAATAGATAGTTACTAATTGACCTAAAATTATAATTAATTACAATGAACACTTCAACCATCATCATGTCAATACTTAATGAATCTTCAACTTTCTCCACTCCAGAAGATGAATGGGAAGTGAAATTTCAAAATTCATCAAGATTTTGGGTACAGAGGGTCCTCACCCCAATTGTGGTTCTCTTTGGAGTCCTTGGGAACTTAATTACTATTTACATATTGACTCGGAGGCCAATGAGATCTTCAACTAATGTGTAAGTTTTACTTTCTCCAACCAATAATTAATTTTTACTGTCAAATGAATTTTGAAACTCCTCTAGGAAAAAAAAAAATTCGAAATTTAGTACAGGGTGATTTAAGTTTTTTTTGTACCGACTTTTATCACTTTCTCCAAGTCTCGTGTAATCTTATGAGTTACGAGCTAGGGAGATATGGATGAAAGTGTGGGAAATTAAAAAAATTTAGTTGAGACATCAAATTTTAAAAATTTATGCCACAGTCAGGGGACATGTGTCAACTAAGCTGCCTAAGCCGTAAAAAAATGACAAAAAAAAGTTTAAGTTTTGAGTTTATCTAAAAACTTCAGAGACTGTACATCTCGTAACAACGTATAAATTTTTTTGTAAATTTTAGCTGGAAGCTAGTTGATCAAAATTGTAGAGATAATTTTAAGGGAGACTTCTTTGNAAGTTAAGTTTTGAGTTTATCTAAAAACTTCAGAGACTGTACATCTCGTAACAACGTAAAAATTTTTTTGTAAATTTTAGCTGGAAGCTAGTTGATCAAAATTGTAGAGATAATTTTAAGGGAGACTTCTTTGAGTGAAAGTTTGCAATAAATTATTGTACAAAGGTACTTTGACTACTCAGTCCTGACAAGTATGAAATGAGTCTTTTGACATTCATACAGCCTTAGGGCATTTCCTAATAATTTCCTATCTTTTTTTTTAACATCTTCATTCTCAATTCTGAGAAATGAAATGACTCTTATTAAGAATTTGAGAGCTGGCTTCATCTAGGCGTGAATTTACTTAAAGTTAGTCATTCGAGGGTTGATGTAATTTCTATTTGAAATTGGAATCTGCTTTCTTATTGAGTTTCTTACTTTCTTCGTGTGGCTCTTTTTTTTTAACTATATTAAATTCTCAACATCTTAAAGACAGCATATGCCTCAGTGACAACAGGAAAAAAAAATTGGCCTTAGGTTCCTTCCGAAATTTATTAAGAATAAAGAAAAGTTTTCTTAATCTCCTAAGTGCATTTACTTACATTTTCAAAAACATGATTTATAATAATAAAGACGTTGACAGAGGCTAAAAAATAATATTGCTACAAGGGGATTAGTATGTAATTCAACTAACTTTAATATAAAATCCGAAATTAAGAAAATTAAAAGAAAGATGCTATTGTTAGGGGTGAATAAGAGCTTCCAGGGTTAACTTTAGCTATTTATTATTCAAAACTTTTTGTTTTTAATTAAGCAGAAATTATTGAATTCATTAAGTTACATTTTATACACTCACAGACGCATTATATACTCAAAAAGTATCACCAGTAGGAATCTTGAGGAGAAACTGTATTATATAAAGTCGGTTGAAGTGTTAACACGTTTACTACCAGAAGTAGTTTTGATATAAAGAAAAAAGTTTTTAAATTTGTATACTTTTCAAATTATAAATACTCTGAATTTGACACTGCTAAATTGGTAATTTGTTTACATTAAAAACTTATAAAAGAAGTTTGTCACTGTGTATTAGAAAAAAGTTTAGTTTTTATGTCTATCATGTCGAGCATCTGACAAGAATTTTTTAAATGAGTGATCGAGAGTGGTAGTATATACAGTGTTATTCCGATTTTTAGGTTTTGATTTTCTTCACTTTGACTATAATTTACAAAAATTCCCTTTTTCTTGAATAACATAAAAAAACCAGAAAATTTTCAGAAAGAGACATGTTTAAAGTTGTCCAAACTCTCAGAACCTGGATTTGTGCAATGGTAATCAAATTTTTGGATCATCGCTTTTACCAACTTTTTCCAAAACTTGGGATTTCATTTTCGAAACTGATAAAAAAAGTTCTTACAGTTTCCAAATGTCTTTAATATTTTTCTATTTTTATTTTCATGATATTAGGTGAAAGAAGAGAAAGTAAGGGTTCTATTAGACTTATGTGACCTTTAATTACTATAGTTTGACTTTCTCTGTAGCTAATATCGTTTGTGTAAATATTGTTTGAAGAGAGGGAAAAGGAAATAGAAAGCAGTGCGGTTATCATACAAATATTTGTTTGTGGTACTGGTGAGAAGAAGAGAAAGTGACTCTCTCATTTCTACAGGGTTTATTAAACTTTTACTCCCTATATCCAAGGGTCAATTTCTCTAAGAACAATTATTTTCATTTCTAAAACTCCTAGGTTAAAAGCTTCAAACATTAGAAAAAATTGTGGTTAGATAGAATGTTGGTCTAGATGAAAGAAATCAAATAAAACGGTCCTTATTTGATACTCAAATGTCACGAAAGCTTTCAACTTTAATTAACTCGCCTATATCATTTCTGCTACGTATATTTAATGTTTTTTCCTGATAGGTTAAACCTAACGGAATTGTCATGATTTCCTTAAAATAATTTCCCCTACCACAGAGTAAATACTAAACTTCAAAAGTTTCAAGGTAGACAAAAAGAAAGTTAGAATGACATCATTTATTTTAGTTTAAGTTTCTTTTGAGAATTTAATCCTCTCAATTCAAATATAATTTATTTAAATTCACAAAAGTAGAAATTTACTAAAGTGTACACCTCGGTATAAAACTTTACACTACTTTCTCTAAACCAACAAAAGGGAAAAAAAAGTTTTTGTACTTATAGAATTTGGAGGTTTAAATTAAACAAAGTCTAAATTAAGTTGGTTAACTTCACTTCACCACCACTACCACCATGTCATTATGTATTTAACTCACTTTTTTTCTAATATGGAAAGTTTTTTATTCCGATCCATCCTGTGTACATTTGTCACAGTCTTTTGTTCTGATTGGTGACTCAAGTTTGGCTTTACTGTAGAAGTAAGAAAAAAATTATTAGTACATTAGTAAATAGTAAATGTATTAGAGAAAATCTAGAAAGTTTACATAGTTTCGTTTGTATTATTAGAAAACGTTAGAAGAGCCTTTATGTCATGAAATTTTGTAATTCAACCCCGTCGTCTTAGTCTTAAGTGTACCAAAATATCAAAAACCTAATTATCTGTGCAATAAAAACAGGTCAACTTTGTAGTACTTTCATCTTTAGTTTTGCTTTCTCCATTGGAGAAAGTAACTTAAAATTATTCGAATCACGATAATTACAACATGAGACTCTCTTTAGTTTTAAAACATTTTTTACTACCTTGAAACTAAGAGACGGATGTAGAGAAAGTCTTAGGAATTGAAAAGTTGAAGAAAGATTCTAAGCCTGTGAAATAAGGATCATAAAATATTTTTTTTTATGTAACCAAGCTTTACTTTTCTAAGATGTCGAGAAAGTGTAACAAGTGGAGCTAATTTCCATAAAACTTTTGTCAAAACGAGTGCTTTTTATCATTTTTTTTTTCATTTTATTTTAAAAAAAATATATTTTTTTTAACTAAAAACTAAAAAGTAATAAGACTTTACAGTCGTTTCTGATGATGACCCTGGAGTTTTGCTTTGATATTACTGGGAGAAACCCATGGTAGCAATATTTATTAAATCTTACAAAGAGTTGTAGAAAGTAATTTCAATAATGAATTTCTTTTACAAAGTCATTTTCTAAATTTTTATATAAAATATGATATTCATTCCATGAGTTTTTCAGTAAAAGTAAATAATTATATAATTTTTTGAGACAAAAAGTTTGAAGGTAACCATTTTCATTAGGATTCAATATATTTAATTGTATTTCAATATCAAATAGT
This sequence comes from Holacanthella duospinosa, assembly GCA_002738285.1. Classification (NCBI taxonomy): domain Eukaryota; kingdom Metazoa; phylum Arthropoda; class Collembola; order Poduromorpha; family Neanuridae; genus Holacanthella; species Holacanthella duospinosa. The sequence goes on along the minus strand of NIPM01000353.1, from coordinate 115,232 downwards.
TAAACAATAGAAGAATTTTCATCTACGTAAGTGATATATAATGTTGAAGTAGGACAATTTTAAAAATTTCCCAAAGGAAAAGAATATACAGTATGTTTCAACTTATTAAATACATACTTTCACCGCCATTGCTTTTGAAATTCGTACAGGAGGATTTGGTACATTCTCGGAGTTAGGAACGAAGCATAAAAACTTAAAATTTCATTACATCAAAGCAATAGTTCACTTTTTTTTTTGTAATTTGAGTGAAAGGGTAAAATCCAAAGAAAGAGTAAAAAAAAAAATTTTTTTTTCTTTTTTTGATTAACTTTGGACACCCTGTAGATTCATGATTTATAAACTGCCTTCATTTTCTTCACATTGAACATAGCTTATGTTTCTTTTAAGGTTCTATTGTTTGCTTTTAATAGGAGACTTAAGGAATAAATGTCTTGAAACCATTTCTCCAACCTCCAACCACTTAGAATCCAATGTTTGGGATTTTCTCGAACCAAATTCAAACTTATCCTTAACTTTTAACCAAACAAACAATTTTCCAAACTTTCCATTCAGTTACTCTAACTCAATAAAATGGTCGTGAAAAATGGACAGCTTTTTTAGACATTGATCGTCATAAGTTGGAGAAGGAGAAAGTAGGGCCTTTCCAAAACACACGAGTTGCTCTTTTAAAGAAAGCCCTGTCAGAGTAAACATCCTCAGAATCCATTTCCATTCTAACGGTATTACTTCCAACGTTTGCATTAAATTCTATGAGAACATTTTAAGTTAAGAACCACCATACACACCAACCCAAACCAATGGATTCCAAGAGTACAGAGTTTACTCAGGTTTTGGGTACTCACTTTCACCTCTTTCTCAAGGTTTCACATGATACGATATAACCTTACTCCTAAATTTAGCTCGCCACAACTTAGAGAAATGAATTTAAAAAATGAACAAACTTTTACTCGTTTTCAAAAATTTATAAACACCCTGTATATGGTTCTTAGCTCCTGTCTTATCTCAGAAAGCAGGATTTATGCAATATTATATCATGTGAAAAGGAGATCCTGGGAAAAGCCTTTTTTTTCTTCATTGATTTGTAGCCTCGAGGCCTTTTTTTTTTCTTTTTGCAAATTCTTTCCCAAGAGATTTCATTCAAAATTAGAGCATTAAGACCCCTGAAGGAAATTTCAGTGCGAATCTAGCCTTGTTCCTGGTAACAATGAATGAAGTCTAAACAAAATTCCAGAAACTTGGCTTATTAATAAGAAACAGTTGCTACCTACGGCTACAAGCCAAATTCAAGAACGATTTATCAAATTTTTAAATGAAATTAATTTTTTTTTTACTTTTTTGTTTTTAATTTTGTTAATAAGTTTTTTGGTTCCGGTATGAACTTTGTTTGGATTGATTGCTACGAGTAGTAAGATTATTTAGTAGGACTAGAGTATTGTATTTATCGTGTCCGTCTGTCTGTCGGTTTGTCCAAAGTTGCTGAATTGTTACGTTAGTTTTGTTTGTTAAGTTACGAAATTGGTGTTTTTCCTAAAATAACCTTGCAAATTTGCATTAAGAAATTGAAGAAAACAGGTAAAAATTATACACTATTTATAAGAATTTACAAGTCAAATAATATAAGTTTTTTAAAAGGATGCTCATGTTTGCTTTTTATGACTCCTTTGATATTTCCTACCAACTTTGAAAATAACTTTAATAGAAAACTTGTAAAGCATTTTATCCGAAAACAATATATGATTCTGTCAACAACAGATCCAAACTTTGCAGAAATAAAGAATTTTTTCGTTTATTTTTTTATTGTTTGAAACTAAAAGTTTTACTAAGACTGTACACGGATGTACCATAGTTTATTAATGGTGAATACATTTTCTTTAGACGAAAAAAAAAATATATATATTGATGTTCTGGACCTGACATGTCTTCGTTTTCGTCGAATCTAATAAATCTCATTCTTCAAGACAACGCCATAGATTCAGTCATAATAACTTTTTTGAAAAAAAAAAAAAAAAANCTAATAAATCTCATTCTTCAAGACAACGCCATAGATTCAGTCATAATAACTTTTTTGAAAAAAAAAAAAAAAAACTTTTTATTCTACCAGTTTACTACGAGAGTTAAATCAAGTTAGTAAGCTTAATCCTTTTTAGAAGGATTCTGAAATTTCCTATTCATTCTAAAAGTCTTGGAAAGGTAGTTGAGTGTCTGTGGTGAGCTATGGAATGGGATATTGTCGTTGAGAAGGGTAAAGTTTGTGATTGGACAGTACCGGTCTATAGGTTGGTTAGATCTCAGTCAAAGTTTCAGGTATCTTTCTAAACTATATAATATATAATATGTCGCTTATATGTCCAAGGTTAATGGGTTCCTTTGTAAATCCCACTTCAATTGTAACAACCAACCACAGACGGAGTAGTTTCTCCTGACGCTGCATTTCACAACCCTCTCCAACCATTTCCCTCTACTTTCACTCTCCAATCTCTTGGGACTTTCTCCTTCACCTAACCTAACACCACTACATCTCTATTTAAAATTCCCTCCAACATAAACATCTACAAAGTCCTTATTCTCCTTCCTATCATCTACCGCTTCACTTTAAGCTACTTCCTTTCTGCTTAAGGCTACAGGAGATTCCCTACGTCCATTTAAAGATTACACAACCAGTTACCCTTCTTTTATAACCTTTCAATCCTAGTCCACAACTTTTATTTTTATTTATTTCAAAAATATCAAGAATGTATATCACTTTTTATATCAGAAATAACTATCACCATATTTTGTTGGTAGTCTACAGAGTTCTCTAAAAGAAAAAGGAGGTATCAAAAATTATTTTAATAATTTATAAAAAAAAAATACAACCAAACCAAAAAATTTAGCGACAGACAGACAATGGAATTACATTACCCTACTACATTCTAATGAAGTTGTGTCTATGGGTAATAAAATAACATTTTTTTATTATTATAACCCAACTAGCTTTAACTTGATGAAACCTTTGTGTTATACAGTCCAACCATAAATTCATAGAGAATAGACTATAGGCCCATGGTCTTTTGCGAGAGAAAGCAGGTAATTTATTTTTTGTAGAGAAAGTATTAGTTCAAAATTTTTTTTAGATAAAGTGCTGACAGTTTCATATAAAGCATTAGAAAGTAAGATAAGATGTAGAAAAAATCAAGTCTCTAGGATCAGTAGAACAAAAGTTATTATGAGTTTTTGAAAATTGAACTTTTTGAATGTTCTTTTGAGACGATGTATTAAGAGATGGGCTTTTGAAAAAAATATCCAAAAATTGCAATTTTCGAAAAATGATAACTTTTATTCTAGTGATCCTAGAGACTTGATTTTTTCTACTTACTCTAATGCTTTATCCGAAATTGGCAGCACTTTACGTGAAGAAATTTTTTAACTAAAACTTTCCGTACAAAATAAAATTACCTGCTTTCTCCGGCAAAATGACATGGGCCAATAGTCTTTCCTTTGAAACATAATTTATGGTTGGACTGTGTACCTACTTTGTAATATATTTTGACTACCCTTGTTGGTTTTGTAAAAAGTCACTTTCACAGGGTTCTAAAAAGATGAAATTTTTAGAGAAAATATAATTGATAAAGAAAATATTTCAAATTTATTAATTAGAGTTCTAAATGAAAAAGTCTTTGAACATTTGTCTAAATTAATGTTCACGGATTGTTAGGTTGTGTCAAGCCCTACAAATCCTGAGGATTGATATTTCTAAAGGAAAATGAATTAATTTGATCCATTGAAAATAATATTTTGACAGTTTTTGAGTCTTGTAAAATTCTTTAAGGGACTTTATCTCGTAAATCAAACTTAACAGAGCTTACTTTCACTTTCACACTTTCTCATTTGAAATTCCCTTGGTAGTAGTCTATACTCCATACCTTCTTGTGATTGAGTTTAAGAGGTGGTCTTATAGCCAGTTATATTGATTCCAGCTGAGGTTCCTTGGTTCGTTTGATTAGGTTTATATGGCTTAGGGACAATGGAATAAGGAATCTTCATTTTATTTTATGCATTGTCTACAGCCTAACCATCAGATTTTTATCTCTAACTTTCACTTCCTGTTCCAACCAACTTAGGATTAAAAGTAGAGAAAATATGCCTTTATGTGGCTCTTCTGTGGAAAAAGTGGAAAACAATAAAAAACTAAAAAACCTCACATCTATATATTTACCAATTTCATCTAAAAACCCTAGTTTTTACTACCATTGTTCTTATTATTAAACAGTAGTAGCAGGGTTATGCAGGGATTGATAGGAAATCTCTCAAAACAGTTTTAAAACTTTTTTCTCGGAATTTAGAACCCTGGATTAGCGTCAGAAGCTTCCCAAACAAATCCTTGGAATTTACAAAATACGATTGGAGTCTTGCATAATGTGTTATTAGCAAAATCGATCAAGCACAGCTTGAATTCCGCCTTGAGTTATTACAATTCAATTTCGCGTGATAAATGGGATTATTCTGCGGAAGCGCTTTCCTTGTATTACCCAACAAAAATGGAAAGTGAGGGATGTAGAAAAAAAAATATATAAAAATATATATAGTAATAAAGAAATAAAAAGTAGAAGTCTCTAAAATTAGCTTTTTAGACTAAACACTACAACATTGGTAGCACTGTACCTAAAGTGCTACCAATATTATTTATGATTATCATTAAAATAGTGTAGGTACACCTTGTTCATTTTCGTAGTAAAATTTCTTAAAATTACCATACTTAAGGGCAGACAGACGGATATGAGGATTACATAACCCGCTTTAGTTTTGCTATCCGTGGGTATAAAGAATAATGATCTGAATCGATTTGAATTGAGACCGATACAAATCAAGTATATTCTCAATTTTCATGAGAATACCTAAGTAGTTGGTTAACCCAAATTCGTAAGATTTGAATTTCAAATACAGATTACCTATATAAAAATTTTGGACTCTACGAAGCTAATAAGAAATCTAAAATAGGATATGGAGACAAACTAAGTTATTAACTATTATATTATTTGTTCTCCTGTTGGAGTGTATATCAATGGTCATGGACAATAGAAATGATTTGTGTGGTTTTGACAGGTACTTGTGTGCTCTCGCGATATCAGATCTACTAGTTCTCCTCTTCACTTTCACAATGTCATTGACACATTACCCCGACCTCACAGGAACCTCTTGGGTATACTGGTCGTATAAGCGTTTTGGACTATGGCTCACTGATGCCTCAAGTAAGCAGAAATCTAATAAGTATAAAAATTCTTAAGTCTCGGATAGAGAAATTGACCTTTCTTCACGTATATTTTCCAACAATAAGTTTAAGTCTACTATTAGGTCTTCTCAAGATTCGACAAGCAGGCATGAGCTGGTTGGGTAGTTTGCTGTCAATAATTATTTTTCCAAAAGACCACAAAGTTTTAAAAGGTGGTTGTAAGAGTTTGAGCTTTTAGCACATCTTCAACTAATTAATCAAGTTAGAACATTCAACTAGAAATATTATCCTGGACATGTCTGACATTTGCTAGAAAAAGCTTTTTACCTGCTGGAATTCTAAACAAAAGTTCAAAGTTTTTTTTTCCATCACGGATTTCTCCGTCTGAAAGTGTAAACATAAAAAAACAAAGTTGAATAAGCATTACAAACAAGTTTAGAGGAAAAGGAAATAAGATCAAAGTTGGCCGAAAGAAAAGGGTGTCAAAGACATGAATTTGATTTGATTTTTTTAGCTTGAAAAAAAAAGTAAGAAGATCAAAATGAATTTGAAAAAAAAGACAGGAAGTAGAAGTATTTCAATTCTGAGAAATCAATTCTACAGACTTTTTCATGACCCATAAATTTTTAGAAAAGCAGCAGCTGCTTTTCTGAAAAGTCTTTAGCCAAATAAAATTTTCTACTAAAGTTCATCGTAATAATAACTTTATGTTACTTTTAAAATAATAAATCGACACACAAATAATGCAATAGTTTAGTTGGAGTTATAAAATATACAGAGTGATTTGAAATGTATATCTGTTCAAAGAATACATTAATATGTTTTCATGTGAATTAATCATAGTGAAAAATTACGATGAGTACAAATCGGTTGAAAAAACAACAACAAATTTTAGTACTCAAGTTTCAGTCAATTGTGTACTCTTGAGTCAATAATAATTGTAGGTTTCGATCAGTTTCTATTCGCTCAATTCATCTGAAAAGGGAGTGTTATTTAAAAATAGAAAAACTATAATATTTTACGTGACCCTGTACAACCGCGTCCTTATAATGTTCTCAATCAATTATAGAGTTACAAGGATAGAATTATTGTCATCGTTCCTTGAGATTAATACGAAACCTCTCTGGAACCAAAAGAGATATTTCACCTGTCATTGGATAAAAAATAGAGAGAAAGGTATGGATGATAGGATCGTTGTACGAAAGTGAAAGTTATAGAGAGAAAAAACCATTTGGAGAAAGTATATTTTTCTTCTCAAAGGATGGTAGTGTCGTGTCAACAGTTTTCAACCCTGTTACATTAGATTCTAGTATAATAATTCTAACTCAACCTTGTGTGGTAAGAAACAGTTATTTTATGATTTTTTTTAGGTTCTACATCAGTTTGGTTAACAGTTTCTTTTACAGTGGAGAGGTATATTGCTGTTTGCCATCCAATGAAAGGAAAGGTGAGTTAATTGAATTTCTTTAGCTACCTTTTCACTGGAAAATCTAACTTTTCAACTGGTTTCAATACAAATCTATTTTTAACAGTTTCAAAACATTTACTTTGAAATGGTGTCAATTTCTGAAGAAAAAAAAAAATTTTTTTTTCAATATTGAGAAAGTAAGGTTTCACTTCCAAAGTGTATAAATGTAAAGTTATGTTTGAAAAGAAAAAATCGAGTGTCTTGAATTTTCAAACTGATTCAAAATAAATATGATTACAAATCACTACAAGGTTAGGCAAACCTTTGCATCCGGATGTCGTAGTAAGTACGAGTCTCAAATATTGATATGACCGTATCACACAATAATGTTTGAAATTTTGGTTTATGTTGGAGAACGTTATTATCATGTAGATTAACCTATGGATATGGAAANCACAATAATGTTTGAAATTTTGGTTTATGTTGGAGAACGTTATTATCATGTAGATTAACCTATGGATATGGAAATTTTAGTTAAAGATTGTTATACTTTGCTAAAAATTTGAAAATTTTGCTCCTATGACATAGGAAGAAATTTTTTTTTGCTGACCTTGTATCTAACCTTGTATCTAACCTTGTCAATAATTTAGTGTTTATGAATTTTTCGTAGATTTTATGCACAGAAGAAAGAGCTATGAAAGTTGCAGCGATAGTTTTCGCCCTTTGCTTCTTGGCAACATCCACGACACCTTTTGAATGGAGAATTGTCAATTCGACGGTGATTCCTCAAAATGAAACAGTAAAACTCTATGATTTTCCAGTAATCTAAAATAAAAAAAAAACTAATGCTTAAAAAATACTAAACTTGAGCAGTATTACAAGCTTAACTACACCGAATTCGGAATGAATGATACCTACGTCAAGGCTTACTATTGGTTTACTTCCGTGGCATTTACACTCCTCCCAATTGTTCTCCTCACCGTCTTCAACACTTTCCTCATTCTTGCCGTTCGACATTCAAGAATCATCAGGAAAGTAATGACCAATCTCCCAAATTCATCTGCTCGCCATTTGCAGGTTAAATGTCCTATTTTATTGAATATTCCAAGTGATGAAAAATGATAAAGTGGTGATTAATGTGATTAATCATAATTCTTACTGATGTTCTGGTAGGCCATGAGACAAGAAAACCGGATAACAATCACGCTAATTGTGGTCGTAATCGTATTTCTTGTCTGTCAACTTCCAACTGCTACCTTCCTCATTTTCACTAGCTTCCATCAACCATCGAGTGACAGGGAGCAAGCTCTATATTTTGGACTCGGTGGAATTTTTAATCTCCTCATCACAATCAATGCAGCGATTAATTTTCTCCTTTATACTGCTCTCAGTGACAAGTATAGGAAGTATTTCTGTGAATTTCTCTTGTTCTGGAGACGGCGACGAGGACGAGGAGGGCGGGGCCTGTATGATAATCCCTACGAAATGGATACAATTAACACGACTGTAAGGTTAGTCTATGGGAAGAGTAGGATTCAAACCCACGTCCAGCACAACTGCAGCTGTCTTTAGATGATTTTGTCGGAGATTAGAATCCACACGAACAGAGGAGAGGAGACAGGTTATAATAATAATATATAATTAAAATTAAAACTTGTTAATTCATTACAACTAATAATTGGTCCAGATGAATCATCTTTCATGCATCAGAAGGTGTCATATTTCCGTTCGTTTGTGCTTCCGTGTTGCTTTTCGGTTTCCTGATTACGACTCATTAACCAGCGGCGCGGCGGCGTCCTATTTGCAATGTTTTTACCTGAAAATAAATTAAATAACTTTTAAATTATGTATGATACAAGAAAGATGCTTTTTGGATTTTTCTCTATCGCCTAGCTCTCTTCTCTCTGTGCGCTGTGCCTGCGGAATCATTCATGTGCAAGCGGCGACTGCAATTGTTGCAGTTGACGTTTCGTGCCTGTATATGTAATGTAGAAAAAAAAAAGTGTGTACTTTGGTAAGACATCATAAAAAATGACAATGTACTTACAAATTGTGATTAATTTTTCAGTAGCCTCAGTAGAGGAACTTCACTCCGGACGACAATGAATCATGAAATCTCTCCAAGGTCAAGTCCAAGTCCCTATGGCCTCCGAAGAACTCAAACAACAAAACCCAACACGAGACCTGAACTTAGTAGTGTTAAAATAATTAGTAACAATCTAACACATATTAAAGATTCGAGTATACCTATGATTCAAGTGGACCAAGTCTAAATTTCCAAGTAAATTATTTAGAGACTTGGATATGAAATGTGTGAATGTATTTCCAAAACTTCATAATTTATAGCGGACAATGAGTCCGTTTGAGTCTGCGCAAAGTAAACTAACAACATTAAATTAATTTATGATAATGGCTTCACCAGGTAACAGGGTTTCAGAAACAGTTATATCATGTACGCCTAAAAACGATTAGGTTTTCCAAGGCTATGACCTCTTCATGAATTTTTAAAAGGAACTTAAGATTAGAGCTCTAGTGTTATTAAATCCAACTTATTTTGTGATGTGATTCAAATAGATTGGTTGAACCAATCATCTAATGTATGGCATTTAGTAACATAGTACTTACCCTAATTTATAATTGACACTGATGTCATAGCTTCAAAAATGTTAGATTCAAGTTCAACTTAATTTAATCCAAAAGAATTAAGGCCATATAAATAAAATTATATTGTCCATTTTACAAAGATGGGTTTAAATTTTACGGTTGAGTTTTCCTTTCTGGGTAAAATTTTGTGAGGACCAGTGCAATGAGGTGCGATGAGGTACGGTCCTAATCGTGAAGTTCCTTACTAAACACTGTCTATCGGCAGCTTGGAAAACTAAAAATTTGCATGCGCCTTGGATTTAAATTATCAACAGTTTTATAGTCATTGCATTGTTTGGAAGTGTTTTTCTTTAATAAAACTGGTATCTAGTGGTTTTGCGGTGCGGTTAGCATATGCGGCAGGTATGCCGGATAAGGGATATCTGGCATTTTTTGGTTGCAGGATATCCGGCACGCATTGCTTGATTAAAGTCCTATTGTATATATTTTTTATCAAAACAAGATAAGTTTTGTGTGTGGTATTTGTGTAATTTTTTGTCACTTTTCTGAGTTTGACTCAAAAAATATAAGGGAATAAAGGTTTTTCCTAAAAAAATTTTTTGACAAAATTTTTTCAAAATACGATTCTCTATCGCTGTATGCATTTTATTCAATTAATTCATCTGTTCGGACGCCTGGAGCGATTTATTTGCATATGCGAAACTACTTTCACAATTAACAACAAAAGTGTGCTAATTGTGAAAACTAGGTGTGGTAATTGTGAAAAGTTAGATAGAATTAATTTACGGTCATTTCAACTTAAACTTTTTTCATAAAGTGATAGAGAATATCATACTGATGTTGATAGTGAAAACTAGAACATGATCCGCTTTTCTGGCTATTTATGGGAACCTTCTAAGTATTTATGGAAACCTCCAAAAATTAATGGTTGAAATATTTTGAAACCCTATCTCTTAGCATGTCTTTCCTCGTCCCTTCGGTTTTTGAGAATTTTGAGTATAAAACTCAAGTCGTTCATCCCATGCCAAAAGCATTGGGTTTTTTAAATTTCTGTGGTAATTGTGAAACTTGAATAACTAATTCAAAAATTAATAAATAAATAAAAAATTTTCGGAAAGTCAATCTAGTACTTCTAGGCTATCGATTGACAAAAGCTCAAAAACTTACAATGAATGCAGCAGCTGCAGCCTCCAACTTCCCAATAGTGCTACAAAACTCTTCAATTGGAATTTTTTTTTACTTTTAGTTTTTGTCAATTATTAATTAAGTTGTATGAAATTTAAAAAAATTCCAACTGCCCAAGGATAGACAGATGTATTGTCTATATTTTCAAAAAAAAAAAACTCCCGCAAAAGTCTCACTTAACACAATTTTTTTAAACTTTTCACAATTACCACACTTTCACAATTACCACACTAGACCCTACTCCAAAATATAACTTAATTTAATAAAATTATTCATTCATTTCTTAGGATATAAAAAAAATTGTCAAGAAAATTATCCGCGCTGGATTCCTAAAAGTATCCCGGTATCCAGCGAATAGTCTATGCTGCAGAGTTTCAGGTATAATTTTAGTTGATTCTCAGAATGACAATTTGTGCTCGACTCAGACGCCCCTGTGGCTGAATAAATAACTTAATCTAAAAATAAAAATTTACCTATCTGAGGAAAAAAATTTGAAGCCAATTGANGAATGACAATTTGTGCTCGACTCAGACGCCCCTGTGGCTGAATAAATAACTTAATCTAAAAATAAAAATTTACCTATGTGAGGAAAGAAATTTGAAGCCAATTGNGGTATAATTTTAGTTGATTCTCAGAATGACAATTTGTGCTCGACTCAGACGCCCCTGTGGCTGAATAAATAACTTAATCTAAAAATAAAAATTTACCTATCTGAGGAAAAAAATTTGAAGCCAATTGAAAAAAAAATCGATGCAATTGTAACTCTTGGTTACTGAGAAAAAGGAACCCCAACTTTGTCTAAAATGGCGACGGTTTCATCGAATTTGGCGCTTGATCGCATACTTTGACAAAAATGTGAGCTCCACTGTGTTAGGGATACTAGAGTATCGCATGACTCTGACTCAGGAGTCGACTGTTGACTCATGAGTCGACTCAGTCAGAGTCGACTAACAATATTTTTGAGTTTGACTCTGACTCTGACTCACTAAAATCAAAGAGTCAGAGTCGACTCGGAGAATCGTTGACTCTTGACTCTTTAGTATTGAAGTCTGACTCTGAGTCGCCTCTTCAGGAAAAGACTCAACTGTTGATAACCTATGCCTAGAACAATCCATTCCAACTCATGAAATTGCATCAGACATTAATATAACGCGTATTAATTCATCAATTTCTGTCTGTTATTTTCTCTGCAAGTTTTCACTTTTTATTTACATTGACTTTGTTATTTTTCCAATTCTTACGAAATAAAAGAATGGACATCCAGGAAATAATTGTACTTAACGAACTTCCTGATGCAGAAACGAAATGCGGATCTCAATCAACTTAATCCGGTGAATCAAAAAGGTGTAGTACAACATTTTACAGTTGTCGAGGTTAATAATAAACCTCAATACCTGTGTAATTATCGCACGTAAGTGAACTTAAAATCCCTCATTATCTGTATTTGTGTAAATTTGTGCATTCCTTCCGGTGTCCAAAAATTTACACACCCTTTTTAGTGCAAAAATTTGTACATCCTTTTTGGTGTGCAATTGTTTGCACACCCGCCAATCCCTCCAAGAAGTTGCCAATTCACATTTAAAATAATTAAATAAGCAGCAACTCCTTAAGTATAGTAATTTAATTTGGTTAAAAATTAGTTAGCAACCCGAATGAAGGCCAAATATGGAGCAATCTTATTTCTGCATTAATTCCACTAAAATAGTTCACACTAGAAAAGTACACTTGCAAGAGAACTTATATAGTTACATAAATTCTACGAAATATGCAAGTAGATAGCACTACATGGTCTTCGCCTCCCCACCACCCCTTAAAGCTACCGACCTAGCCACCGACCTTAGTATTTCCACTAACCACCAACCTAAGTCAGCGATGTTGCTAAATTACACGGACTTAAGAACCTAAGTTTATCCACCGACCACCGACCTAACGCTCGTTTTATGGTTTGCGCATGCGTTGTGTACTCCTTGTCTTAGCGTTGTCATAACGCGCTCCACTCGTTTTTGAATTTATTTATGCTTTCTTTAATCATTTATGTACAGAATTTTTCTGTATTAAAAAAAAAGTTAAAATTGTTCAACTTTCAATTGTTTACGGTAAGAATAAGCAAATAGAGAAAGAAAGGAAACCATAAATGAATTCTTCAAACAAAGCATTAAAGAAAAAACTCATAGACAACGTATTCACAACGCTTAGACAACACATGCAGAAAGCATAAATTGATTCCAATTAGGTTTTCTTACAGAATTCTGTACAAAAAGTTGAAAAAAGAAAAACCATAAAACGAGCGTCAATCTACGATGTTGCTACATCTTTCAAACTTATCCAAACATGTTGAAACCTATCGTAGCCTATGAACCTAAGTATTCTCATTAGCCACAGTCCACTAACTTATGAACCTTAGCTTCTCACCAACCACCGACCTAAGTCTGTTGAAACCTGTCATAACCTATGAACACAATTATTCCTATTTTCCAGAGTCCACGGACCTAAGTAACTCATTAACCATTGACCTAAGTCTGCGGTGTTGCTACATCTCGCAAACTTATCCAAACAAGCCACATGTATGGCAGAGTTGCCATACAATCAAGGCTCCGCGTCACAAAATTAAACAAGAAAAACTAAAAATTTGAGGTTTTATGATTATGCTCTTCATCGCTTTTCCTGCCATATTCAAAGCGCTATAAGCCAAAAAATGGCGTCCAATACTCTCCAAATGCGTATAAAGTTGAAACGTCATTGCACCTAATGTTGCCGAATGAATAAAATATTAGACCGCATATATGAAAAATATCCAACCGCAAAGAATTTTTAACAATGTTGCCAATTTTATAATTTCTCAATTCTGTCATCTGAAAGGCACATGAACATCATATGAGAAGCCTATGTTTACAACNGCCAATTTTATAATTTCTCAATTCTGTCATCTGAAAGGCACATGAACATCATATGAGAAGCCTATGTTTACAACCTTTTTTTCGAAAATTGATCATATCTAGATGTATGTTAAAAATGGAAACGGTACATCGCCACTCTTTACCAATCTTTACTCTACTTTTGCTCTTTTAATCTTTATTCTTGTTGGAAGAAAAGTACCCATGCCTAATGGGCATGGAGCGGAGTGCGCCACGTTGACAGGAGGCGTTTTTGGGAGATGAGGGGAATGATCCGTCTTGCTCATTCCGTCCTCATAGTGAATCTGGATCTGGTTCCTTCCTCTCCTCATCTTAGTCTACAAATTATTTTTATTTATTCATTGTAGACTTTTTTTTTTTTTTTTTTTTTTTTCATAGTAATTGGCTCTGCCAATTACTATAATTTAATTGTAATAAACCCCAAAGGGTGAGATAGTAAGTTTTGTGGTGTTTCCGGAAGTCCCAGGAAGGACTTCAATTATTGGTCATTTGTGTTTGTGTTGTGTCCCTTGAGAGGATTTCGTGTATTGTGTTTGCCCTACCTACAGGCTATTTGGATCATCGGAGGAGCCACTATCATCATCATTTATACCATCAGATATTTTTCATATTTCTTCATTCAGCGGCATAATCCGTTCAACACTGCTGACGATACAGAACTTCTACATTCTTTACTTTTTTACCACTTTCTTTTGGCGAAGTGCGGCACCTCTGCCGCATCCGACCTCATATCGCTCATATCTCTTTTTATTGTTTTTTTTTTATTGGTGACTGTGTACTTTGGCAGTGAAGTCCAGTCGTTTTTTATATTTTTTGACCTCTAGTGTCACTAATAATTGAGAATACAAGGTTCATCGGTTTTCGTCATTTTTGATCTTTAAAAAAAATCAATCAATACTAGAATCTGGTTAAAATTAAAAATTAAAAATATTAAAATAGCCGCCACGTATATCTTCAACAGTCTTGGACGACTCATGTATAAGAAGAGGAACTTTCTACGGCCCGGATTAAATTGGTTCATGCTGTACAAACCTCCTCAAGTAACCCAAGTTAAGGAATTTTTGAGCTCCATTGAGATATTGGTTCAAATATTAACTAGTCGGAATCATGACCTAGTAATAGTAGGTGACGTTAATATTGTTTAGGAAATCTACTAATCACGAGTGATATGTGTGTTAATTTTCTATTTATAGTCGCTATTAGTAAATGTATTTGTCATTGTCCTTTTGACCTCATGAGTCATAAACAAACATCAAAGGTTCAAAAAGTATGACTAAGAGATGGTTACTTTCGATACATTCATATTTTAAAATGAATTCAGTTTGAAAACCACTGTCATTGTGAGTTGTTGCATTTTTCTTGCATATTGACTTGTTGCTAAATACGACAAAATATACATTATTGAATATTATGACACAGGTAAATTTAATAAAAATGATTAATGAACCAACGAAAAACTTTGATAACAAAAACTCACTTATAGATCAAGTGTGTACACCTATTTATAGTCAATTTAAAAATTCTGGAATAACTAGTACAGGCATATCTGACCATGAACTAGTTTATTGTTCTAGGGTCTCGAAAGCTCAACACTTAAATCGATAACATGCAGAGCGTGAAAATTCAGCTTTGTTCAAAGAAGTATATTTTAAATTAAATTATACGTCCATTAAATTTAGGGTTAGGCGAATTCCGAGGGACCGAAATACAATCAAACCAAATTGTCCAGTCGGTGACCCAAGATTTAAGACGAATCTTCAGTTACTACAAAAGGCTTTTTCGTAGTCCCAGTTACAATAGACGGGATTTTACGTCGGTTAACATGAGCGCTACATAATTGTACACTTTTTGGAGAAACTTTTTTTCAGAAAGAAATTTATTTAAAATATCCTTTAGAATGTTTTTTCAAACGAAGGAATTGTTTTAGTTATATATATTTCTCTTAAATTTATGATTATGAATTATTCTAATACTATGATGAATCAATTACTCCCTACATGTTTGTTCGGCTTACGCTTAAGCCGAACCTCACCTATCACAATCAAATATTTCGGTCCATCGGCTTTCGGCTTATCCGAGATTTACTCAAATTGTTCGTGGTAGCAGAGGTTCGGCTTAAGCATAAACACGACAAACATCAGAGAATAATTTGGTTGTCTTAAGTTACATATACAATTTAGGTCAGATTCAAATTAGATTTATTTCAACGTCTCTTTACTTTCAGCCGCCTTAAAAGAGAAGCCTAAAAGAATTGAAGTGAAACATTGGATAAAAGTTGATTGTGTTTTAGTTTCGGAAACGATAAAATTAATTGATTGGACTCAAATGGAATCAATGAATTCACTTGACTCACTTCAATACTTTAACAAGAAACTTTTCGAAATAATAGATGAAGTAGTACCAACAAGAAGCTTTGTTATCAGAGCTATATAATATATTTATTTTAATGGTTATCAATATAATCCTTGACTCACACCTGATATACAGAAACTAGAAGTAATCGTGCCTATAAAATTTTCCTCGAATTGAGAGATAATAGCTGTAAAACTGCATAAAAAAATTAAAGAATATGGCCACTAACAAAATTACATATTCTAAAAAACGTATTTCAGGTCTAAATTTGAAAACAAAAAAGATGACACTGAACAATTATAGAAAATAATGGATAAGCTAACAAAATACGAACTTAATAAACTAACATTAATAAAAGTACATTTGTATACATATTATGTAATTAAAATAATCTTGATTTAGGTTGAAGTGTGATTGCGTTTGAACATAACCAACTGCCAGCTGTAGCCGATTTTTCAGTCTACAAACCCCCGTTTGTCATGCTCGGCTTAGATTTGGTTGGATATAATGCTTACAAAAGTTTTAAACATGCCGTCAATCTGAAGACACAAATGAAACAAATTTCGCCTGATCAAGAAAATTTTCGTCAATTGTTGAACCGTTTACGCCTTGGATCAATTAATCAAGCAGATGTTGACCTTCTGAATACCAGAGTAGCATCTCGTCTACCCAAAGAAGAACTATTAAAATTTGTAAATTCGTTAATGGTCTTAGCTGATAACAAATTGATTGATCTCTACAATAATTTTAGAATGGAAATACTTGGTAATGAAATTGTTGAAATTCCAAGTATTACTCTCAAAAATGTGCCAGTAAACGCGGCCCCAGTTTTGAGGTTCAGTGTGGGGTCAAGAGTAATTTTGAACATAATGTATGGAGTGAATGTCGTCTATTTAATCAAGCAAGTGGGACAATAACCAAAATCGTCAAAGACAATAAAAGCCAAGTCACTGCCATAATGATATTGTTTGACAACTACAAAGGGCCAGTATTTGGCTTACAAGACGATGTACATATAAATAGAATTCGGATCCCAATAATTAACAAAATATCTAGGGTGTCTTTTACATATCAAAATTTCCCAATTGACTTATTCTTTGCAACAAGTGTTCACAAGATATAAGATCAAACCTTAGACCAGTTATGTTTGGGCCTCCCTGATTCATCAAATGGACGTTCGTCATTATTTTGTCGCCAGTCACCCTTATTAGCATTTGTTGCACTTAGTCGTGTAAGAAAATTGGAAAAGTTGGTGTTGAATACTACATTTAGTTTTGATTTGGTTAATGCTATGTCTAAAAGTAATATTTTAGCACGTGAAGCGGAAGAAGCTAGATTAGCACAAGTAGAGCAAGAAATGAATTGTTAAATAGGTGATTTGTTTCAAAATGTTGTTCAGTTGAAGTTTTGACGTGTATATGTAGAACAAATTACTGAGAAAATAAAAAGATCATATCAAAATATTAAAATTCCTACTTCGTTTACTGGTTTACCAAGCTTTTCACGATCTAGAAATTTTAAAAACCCAGAACACGTTAAAGATGCATTATTAGCACTTAATTCATATACTCTTTTCAAACAAATAAGGCTTCATGGCCCCAGAAGACGAGTTCGAGTACTCTTTATGAGTCATCAAGCAAATTTTGATTATCATTACCTCTCATGTCATCGATAGATATAAATTATTCATATAGTTGGGGATTGATTTATGGTTGTACAGCAGTTTTCAAAAACTTTTAATATGTTGTTCTTGCAGTGAATATGTTTTCAAGGTTATGTCATGACTGATACAATGGTCTAGCTCTTACTAATTACAAATTTGCTGTTGGAAAGCATAGTTTAAATTTAGTCGTTCAAAGAATGCAGAAGACGTTTCAAAAGCAACTATGCAAATTTTGAATGAAATGGATTCTTTTCCAGCTCAGATATAGTCAGATCAAGGCAAGAAATATTTAACGTCAAATCAGTTAGCATTATTTATGATGGAATGTTGATTTTCAGGAAAGGAGTTTTTAAACATAGAATCTATTGGTCTTCTCAAAGATAGACAAATTAATTTATTCTATACTCACTCTCACATCAAAGTGTCTTTACTGGAGCGGCTAATTTCGACAATTAGGAAACGGATATTACCAGCAATGTATTATGGAGGTAGTCGTAATTCTCAAAAACTATTTTCAGATACAGTTAAAAACTACAACAATACATACCACAGTAGTATCAAGTAAGTTCCATGACCCATAAAGTTGATTCAAATCATAAATAGTAAAATTATTTTCAGAATGGCACCAAACCAAGTAAACGTGCATAATGAATCAGATGTTTTTCTAAATCTGTATGGAGATATAATTGGCAGAAAGCGAAAACCGTTTCAACTGGATTTGCTAACACCAGTGCGTTTCTCAAAAGCTAAGGCAATCTTCACCAAGAGCTCTATGGAAAATGGTTATAATGAAGAAGTGTGTCTGTGTTTGACAATTCAATAAATTGATTAATATTCATTTTTTTTTNTGGAAAATGGTTATAATGAAGAAGTGTGTCTGTGTTTGACAATTCAATAAATTGATTAATATTCATTTTTTTTTAATTTTGGCACAGATTTTTCGAATCTACAAACGTGTTAGGTAAGCTGTTTCCCAGAATCTTGAAANTTTTTTTTTAATTTTGGCACAGATTTTTCGAATCTACAAACGTGTTAGGTAAGCTGTTTCCCAGAATCTTGAAACATGTATAATTTTAATTGCTTATTTTAATTGATCAGATCAACGCCAACAAATTGCTATCACTTGAAGGATCTTAATGACGAAATATTACAAGGAGCATTTTATCCATTTGAATTGACTAAGGTTCATCCATCCCTTATTCCAAAATCAAGTCAACAAAACAAAACTAGAATCAGCAAATATTATACACTTTAATCATTTCAATCAAACATTAAACAAGCATTTAATTATTCTATTCAAACTTATTCGTCTTCATTTGTTACTTGCTCGAGTGACGCTTCTTTGAATTATTATCCAGAGAATACGAATAGTGATTTTGGAAACAAGATTTTACAAGATGAAATATTTGATGATTCCAAAAGTCCACTAGAGGCTGCCTTGGTGGAGTTGTTTTATAAGCCAAGTGAATCCAAAATAAAGCGAAAAATATTTTCAATGAACCTCATGACAATAAAATATCAGTTACTGTCAGACTTGTCGCAATTTATTTTTTTAATAAGAAACAAGAACGAATTTAATACTTTGTCCAGGATTTAAATCCTGAAATGACTTCTTGTGGAATAAAGTTGAGGTTTTCATTTGAAGTAACAGCAGAACGAAAAAAACACAGACTCGTTATACATGAGAATATCCAATAAAAATAACAATTTTTATGAAAAGATGAAGACTTTGCAGCCAATATTTGATTTTTCAAATATGTCTGGTACCTCATTATACTCATCAGTCAATCAAAACAACGCTGGTGTTTTGGTAATTACACATAAGCAATTGAAGAATTCGTGGACATGAGATCGCGTTGCTATAGCATCAAACATGTAGAAAGAGAAAAAAGGTGACTTTCTGAAAATGTCTAGTATAAAAAAACCACAAGTCTGCAGATCCGACATGAACATTTCAAATTGGCAGTTTTTGAATACTTTTCCTTTTCAAAAGAATCAGTTTTCCTGAAACCCCTTGGAAATAAAATGAGTATAAATTATTCAGACACGTTTAATCTAGGGTGTTTGGATGCCACAAGAGGCTGGATTAATGAACAGAAATCATATGCAATTGGAAATTCAGTTCTCAAAGAATGACATTGGAATGAATATGTCTTTTGTTAAAAATTGTGAAAAGTGAAACGTGCCAAAATGTCAAGCTTTGGGGACACTTGTGCACATGTGTATGTGTATTAATCCACAACTCAATATCCAAAAAATTAAAATTTCATAGAATTTTTGTATAAATATTCAGTAAAATCGTTTTAAATTCTCATTCAGAACCAAACTTTCATAACGACTAGAGCCTCTTATATTCAACTATGGAACGCCATTTTCTTGATTTCACTAGTAATAAATAATAAAACATAAACCAATAGATGCACTGTGAAACAAATGTACTATTGAAGATTTGTTATATTTTCCAACCCTAAGGGATTCCAGTGGAGCAATCCAATCTACCAGAAAAATTGGACCTATGAAAAAAGCAAAAAATTGCAAAAGACTATGACCAAAATAACTTGATAATGGATGATCAGTCGTAAATTGTGGATCTGATAGCTGGAGATCTAGATTGAAAAAACCAAAACCGGAAGTGGATGAATGTTTAAATGACTATCAAAATGAGACTCAACGTGAGATCTTGGTAGTCGATACAGCTNAACCGGAAGTGGATGAATGTTTAAATGACTATCAAAATGAGACTCAACGTGAGATCTTGGTAGTCGATACAGCTGATACAAACTTTTCATACAAAACCCTACTGGACACTATTGGAATCCATAGTATTTTGAAGGTCAGATTGGATCGTGACCATTACAGTGGGGCTTGGAAAATTTTTATCAAAAGCAGTATGGATCTTAAACTTATACTCTGACTTGGATAAAGTTTGTGAATATTTCACTGACACGTGTGCAAAAATTAGAAAAGGTCTTGCTGAAAAAGATGCTTATATGAAACCAAAAGTCATTTCCAAGTTTGTTTTGCAGTCTGCTAAAGATCCAGAATTTTGGAAATGTGAAGATATCTTCATGACCGGGAGTACAACTTTGCGAATAAAAGTTCAATGGTCTTATAATCGGTACCTCTNGTGTGAAGATATCTTCATGACCGGGAGTACAACTTTGCGAATAAAAGTTCAATGGTCTTATAATCGGTACCTCTTTCACATTAGCCATTTCTTAACATCAACGAATATGTTTCGTGGCAGGTACCAAGAGTGAGTTTCTCGTTTGGTTAGTTTCCTTCCCTGACTTTTTTTATTTAATTTTTACTCTAAACAGATTCAACTGGTTACTAACAAAGTATACCAGCTCTTAGATACAATCCAGCATATCCAGGGAAGGTTTGGCAATAGTGACCATATTCCTTCAAAACAAGAACCTCAGCATTCGCAAATTTGAGTCCTCTGGTATCAGCCCTCTTCAATGAAAAAAACTCAATATAAAAGACGGAGTTCTGACGGAAAAGAAACTTTTTCGTTGAAAATTTTAATTATTTTATTTAAACAATAATGTCGTCTTCAATTGCATCAGCTTTTGATAGATTCCATCTTAGAACAAAATACTGCTGTTTATTTGTAATTCCCAGTATTTGTAACCCAATAAACTTTACAAATTATAATTACAATGGTCCAAAATTAGGTACCCATTACAAGCTTGTGGATGGAAAAGTTATCCCAACCACACAAATCTGTCTACATGACAAATGTAAACCACATCATGAGTTTGAGTATACCGTGACCGTGGCTATGGCAAATGAAACCGAAGGTAACAGGAGAAGCTACCGCGAGCAAAACATACATACAAATCATAATTCAACAGTGGACAATTTTAGACGGTATTGGCGCAGTGGAAAAATTCCTTATGAACGAAATGAAAATGGTACCCCAACACGTGACATTTCAGTTTCTACAGGTCGGGATCTATTATGACCCTGTCAAATTTCAAATCTACACAAAAGGAATGTACACATGGGGTTGGTGATTGTGTGGCGGCCTTTACCGCCAAGAGTGGGTTACTCCAGATAGCTGTGCTTTTCGTCATAGAGGAAGACCTTGTGAAAACAATTACAAAAATTGGTTGGGGGAAAAAAGCCGAAACTGTATACATCATGTCCCAATCCTTGGCCGCAAATGGAAAATTTACCCATCAATCACTTTTTAGTAAATATTCAGATTACATTTGGGATCCTACTTTTGCTACTGGCTGGCCGGAATGGGATCGTTATTCTCATCCATTTAATCAAAAAAAGCACCTATATACTCGAACATAGAGCAAAGTCCCCTGAGAATATCTCTGTCAAAAACTATAGGCGAAAAGTCACCTTCCGCAATACAAATTGACACGTTGTCTTGATATCTGACTATAAATTTGCATTGATTGGTGATGCATTCGTGAAAGTTTATGTAATTAGAGCAATCTGTAACCCAGTTTTGTAACAAAAATAAAATTTTTTAAATAAATACTGTTCAGTGCGCGTTGCCAACGAAACAATACCTAGTGAAATTTATTTATTCTTTTATAAATATTATTTATGCAATTCATAAGCGCCCATTTTCCTTTAAATTAAATCAGTGTTCAATTAGAATTCAAGGAGGAAGGTCGCTCAATTTTTCGCTCTCTTATTTTCTAATTACGCTCATTACTAATTTAATAGTAATTATTTTTATTAACAGTTTTAATTGTGTTTTTTAAGTTTATTATCACTTTAGTGCATCTAGTGACTGGATAATATTTGAACCAATTGCTGTTAACCCTTGTTCCTGTCAATCTTGTTCCTGACTTGTTCCTGTTCCTGATCTGTTCCTGGTATATTCCTATCATGATTATTAAGCACTGTTCCTGATCTGTTCCTGTTCCTGACCTGTTTCTATCATCCTACTAAGCACTGTTCCTGATCTGTTCCTGTTCCTGACCTGTTTCTATCATCCTACTAAGCACTGTTCCTGATTTATTCCTGTTCCTGACCTGTTCCTGATCTGTTCCTGACTATTGTTCCTATCATCATTATCAAGCACTGTTCCTGATCTGTTCCTGTTCCTGACCTGTTTCTATCATCCTACCAAGCACTGTTCCTGATCTGTTCCTGTTCCTGACCTGTTTCTATCATCTTACTAAGCACTGTTCCTGATTTATTCCTGTTCCTGACCTGTTCCTGACTTGAATCCTTTCCTGGTAAGAAAATTGTTCCTGTGGTATCCGTTACTGAATCAACCTCAAATGTTATTCTGTTCCTGTGTATAAATAACATCCCTATACAAGTTACTTTGTATTCACTTTGGATACGAGCAAAACAAATACCTTGTAAAAATAGCTAACTTACTCATGGTTGAATCCAATGTATACTATACACAAATCTATTCAATACTAAACGAGTTCCGTTTAAAGATGACGAAGAAAATAATAGTCAGCGAAATTCGAAGCGTGAAGAATTCATAGGATGCTGATGATAATGAGTCACTAGCTATTGTGTTCTGATTGTCCCAGTGAAATCAAACTACAGTTGGATCTTGAGATGTTTCCCGTACTCCGAATGCGTAAATGTTACCGACCCAATCCTAAACAGGGAATTCAATGCTCTCGAGACACACATGGTCATCAAATCACTGAAATCTGGAAAAGCATCTGGTGAAGATCTAATACCGAACAATGTATGGAAGATACGTTCGCCTGTCTTTTTGCTGTACTTAGCCAGCTTTTTTCAACTATGTTTTGATTCAGGGAAAGTCCCCTTTAAATGATGCAATGCATTAATTTGTCCGATACTAAAAAAGGATTCAAGAGAAGTCCCCGGGAATTATCGTCTTATCTCTCTACTGAGCAACACACTCAAACTGTTTACTAAAATTTTAAATGCTAGCCTGGTGGAGTGGATAGCCAAACACAACATCGTATCCGACTTTCAGGCAGGTTTCCGGAAGGGAAGATCTTGCGTTGACCACGTTTTCACTCTTATGTCTATGGCACACATCCAACTCCTCAAAGAAAAGGAATTATATGTTTGCTTCATTGATCTTTCTCAAGCATTTGATACTCCAAACCACAACCTCTTATGGAAGGTTCTTAGAAACATAGGGTTGTCCACTAAATTCATCCGTGCATTCAAATATATACGAGAATGCATGTGTGAAAATTTCCACTTCTGACGGTAACGGAAAGAATAAAAATCATGAAAGGACTTCTTCAAGGAGAATCTGCAATTCCCACTCTCTTTAACCTCTTTATAGAGGAATTGGTGAACATATTTGATAGATGTCTCCTTGCCGGCTTTCGACTCCATACGCGAAATGTACATTTGCTTCTTAATGCGGACGATTTAGTTCTCGTTGCTCAATCACGAGAACTCCTCCAGGAGAAGATGAATCTCAACTTCTTCTTTCACTTACGAGGTCTCCAGCTCAATTTTTCTAACACAAAAGTACTTGTGGTACGGCGTTCTGGAAGGGGGAAAAAAGAAGATAAGTTTTCCTGGAGAGGCATCCAAGTACAGACTACAAAATCCTATATGTACCTTGACTAGAGATTGCAAATCCCGAAAAGGAAAACGGGAAATTTCGAGAAATTCGGGAAATGGTTTCCCGAGGAAGCCACGGGAAATCCCGTTCGAGAAATGAAATAAATAATAATTTAATAACACAATGAAAAAAATTATTTTTACTCTTGTTTTGTTCCATCATCTACGAAAATTTAATATTTAATTATTCACATTTACAATAATGGATATAAGATTACCTTTTATAGAATTTTCATCTGGATCTTCAGTATGGATTCCAGTTTTTATATATGCGAAACGGTCATTCTTATGCGCAGTGGCAGAATATATGTGCGTGATATATTAATATTACGCACATTTCACAATATTACAGAGTTATAATTTAAATGAGTTTATAACAATTTATTGTTATTTCATGGTTAAATTGTGTAATGTTTCACAATTCTCAGTGATGCGGAAAGTGGGGAAACTCTCTCCAACATCTCAACAGCTTTGTTTCGCTCAGGCTCTTCATTTGTCGGTGATAGACGTCATGTATAAAAAACAAAGTCAGACAAACCTTGAGGAAAATGAAATGGAGACATTCTTGAAAATGAAGATGGTGATGATGAGAATGATTCTTTTGATTTGGAGACGGAAGGAACAAATGGTGACGTAGAACATCCATCATACGGCCCGGTCATTAAGAAAGTTAGAAAAGTTGTGTTATTGTTCAAACAATCTCCATGCAAGAATGACCAAATGATCTAGACATCATTCCCCAACGTCCGAGACGATTGCGATCCCACACATCCTCGTCCCAGACGACCGTTCCCAGGGGATCCATGGTGTCTATGGTATTGTCAAGTGTAATCCACCGAAAAGCACGTTGAAATATAATACGGTGTAAAAGAAAACACATTTCAGTATTAAAAATGGCGTCGTACGAGAACCATAGGACCAAAGAAATCTCTCGTCAATTTGAGGCACTTAGGGTAGAATTAGCATTACNCATAGGTTTATCTGTCGTAAAATATAATGTAGTGAAATCAAAATACAATACACATTTAACCATTAGTTAATGTAAAAATCATATCAGTAGCAAAAATGGAGTCGTACGAGAAATATCGTGCCAAACAAAGTACGAAAATCTCCAGCAAATTTGAGGCACGTAGGGTAGAATTAGCATTACAACTTGACCAAGTGCTAGAGTTTAAAACAATAAAGCAACGAAGAGAATCGAAAAGGCGTATGCAAACAACTCAAGACGGATTTTTACAACTCCGTTATGATATAAGATATAGTGATCCAGAAATTGGCTGTGGAAAACCATGTTGGGTTTGCGAAGCCCTAACAAACCTAGGATGGGATGTTAAAACAGACGTGTCTCAGCCCTCTAGAGAAAAGAAAAGTATATTTAGACGACCTAGCTGATATATACATCAGTTATAAACATGGCGTCGACTAAGAATGTTGTCCAAATGGACAAACAATGTAGAGCACGAGGACCTCAAGAGATTAAAAACAATTTACAACGAACAGATTCAAGCAACATACAGAGCGCGTGTACACAACTGCACTATGATATAAAGAAACATTGGCATCGCTTCAAAAATATACTGTGGAAAACCTGGACGGGACTGCAAGAAACATGTAAAATTTTGTTGGGAGGGTATATAATGAACAACTGAAAAATTTCCAAGGCAGTATCAATTCATCATCACAATGGATAACTTTTACGTGCACCTAAAAAGTGACTCCTCACCAGCCTATTTCCCAGACAACACAATATCTAATTTTAGAAATCAACTTTCAGCCCCATTAAATCTCGACACCAATCTTTATGAAGTCGCTTTGGCAGAATGCACATATACATTCAAAACCCCATGTTTGAAGAAGGGTATAAAAATATGGGACCAGGTTGATTATACAGGTGTAGATGACATTATATTTACTTCATCATCCCAAACTTCCACTTTTTCACTGGACAATTCCAAGTATACTAAGATGGATCCAACGTATTCATATGAAATTATCCCAACGTCACAGTTTCGTATGGAAGAGTCTGCCAAGCCTGATACAGGGAATAACCATTGGACTGTTGTTAAATATGCATCAGTTCCTGTATATGCAAGACAGGATATTGTATCTTTTGGTGACCTAGTCCAAAATATTGAATTCGAACTAACAGCATTTTCTTATAAAGTCGCTCTAAGAAAACATCAAGTTGAGGAAAATTTAATACTTCATAATGCATCACGAGTCGAACCGAAACATGTAAAGGACCTGAAATTTTCTGATGTTGCNATTTAATACTTCATAATGCATCACGAGTCGAACCGAAACATGTAAAGGACCTGAAATTTTCTGATGTTGCCAATTCGTTTATGGCACACGATCCACAACTAAATCAACTAGATGACATGCGGAGATTGTATAACAAGGATTTTGTACTACGTTTTAAAACAAACGAAACTGCAGTCTGTCNACTAGATGACATGCGGAGATTGTATAACAAGGATTTTGTACTACGTTTTAAAACAAACGAAACTGCAGTCTGTCTAGCTGGATATTTGTTGTTTACAATCACTCTTTACGATCAACATTTGCATATAGTTGCCAACATGGCATCAAATATAAATTTTGTAACAGACAATCATGTGCTAGTACCAGCAAATATGTACTTTGAGTCACGAGAAACAAAATCAAATATCGAGGATGTGAAAAANAAACAAAATCAAATATCGAGGATGTGAAAAATAAATATCTGAGCGACGATACTACACCATCAACCACAATGGTCCGTGTTAAGTGTAAGACTACACAGCTTCAATTGAGTCGTGATATTCATTCTCTCGAAGATTTAGTTGTATATATGAATGAATATCCAGACTTTTTGAAAGTAATGAAACAAGGAAGTTTCATTGCACTCAAATATTATAGTGGAAAGGGTGAAGATACAAATCACATTCTTCTAGATCCCAAAATTAGTGCAATTCTAGGAATGACAGAGACAAGATACATTGTCGACAAAAATGATTCGACATTTGAAAGTGAATATGTGCTAGGACGCTTCACCCATCAATTTAACTATGGACAAACACGGATGTTCATATATGCAAACATTGTTGACAATCAGCACATTGGAAGTCAGATGGCACCAGTCTTGAGAATTGTAAACTATAAAGGACAAGATGGTGAAGTTACAACTCATGAATTCCAACATTTGCAGTATGTGCCATTATCTTCGTCACTAATTGGTTACATACATATGTATATAAGAAGTGAGACTGGCGACAATTTACCATTCGACTCTGGAACGTTCGC
>NIPM01000353.1:46126-86109 GCA_002738285.1 Holacanthella duospinosa | reverse complement strand
AAATTCTGCATGTGGAAATATCTTAACCCTAAATGAAACTGAATTATAAAAAAAAGTGTGGTCATTACGTTGGTAAGCATGTCAACTCAAAACTTCAATGATCCATAATTAAACATTTGAAAAAATTAACAAAAGCAGTCTATTTTGTTAATTTTTTCAGGTTTGATTAGTCTTTTACTTCCTTTAGTAATTTTTGTATTTTTTTAGCCAATTGAGGTGCACGAGTCTAAAATTTGTAAATTTCTAATATTTTTCTGAAATCATTTCGCGGGAAGTTCGCTTTCTTATTCGAACGCACTGTACAACATCATGCAAAGAATGCTAAAAGGAAGACGTTGTCAGTATGACGTCATCCCTGCTGATCATTCGGATAGTTTGAAAGTAAATATTTATCCTCTATTTTTGTGTATAAATAACCAAACTTCAGACGAAGATGGAGAGCATTGGGTTGGAATTCACGTGAAACGGATGGGAGCGGAATTGGAATTCTTTTGTAGCTACGGTCAGGGAATTGGAAATTATTTTGCACATTTTACCAACTTTGTACTGAAGCTGGGTGTCAGCGTGTTAGAAAACAAACAATGTCTACAGGGACCAGGATCAAATTTATGTGGACATTTTGTCATTTTTTTCTAGTACAAGAGATTTGTTGGATGTCCATTCTCTACTATATATTGTATTTTAAATAATAATTATAACAAAAACGACAAAATTGTTTTTAGGTTAGTACAGAAACTGTTTATTAATTCAAAATCAATTACAAAATGTACTACAAATCATGTAATTCAATGTTGTAAAAAGAAATAAAAAAGAAAACAAAACAAATTCTATTGTAGTTTTTGCCATTTTATTTTCTTGGACCTAGTCGTCAATGGAGTGTAAATATTTTCATCTGGTAGTTTGATTGTAGAGTAAACTGGTTTTGAAAATATGGAGCGAGGAATAGTTCCTTTTTGAATTTCACCAATCACTTGATCCAAACCAATTGCTTGATAAGGGACTGTTGAACCCGATAGAGAGCGAAGTATATCAGTGTAAATTGATCCATGTATAGGTACTCCCCTTATAACAACCTCATATGGTAGCATTTGGTACAATATCCAGTTTCTTTAAATGTAGATATATTAGTGGTGCTTTTGCATTATCTACATGTGACAGTGGAGAGGAAAAATTTGTTCCAGCCATGTTACTAATTTTTTCAGTATTTNTTTGTTTGGATAATAATATTAAACAATTTGTGGTACATTCACCTCACAAGTGTTCCTTTGTGGAAAGGTTCATTCGAACGATATTTCAACGATTTTCANGCCATGTTACTAATTTTTTCAGTATTTTTGGGTTCTGGCTCCTTTGACACATCTTTTACCATGATTGGTATTTTGTTTTTCCTTTCAATTGAATTTATAAGTGCTCGATTGGCGTCCTGATATAACATAATTTTCAAATTGTCTGCGATACGATCATTCAGAAATGACTTTGGTTCTCTGACATTCACGTCTTCAAATTGTTTGCTCTGTAATTGTAATTTGTGGTAGAGAGCTCCCGGCACGAGTTTCATACGTTTAGCCATTACAAATTTGCAGCCAAAAATGACAGTACAGCAGGAATTAGTGCAAGTAAAAATCCACCCTTTTGAATCAAAAGCCTTCTAGTTGCAATTGGTTGTGGGTTTGCAAAGGCCAACTTGTTCAACGACACCCTGTATGGTTTTAATCGTTTTATAGTCTTTTGATTTACTGGAACGTTTCGATTCGCCACATTCAAAATTGCTTCACGAATTGCTTTCAACTCGTCGGTGGTTGCCGTGGTAATGAGAGCATTACGCTTTTGTGGTGTGGTTTTTATCAACCTCCGGAGGAACTTTTTGTTACGTATAATTCTTTTCGTAGTAGCCATGTTTACTGTTTGATGGTTAAAATTGTACTGTCTCTTAGTTTGTCAAGTGACGCCATATAAAAGAGTATGTATGACGTTTCCATAAACCAGTATTCAATATACCATGGAGGATATCACAAAAGCATATAAGGATACAAAAAATCCAGGATCCTACTCAAGTGCAAGCAAGTTTTATAAAACAAATAAATTTATAGAAAAGAAGAATGTCCAAGAAACTCTACTAGGAGTGAAAAGATATCGTCTACATTTCCCTTCAAATCGAAAAATTCCACGCAGATCAATTTACGTGCCAGGACAAAATAATCAGTGGGGTATTGATTTAATTGACATACAAAAATATAGCAAGTCCAATTATGGAAAATGTTATATTGTCGCTGTAGTCGATTTCTTTAGTAAAATGGCATGGATGGAACCAATTCGTAAAAAGACGTGAGCAAGTATTAGCTGCTCTGACATTAATAATTGAACGTTCTGGTAGCAAGCCAACTTATCTACAATCTGATGAGGGAAAAGAATTTATGGGGAAACAAATGAAACAATTTTGTTTGGATAATAATATTAAACAATTTGTGGTACATTCACCTCACAAGTGTTCCTTTGTGGAAAGGTTCATTCGAACGATATTTCAACGATTTTCACGTTATATGACGGAAAATAATACAAAACGTTTTGTACAAAAGCTGGCAGAGTTTGAAAATTGTTATCAAAATTCCTATCACACAAGTATCAAATGTACACCATCCAGTGTAAATAAAGAAACAGAGTCCCGAGTTTGGAATAATTTGTACGGAAAACAAAAACCTACTTCCAGTCTTGCAATATTAAACATTGGATTAAATGTACACGTTGTTCGTGAAAAAAGTGTATTTGAAAAGGGCTACTCTACAAATTTTGAGGACAAGGTATACAAAATTGTACGTGTGAAAAATACAAACCCAGTGACATATGTCGTTGGTGACCAAGATGGAATTTTATAACGGAGTTACTACAGACAAGAATTAGTGTTACACAAATAGTGGTAAACAAATTTGAAAATGTTTTTAAATTATATACTCAATATAGGATTCTTTTAAAAACTTTATTTTCTAAAATACTAACAAAGTATATTATGAAAATTGTTTTTGGTAGATTGCCTTGTTTATGTACTCGACTGCCTCTTGCATTTCCGCAATTGGTAAATTATTCGCCAACCAGTAGTTGCAAATTGATTTGATTAGCTTCTTACCTTCACAGTTCAAGGTGAAGTTGACGTACATGTTTTGACCCCTTGTCGATTGTCGCGGTTTCCGTTTCATATGAATTGTAATTGGTCCATGATATTCTCGCTTTGTGTACCAAGTTTTCAGTCGAAACTCATTGATTGGAGGTTGAATCTCAAACTGTCCAGTCTGTATACTCAAAGGAATAATATCAGTAGCAATATCTTCAGTATTTGAAACTGTAGCATAGTCCAAAGTTTGTAAAACAATTGGGGTTTCCTCTATTGTTGGCTCCATTTCAATGTGGCCCAAGCCTGAATCCATTTTAACTCTGTTGAACTATTTTAAGTTTACGACTGATCAAGATTTGAAACAATTTGTCCCTTTTATAACGAGCAAGTCAGATGAACTTTGTACCCAAATTAAAATAAACTTTGTACCCAAAATAAAATAAATATTTAACCCAAATTAAACTTAATTTAAATGAACTTTGTACTCAAGATAAACTTTGTACTCAAATTAAAATGAACCTTGTACTCAAAATGGACTTTGTACTCAAAGTGGACTTTGTACCCAAATTAAAATAAACATTAAATTTTTCTAAATCACTACCAGTTATTTAATACACAATACTCTAGTAAGTGTGCTGGCTAAGTGAGTTCTAGTCTGCACACTTACTTTTGTAGGTTCGATTCCCACCCATAATAAATCGGATCATTTCCAAATTTCTTAGTTAATAATCCACTATAAAAGTAATAAATTAGTTTTCACGTCTCAGTTACAATTTTAATTTTGTTGAAGCAACATCTAAAAATGGATACAAAGAAATTTACGCGTCAACAACGTTTTGAAAAAAAACGAAATAAGCTCGTTGATAAAATTACAGACCTTGACAAAATGGATTTGTTAAAAATGGACTCAAAAGGACTGCGTTTATTTAAACGAAATTACAATAAAGTGGAGACGGAAATTATGGATATTCATTTGAAAAAAACAAGTGTTCAAAAAGATGAGTTTTTAAAAGGAGTATGGTCAACCCCACTTATGGCCCTATGGGGCATATATATGCGTCCCATACGGACGCATAGTATATGCGCTCTGCGCATAGGTATGCAGCCCAGAAGGCTGCATAAGGACTATGGCCTTAGGCCATATAATATGCGCTATGCGCATAATTATGCCACCAGTAAGGTGGCATATGCCTCCAACGCCTTATTTAAACATTTCTAAATTGTTATTTTTAGGTTTGGATTGTGTCCAAAAATGTTGGATATGTGGAGTTATAGCAAGTCATTTTGCAAGTATAAAAACCCCGAACTTGATAGAATAATGTGTTAGTTTAATTTTGGGTGTCAACATGGAAGGTATCGATTTTGAATATCATCTTCATGCACCATTTTGCATGACAATATCTGGCTGTGCACAATCTGGAAAATCAACACTTACATCACAATTGATGATATTTTGTATTGCTATACTGAATATGAGGAAAAGTTTTTTAATTTACTCAAAGAAAAAATACCCGAAATAAAGTTCCACAAAGGACTCCCAGAAAAATTGGCTAATCCTCTTGATGAGCATCGAATTGTTATTTTAGATGATTTAATGCAAGAAATTTCAAAATCAAAACAATTTCATGTGCATTCACAAGAACGTCACATCATCGTAATGTCAGCATCATATTTTTGACACAAAACTTTTTCGAAAACTCACTAAGGACTTTGACTTTAAACTGCCAGTACATTTGTTTAATGAAAAATTCACGGGAAACAAATCAAGTATATTGTATTGGACGTCAATTATCTGGTGGAAAAAAAAATAGTGTTTGAAACTGCGTATCAGGATGTAATGAAAAAACCATACGGACATTTATTCGTCGATTTGCATTTACAGCAAGATAACGATTACAGTATTTGTGACTCAATTTTTCCAGAGTGTTGTACAGTATACACATCGTTATAATAATGGATATTGTCACAGAGAGTGTCAAAATTTCTCATGGACCAATATTTAAATCATTTGTGACACTGGAATCACGTTTAAAATCGTTTGCAAATTGGACTCATACTTAATTGAATTGGCAGCTGCAGAATTATTTTATTTGGGAACTGAAGACAAGGCACTCTGTTTTTATTGTGGAGTTGGAATTTATAAATTTGAATCAACTGATGACCCTTGGACTGAACATGAAAGATGGACCTCATATTGTCCTTATATATTGTTGGTGAAAGATTTATCTCCAATTCAAACTGATGCCACTATTGTTTGTAAAATTTGCTTAGACAAACACTGTAATGTTGTATTTTTTTCTTGTCATTTTGTCAAGTGCAATGTATGTGCTACTGCTATTTTAAAATGTATAACTTGTAGAAGTCAAATTTCAGATATTGTTAAAGTTTATTTATCTTAAGAGTAATATAATACAATGTCCTTATGCACGTAAGCTAATATATTAACATTATCTGGTAAAATAAATCGTTTTAAATCAAAACCATTAATTGCCTTTTTTGTTGATTGAATTGTATATAATTTTTGGTCAAAACTACGAATTGAATTTGTCGTAACGGTGGTTTGAATAGGGTTTTCTATTGCGTTGACAAAATCTTCAAATTGACATTGGCGTTGAAGAGCAAGTCGTGGAATTCCCTTTCCCTTTTTTCTATATTCCTCACTGGTAACATTTAGACCTGTGATGGAATCAATATTGTTCTTTATATATCTAAATGCATACAACTTTGGCTTGTTGACAACAAAATGTGTAATTATAGCATTTGCCATTTCATCTTTCATACATCCCAGTTGCTTCTTGTTTCTTTGGCTATGATATTGTCCAAAGTAGCTGTGGTTTGAATCAAAATCGCTCATGTCGAACCTATTACCCTCGTCGTCCTTCATGTCTTGAAAAATGTTTTGAGTTTCCACTTTTAATACTAAACTATCTGTGTCCGTATATATCAAGTTGAGCTTGTCTTCATATTTCTTTGAGAAGTAATCATAGTACCAATCAAACATGATTACTTTTGAAAGTTTTAGACAGGTTGATCCAACACCAATAGGACGGTCCAACGTAACATCTAGACGTTTGAGGGAAATTAGAACAAGATCTTGGTTGATTATCTTGATGTTTTGTATTGTAGGTTTTTTGTTAAACTTCAAGGCCCTAGCTCTATCGGTGATGAGACGAATGTTGACTCGCATTCGTTTATTCTCTACAAACTTTCCGAAGCAAGCATTTGAAGCCAATTTCCAAAAAGCAATTTCAATTTTGCTTGTGGATTCTTGTCGTTTTTTGGTATTAAAATCAATAAACGGTTTCAACCATGGCGATTGTGTAAATTTGATTGCGCGATGGACTTTGGTTACTTTACATCCCAACTTGATCCAACACTTCAAAGCACGATAGTGACAAATATAATTTTTTCGCTCATGAAAATCTGCCATTAATCGCTCCGTCTTGAATGTAGCATTTGCTGATCCAATATCATCACCAAAATTTGCCATATGAGATGATAACTCTTCAATTTTCACGACACGTTTATATGGCATTGGTGTATATGCATTTAGTTTATTGTGCAATTCTGGAGGAATAACTACATCCACTTCAACAGAATAGCCAATACGTCCACGGTCAGGAATATTTTGAAAAAAATTAGTCGGGTCAATATTCATATTGTCCAACTCNATATGAGATGATAACTCTTCAATTTTCACGACACGTTTATATGGCATTGGTGTATATGCATTTAGTTTATCGTGCAATTCTGGAGGAATAACTACATCCACTTCAACAAAATAGCCAATACGTCCACGGTCAGGAATATTTTGAAAAAAATTAGTCGGGTCAATATTCATATTGTCCAACTCTTTTGCGTCGGCCCATTTGTAGTCCTTCTCTGGTAAGTAGTCGATTAATGCTGCTCCATACAAGTTGTTGGCATCAAGCATTATTATCCAGATTATTGGTTTTGAAGGGTCAAAGTCTGGCATGAGAGGATTGTTGGCTTTACACGTCCNGGCATGAGAGGATTGTTGGCTTTACACGTCCTAATATCACCAACTGTAACCAGACCACCTCGTACACTAAGTTCTAGCATGATATATATTGTTGGATCCTTAATATGCTCCAGATGCACTCCAGTAATTTTTAGTGCAGCATCATACACTAACATTNTATATATTGTTGGATCCTTAATATGCTCCAGATGCACTCCAGTAATTTTTAGTGCAGCATCATACACTAACATTGGTAAGAAAAAATAATGACATATATCCAGTCCATAGCTCGCGTACATGATGTCTCTTAAACGTAAAAAACAATCCCCAANGAAAAAATAATGACATATATCCAGTCCATAGCTCGCGTACATGATGTCTCTTAAACGTAAAAAACAATCCCCAAGTATAGCTGTATCCAACAGGCAATATGCGTTTGTATATTGTCCCATTGTCTCAATTTTNAAAAAACAATCCCCAAGTATAGCTGTATCCAACAGGCAATATGCGTTTGTATATTGTCCCATTGTCTCAATTTTCAACGTCTTCCATACGTTTTCTGCATGTGAATATTGTTCTGTGGTGATGTCATCACCTGTTAAATCGTTCTTAAAAGATTCCTTGTAAGGTAGTCTTGTTTCATTATATCTTTCCACAGAGTCCCTATAATTGTATGGGTAAATTCCTTTTCCATGTAAAAGTTTCAACTCGTTTTCAGTGAGATGACTAAAGACATTTTTGGTGAGTTTAAAGTCAGCTTGATCCAAATTATTTCCAAGAGCTTCCAAGCTTGTGTTAAAAAATACATATGAATCTATAAATCTTATAGTTTGTCTTCGTGATTTCACANTAAAAAATACATATGAATCTATAAATCTTATAGTTTGTCTTCGTGATTTCACAATCACACATGCAAATTTTTCAGACGACAATGCGATTACTTCCACATCATCGATCAGATCCTTACTGATTGCTTCCAAGATCAATTTTCTATCATATCCTTTGAAATTATGAAATATGACAACTAGTTCATTTTCTTTTTGAATAGCTTTCANATACGTTTTCTGCATGTGAATATTGTTCTGTGGTGATGTCATCACCTGTTAAATCGTTCTTAAAAGATTCCTTGGAAGGTAGTCTTGTTTCATTATATCTTTCCACAGAGTCCATATAATTGTATGGGTAAATTCCTTTTCCATGTAAAAGTTTCAACTCGTCTTCAGTGAGATGACTAAAGACATTTTTGGTGAGTTTAAAGTCAGCTTGATCCAAATTATTTCCAAGAGCTTCCAAGCTTGTGTTGAAAAATACATATGAATCTATAAATCTTATAGTTTGTCTTCGTGATTTCNTACATATGAATCTATAAATCTTATAGTTTGTCTTCGTGATTTCACAATCACACATGCAAATTTTTCAGACGACGATGCGATTACTTCCACATCATCGATCAGATCCTTACTGATTGCTTCCAAAATCAATTTTCTATCATATCCTTTGAAATTATGAAATATGACAACTAGTTCATTTTCTTTTTGAATAGCTTTCANAATCAATTTTCTATCATATCCTTTGAAATTATGAAATATGACAACTAGTTCATTTTCTTTTTGAATAGCTTTCATGTTACAATAGCTATGTGCCAAGCCTGTAACAAATTTAAGATTAGATAAAAGGAAAATAAATTATTAGTCATACATACCTTCAAATTTAAACGTTCTGTGGCAATGGTGACGATGCACAATGTCGTTTGGTCCAAATCCCTTGTGACAAAAGAAACATCGTTGACTGCGACGAAAACTAGGATCTTTTAGTTGAGCTTCTTGCTCTGTAGTCATAATCATCAATGTCTTAGCTTTTTGTTCAGCAGCTGATACTTCGACAGATAAACGTTGTGATAAATCAATTAGTTCCTTGAGCATTTTCTGTGCAACGTTTTCATTACTCTCGGTTGCATGATAAACTTTGTGTTCGACAATTTNTAGTTCCTTGAGCATTTTCTGTGCAACGTTTTCATTACTCTCGGTTGCATGATAAACTTTGTGTTCGACAATTTGATGGTTATGGTCTACGCAAATCCAAGAATATGCGCCAGCCTTGTGTTGGTTGAGTCTTTTCGTTTCCAACTTGTTTAGACATTCAACTTTTTCTANCCAAGAATATGCGCCAGCCTTGTGTTGGTTGAGTCTTTTCGTTTCCAACTTGTTTAGACATTCAACTTTTTCTAATGTGCTTTCAAAATCGGCAAACACAATATTGGGAATTTTGATGGTACGTTGAAAATGTACAAATTTTAGAAAAGGATGTCTTGAAAAGTTTGTCTTTTGTAATCCCAATTCGGCACAATATCGTTTATATTCATAGATTGTGTGTTCTGTAAATGCTTGTAGACAAAATCGACAAATGTGAGCACGCAAACGATTCTGAGAGCGATATAACAAGGCATGTAAGCTTTTAATAAACAGAAAGTGGTTCCTCTCTTTTCCAAGATACAACAAAAGATCAATTCTTGTTGGTCTATCTTCCTTACATGTGTGTAGAGTAAAGCACTTTGATTTTACTTCTTGTAATAATATTTTTGTACGTATAGCTTTATTTTCCACCACATTGGTTTCCAAGCTATCATCATCAGACTTTATTTCTCCGTCGACGACTTGGTGGATAATATCATCAACTGATCTATATCCTTCATCTTCGCAGGATGTGGTATTTAATTTTATGTCTTCGTCATAACAAATTATTGTTAAAGCAATTGATGGATTTTGTTTTTCAAAACGTTTCACTTGATCCATTGTAAATGGGAAAGTTATATTTTCCCAATTCACATTTCCATTATTAAACAGTGAATCATAGTAAGACTTCTTTTGCAACATCCTACGAATTCAATTTGCTGTTGTGGGAGCAAATTCTGGGCGCAAATTTGGGTGGAGATGAACAGATCTTTTCAAACATAAATTGTCATCACCTGGCGGACAAACTAAACACTTCATTTTTCTTTTTAACGTTTGCGGCAATATAAAGTCCTCACTACCACCAGAAAAACTGTTGTACTCGGCAAATAAAATATTGAATGACACAATTGACTTGAACACCCAACTGGACACTATGTGCGTATAGTTTTCAATAGTTTCTTTAAAATACAACAACATTTTTTTAAGCACAAATCCAATTTCATGGTCACCACTGACTGCAAATAGGAATGATCTAAACAGAGGATACTTTTGTGTAAACGATCCGTCGACGTTTTCCTTTTCAAAATGCATCACTGCCTGAAACTCCACTTTATAATTTTTTAGTGTCTGCAATTTTTCTTTTAGTAGATTTACCAAGTTGGATTTAATTCGACGAAAGAGTCCGTTGAGTAAAATTGGTTGCACATTTTTCATTCGCACTTTGTACTCCTTGTATATTTCATTAATTGCACTTCCTACAGAAACAATTTCAAGTGGTTCCTCAATTTCTCCCTCACCAACTTGCATGTTTGTTTCACTATACACTTGTGGATGAAATTCGTTAATGTGTTGTTGTAAATGAGCTACAGATTTAAATGTTTGCTGACAAATATGACAGTGGCGATTTCTCAAATTTTGGATTGTGAATTCATCATCTGCTTTGTTTTGTTTAAACCGTTTTGTATCACTAACTCCAAATTCCCATGGTCTCCAGAACGATTTTTTTCCACAAATGCATGAAAATTGGTTACAATTGTCACATCGGTCCATGAAGTCTTGAATAGAACGGATGTGCTCTGTCTGTGAGCATGTCGTTTAAATAGAGCCGATTAAGGATAGTTTTACTCATTTTGTGATTAAACTTTGGACTTGTAAACATTAAACTTTGGACTCAAAGACAGTAGAGTTTAGTAAAAGGGAAACTGTGGATCTGATAACAATTTAAACCTTGGACTCATTATTAAAATAGGACCGAACAAGAATAGTTTTACTCGTTTTGTGATTAAACTTTGGACTGATAAGTTTGGTATTAAACTTTGGACTCGTAAACATTAAACTTTGGACTCGTAAACATTAAACTTTGGACTCGTAAACATTAAACTTTGGACTGAAAGACAATAGAGTTTAGTAAAAGGGAAACTGTGGATCTGATAGCAACTTAAACCTTGGACTCATTCAATTTTAAACTAAGACAAAAGTCTGGACTAATTTATTATTCAATATTAAACCAGACGACTGAATCTGATTATAAATAGATCATTGAAACTTTTTTTTTAAACAAATTTTATAAATAATAAGCATTTCGAAGTTATTTCTATTTAAAGGAGATAGTTTTACTTTAGTTAAAACTATGTTTAGTTTGAGTCATTTAAGATTTATCTAAAAAGGTTACTTACTTCTAAAAAAAATTTGATGGTAAAGGTTTTTTACACATCGCCTCGATGTGGATTGAGACACTTCTGGCTTATTTTCCAAACATAAGTTTGTTAGGGCTCTAGTAGGACGTCATATTCGTTAATCATTTGGATTTGTTCTCGACATAATATTTCAATGTGTTTTTCGGTGACAATACCATGGACACCATGGATCCCCTGGAAACGATCGTCTGGGACGAGGATGTGTGGGATCACAATCGTCTCGGACGTTGGGGAAAGTAATGTAGATCTTGGACCCCTGGGAACGGTCGTCTGGAACGGTTGCGATCCCACACATCCCCCCACTACTCTTATGTTCGAGCAGAGTTGAATAAGGAATTAGCACTTCTGTTAGATAGCAAAACTCGGCAAGGATATTCAACTGTTGATATATATTTGCATTGTTTACAATATGTTTATGTGAACAGATGGAGCAGTCTTGTTACAATGCCCAAAAGATTCTTCCTGCTCCGAAGCTGTATCCAAAAGTCTCTAATCGATCTTCATGTTGATTTGTCGTTCTCAGAGGCAGAGATACAATGCGTGGAGGATATCATTGATTGTCTACAACCAGTTCAGTTGACGCTGGAAAAGCTTTGTCGAAGAGAATCAACACTTCTTACGGCAGACGCAGCGATAAGTTTTATGTTGGACACATTAAAATCCATGAACTCAACTCTTGCTATAGCGCTGCATAACAGTCTATCAACGAGAATTTTGGAACGACGAACAACGCTATCCTCATTGCTTCTGTGTCTTCATGCACCACCAAAAGATCAGGTAATTAATTATTTTAATAAGCAGTTTATGATCAGGGTTTTTACGCATAATGTTTAATTTTACTTTATGGATTTGAATATTTCACAATTTCTTATGAATACATAAGATTCATCAACCGCATTTCGGGTCAATGCCTAAACTGTCAATCATAAACTCTATAAAAGAGGTTGTGTCACGATACAGGTGACGGAGAACCAGAATCGCAGTCTGAAGATAATACCATTTATGAGCAAGGTCATATTGAACCTAAACGAACAAAAGCTGAAATATTAAAAAACTTATTGGCCAAACGCATTGAAGAGTACAGTACAAACCCAAAAGTTTCAAAATCTGGAAGCAAATTCTTGTCAACAATAATCAGACAGGAACTTAGCCTATGTGAAGGTGGAGTTGGTAGCGGTCAACATTTGAATTCAGTCTACAACATGCTTCTAACTATTCCTCCTGCATCCATAGAACCAGAACGAGCTTTTTCATCAGCTGGTCAAATATGCACAAAAATTTGATCAAGGTTAAACGATTTCACATTAGATACGCTATGTTTTCTAAGGTCATACTTTCGTCAAATCAGCAACAGCAGGTAAGTTATAATGTTGGAGTGATAATTGATGTAATTTATAGAAATACTTGCTAAGGCATTATTCATAGAAGTTATAAACAACCGTTAGGTTTGTTTTTATTACCAAAGTTAATTTTTTATTATTATGTAAATAATTACGTATGAGTAAAAAACCTCTTTAAATTTTTATAAATCTTCTATTCACATGTTAAAAGAATCGCCGTACATTAAAGAAATTTATTATTTATTAATGAAATAAAAAGACATTTTTAACCATTTCAAGGTTATTGACCTCATCTACAAATACTGTAATAAAAAAGTTTATTCCCATGCGCATTAATATTTTTGTTTCCAACAACACCTAATTTTGAAAAGGAAAATGTATAATAACAAACTGCACTCAATTATCACACCAATATTATTTAAAACATATTTTAATTCCTAAAAAAATTTTGTTTAAGTTAATTATAAATTGTCAGAGTCACCAACAATTTCTAATTCGGGAGAGAGAAGAAACAATTGAATCTAATATTGTCCCAAATTCATTGACCCCTGCGGAAGGTAAAGCCATTAACTAATTAAGTTTAATCATTACAAGGTATTATAATAATTCAATAATTTCATATTATTATTTTGTAGATGAGATTTCAATTGAGTTAGAAGAAATGGTTTACAGAGTTTTGGAAGCAAAAGAGGAAGATGAATATGATACGGAATTGCTTTTAGAAGAAATTCATTATATTAATGATTATTATTATATTCACGAAGATGCGAAAAAAGTTTATGGAGATGATGAAGAATAGATTTTATTACTACGAATTAAATATTTTCTATATTTTTAAAACAAAATAATAATTATTTGATTGGTAATGGAGTTTTGTCTTTTAAATTAATAATTAAATGTCCGTAGTTACCATTGTTTTTTCCCGTATCGGGAAACCCGGGAAAATCTCGAAAATCAGGAAATTCTCGTTTCCCGTTGCTAGGGTATTTTTCTCGCAGTTTACAATCTCTAACCTTGACATAATTTTTCAATCGAATGGGTCGTTCAATCTCTACTCTAAATCGGCTATTGGGAAAGGTGTTGCCGCGCAAGGAATTATATTTCGCACACTAGGCAGGATGAAAACCCTCGACTTGCAAACCTCAAAATTTCTCTTAAATTCTATTGTCAAATCAACTACCTTGTACGGCTCAGGGGTGTGGGGATCACAACACACAAATGAAATAGAAAGGGTTCAAAGCAATACTTTAAGAGACACCTTCATCTTCCTTTCAGTACTCCCCGATAATTTGTTCGTTTAGAGACAGGCTGCCTTCCATTACGCTTTGATGCATTCAGGTTTACTATCTTTCTATGGTTAAAACTCCTGTCAGCTGACGACTGGAATCTTCCTCTAAATGCGTATAAAGAGCTTGGAAAAGTCTTATAAACATCCTATCAAAAAATACAGTTGGTGTTTGCAGTTGGAAAGTAGGCTGAAATCTATAGATATGCAAGGTTTATACGAAAGGGGGGCTTAGCGAAAAAGGTAAAATTTGTCCAGAAATTTCTACTCGGTGGGTACGAAGACCAATTGAGAATACTTGACTTCAAACTCGCACAGCAATCCTCCACTATTCCACACTATCATCGAATAAAATTCTCTGAAATCCACGAACCATTTCTATTGAACAAAATTTCTCTTCGATGGCGACATGCATCCTACAAATTCGGCTAAACTCCAACTCTGTCTACAATAAGGGGAAATGGTTTAACATGGGACATTTTGAAGAGAAGCAATGCAAATACTGTGGAGAACAACTTTCTTTCTTTCATGCTATTTGGGAATGCACCGGCACATCTCACATTAGACTGAAATACTTTCAAGGAATGCCAATGGATCCAATTCAACTTATCAAGGACATCACAGAAGCTTCTACTGATCTAAACTTAACATTTTATTTATCACTTTTAATTTCAAATATTTTCAAACTTTTTTAGTAATTTTAACACTCATAATTTTATTTTATTTAAATTTACTTATGCGCGTAATTTCATTGATAGGGCGATGGCCAACGTCAAATAAATTTGATTGATTGATTGATTGTTGGATCTGGAGATGTTCTTAAGGATTTTGAATCGATGACAATTAGTCATTGACTTTTTTGCTTTCATTCGACAAGAGACCCACTAGGGAAGAAGTGTAAAATGTTTTTGGTTAAAAATAAATATTTCCAAAATTTTATTTCTCGCCATTTTGGGACTTGCGGTCGCAAACTCTTGTAAGGAAACGATGACTTGTGACGAGTGTACAGCAATAATTGTGAGTATTTCATAACCCTTCACAATGTTCACCTGTGTGTGAAACGGGTGGTTCCATCAATGACGCAGAGGCGGATCGTATACAAGACAGATTGTCAACTACTAAGGTTAGTAGGCAAACAAAATTTTGAAAATATAATTAAAAGCTGAAATGAGAAGATTGTAATTTTTACTCTACATTTTGGAAATCCCAGACCATCTCTAATTCTCTATAATTTACTTGTTTTCTTGTCAACAGACCAATAACGTGACACAGGAACATTGTCCCGACCAATGACAACCCGAAGATTTTAATTCCAATACATCAATCTTCTGAACGATACAATGGCCGTCGTCCAGCAATTTCTACGACACATGTGCCTATTACAACAACAACCACCATGACACAAGGCCCTATTACGGCAACCGAAACGACACAGGTCGCTACTAAGACACAGGTCTCTACTACAACCACCACGACGTAGGTCTATACTACGACAGGCGTCTACTACGACACAGGTCCCTACTACAACAACCACCACGACACAAGTCCCTACTACAACAGCCACTACGACAAAGATCCTTACTACAACAGCTACTATGACACAGGTTGCTACTGGAACCATCATCACTACATCGACTCATGTCACTTGGACAGAAGCCGCGGTTACTACAACTGTACAATTAGTTGAAGCTGTTGCTATAGAAAATTTGTGCAAATAACGAAATAAACAATACCTCTTCAAATCTTAATTCTGATGGACGAAGTAGTGGAAGGGTCAGTAAGAAACCTGCGACAAAATACTAAAAAGTAATACCTACAAATCAACACGGACAATCTACTTCTACAATCATCAGCACCAATCCTGAAGACAGAACCAGAGATAACGTTGATGGTACTACTGACGAAGCAGAAGAACAAGAGTGCTAATAGTGAATACATCGGATTTAATGATCCAGTCTTCAATCAACCTGATTTAGAAGGTAATACTGAATCACAATTAAAATCACTACAGTTCAGAATGACAAATCAAGATAATTTAATACTAAGATTCATACTGAAGGCGGATAAAAATCCAACATTTCAGCAAAAAATTACAGCTAAGTTTCTCAAAAATTTTATAATTAAATAAGAAGCTTGGGCTGCGAACCTAGCCTTAGACGATAAACAAAAAAAAGCGACAACTCTAATCTGCAATAAAAAATCCAGATGCAGAACAATGGTTCTCAATTCGTAGAACTAGAATAAAGGACGAAACAACTTGGGAAAATTTTAAGAACAGCTTTTTGACAAATTGTCCTAAAGATCAGGAAGAGAAAGATTTGAAAATGGTGGATATTAGTAACCATCTACAGGAACCATCCGAAAATTCACCAGTTTTTGCAACCCGCATACGCTATCTTTTTGGGGATAATTGAGACAAATATAAAGAAGAAGAATTATGCGAAGGCATAATCAAACAAATGCTCTTTGCAGTTAGACGCTTTGTCCAATATAGAGGTATCCCTACTACTTGGGAAACTTTAATTAGAATAATAGATAAATACGAAGACAAGGGTCTGAAGGATCTCGATCAACGACAGCATAAAGGCAAATCCACTGCAAGAAATGATCCATTCACCAGACGTAATGATACAAATGAACTCTAAAGGCGTTCCAAGAACTAAGNATCCACTGCAAGAAATGATCCATTCACCAGACGTAATGATACAAATGAACTCTAAAGGCGTTCCAAGAACTAAGGGTGGTATTACCAATGCGTGAACTTTGACTTTTGAACCTGGTTCAAAAGTCAAAAATCAACTTTTGATNCTAAGTATTCATATTGTTCAATTTGGAGAACAAAAACCTTCAACTTCCTTTTCAGAAACTACCACCCGAATCCTATCACTCAGCCCCAAGACAAAGAATTCCAAATTTTAACCAAACTCCCCAACTTTGATCACCTTAATAGCAACCAATGTGACAGATATATCTACCCATCAAGCCATGATTAACTTTATGGAAGCAACCAGTAACCTTTTCCCTCTCATTTCCCAACCACTCAACAACTCTTTGGATCAAATCACACAGCAGCAAATGCAGATTAAACAATTGCAAACGGCAATTCAACTATTACAAGCTGCTAGCACGGCCATTTCTTCCGTACCGCCAGAAATGCCATATCATGAGATGACCCCGTTTCCTGAATCTAGACATTCCAACACACCTCAATCACCTCCCTACCACCATGAAGCCAATTTTGATTCCGGTTGGAAATATCGACAGCTTACTCCACCTCCCTCCCCCACATACCATAGTGACGACTACACTTCAGGACGACTAATTCAAATCCGACCGCTTAACTCCATGAAACATTTCCTACGAACTATCTACCAGCAACAAGACATACAACCGAATGACTACGGTAATGAACTAAAAAACCTTAATACCCACACATGTGAAGGTTGATGCATTCAAATCAGGAAGATATTTTCCAGCGCTCCGTCCTTACTATCTTCCATCAACAACACCATCTTTTATCTACAACTATCTTTCCTCTTTCTGATTCTTCACTCTAATAATTTTTAATCTTCGTTCTTTAATGCCTATTCTTTCTTACAATTGTTTTCCCAAACTAATTTTCTGTGGAACCAGAAACTTTATTTGTTAGGATTATTAGGATACTACTTTTAGGAATCAGAATATACTATTAGTAAATAGGTTAAGCATTATACCAACTAGCCTCACACGTCAGAGGTGGTGAGA
Organism: Holacanthella duospinosa; assembly: GCA_002738285.1. Lineage (NCBI taxonomy): Eukaryota > Metazoa > Arthropoda > Collembola > Poduromorpha > Neanuridae > Holacanthella > Holacanthella duospinosa. Next base: position 68,283 of record NIPM01000353.1, on the reverse strand, counting down.
TAGGAACGCCCAAAGGTCGCTCACATCAAACTGCACCTGGAGGTGAGACCGAAGGTGTGTAAGATAATGTAAAATTCAAATTAAGAAAGAAGAGAAGCAGAGAAGAAAGCAGCAAAAAGCAAAAGCAAAAAGAACAAGCAAAAAGGAAGAAGCAGAACAGAGTCAAGAGAGTTAAAGAAGAAAGTGATACGTTAAGATCTTAAAGAATTACTATTAAGAATTAAAAGTACAGTAGCAATTAGATTTAAGAACAATAAGAATGAATAAATATTTTAAAAGCAAGCAAACGAAGAAATGAAAAAGCGAGTAGATTCATATAATTAGTACGTACAGGAATTTAACACCAGGGATTTGAGATAATTTGATTCAATCATATCATCATTTCACCTAGAAACCTCGTCCAAATCTACTATCCTGTTCTACAGTCCATAGAGGAAATTGTCTTTTACCCAAAAACTGTTATCAACTCATCAACAACCATAAACATCTATCATCACCTTGACATCATCATACAAGATTTTCAAAACTAAGTCATTTTATAACTTTTAGTATATGTTGGGTAAACCACACATTTCCCTTTTGAAAAAAGTATTAAGATACTATCACCACTTTAATTTCTATATAGGAATTCAGAGATCCGAATCGTTTCATTCACTTTGGTTCTTCATTTTTTTGGACTTATTTGCAAGCATAATCTCTTATCACTTCATTCACTAAACGTCGGAGAATACTTTTCACCTTCAAACAAATTATTTCTAAATATTTCTCAAAATGGACATCAGAGCTAAAGATCTAACAAGTTTACCTAATCGAAAAGTGACAACCAGGATCTCAAAAAGTACTATTTATAAAACAAAGAAAAGCAGCCTTAATTGGTGAAAATTCAAGAATAGGCATAGACGAAAACCCGGCTACTCTGATTGAAAATTTTTCACAACATCAAACTCAAAATGAAATCTCAGATTGCTCTACATCTCTAAAAATTAATGATTCAATTGAAGTTTCTCATTCTTCAGCAAACCAAAAAATTTTGATCCGAGACATCGGCATTTCATGGCTATATTCATTTCTTGAGGTTGATATCTCATTTTCAATAACGAAGACTTTGAGAAAACAACCTTTAATTGTTTCTCTTATTGATGATTAAAGAAGTTGAGTGCTGGTGACTAAGATAAAATAATTTTTGATGAAATGTATTTTTTACACTATCCAATCAATAATTGTATCCATTTGGTAGACCTTATGATACCTCGTAGTATTAATGTTAAGTATGGAACTGTAACGTTACCCAAAAATATGAAACGTATTTTTACTAAAAATTTGGATAGACATGAATTATTTAACTATGGAAATGACGAACAAAAAATCGCAATAGAGCGTCGTTGTAAATTTTTAAATGTACAATCAAAACTTTTTATTTAAAGACAATAGTCGTATACTTTGAACAGATATTCAATTGTAACATAAGATTGTATGTGATTTGAGTATTTGTTTCTGAATAAACTTAGTCTGTATCTGGTAATTGTGGATCGAATAATGGGATCAAATTGTCGTAAACAATTATTACTGTTCTTGGGAAAAAAGTTTTAGTTTCTGTTTGAGGAGATGGGACGTCCATCAGATTGCATATTGATGTGTCGGATGCCCAAGGTGTGGCTGGTATGACAGATGTTTCACGAAAAATGCTATGATGCAAGTTTGAAGGAACATTCCAGTAGTAGTGATGCATTTTGTTCTTTGTCATGTTTTTTGTTCCTTTATGAATATTCAGCCACGCCGTTGGTTGATTTTCTTTGTTTGTGTAGTCGATTAAATATCGATATTGCGAATTGATTTTTTGGCAGTTTGTTATGATTTGCACATTATGAGTAGCTTTGGTTTCGATTTTGGTTGTGGTTACTCCTTTGAAGTTACTGACTTTGAAGTGTATTCGAATTCCTTTGAATCTGTATCGTTTGTACATTAGCATTGCTGTTCTCCATTTGCTGTATTCTTCAGTAGTAACCGCAACCGCAAATATCTTTGTCTTCTTGTTGATTGCTGATTGTGAGGTATGCCCATAACTGTAGGTAGGTTATAAATAAAACTAAGTTAAAATAAAAATATTACAATATTAAACTTCGCAACATCAATCACACCGACAGGAAAATGCAACGACGCATAGCCCAAGCGGAGGAGAATATCACGAACCACCAACAGGCCAGACGGAAATTAGACATGGCAAGAGAAAGACCTTTACTCTTACTAAGTTTTACCGACTCTTACTAAGTTTTTGATACAAAAAAAACCACTAATTTGAATTTTGTTTGTTCTTAAGGTCACGCCACCAGTCACTGACTCAGAACCATTGGTAAACCGTCTCCTTACATTGGCTCGACACCTGATCCTGGACAAGTACATTGTTTATCCAAGACATAACGGATTCCTTAATCTAGCCTCACCTCTACTGTCACCGCTATCCGCTACATCTCGTCTCATCTCATCAATCGGCCGCAATAAAATAATTAAAATTGTATTTTCTGCGTAAGGCGCCTTAACGGTCCAGCGACCAATTCTGTTCGCGTAATAATATTTCTAGTTAAGTAGTTAGTATGCGTATTGGTTAAAATAAAACCAACATCAAAAACGTCAATCCCGGTCCTACAATTCGGGTAACTCAGCCGACATTCACCCTCCCTTTCTCCAAGTAATTGTAAACTTTTCCTTTCGTAAAATCCAAAAAGAAGACTGGCTCTGTCTCCTGGGTAAGGGCCAAGTCAGAAATCTTACATGATGCTGTGGTGCAAGGATCATTAATATCTTGCGTATGACTCACGTTGTATCGTGTCTGGTACTGGATGATTGAAGGCGGTTTCTGGCCCGTGATTTGTCTTCTCCCAAAATAACGTGTTCGTTGGTATGTTGATTTGGGTCGTCGCCGGGAACCAAAGTACCAGCTTTTGATAACTCGTTTTGCCTTGTTAAAATAGTTTCTGCTTGTTTTGATCTTCCATTTGCGTCTTTTGCCTCCAAACGTCGTCCTCCTCTTCCAGATAACCATAGTTAGGTGATGTCGTGTTCACGCTTCGTACCATTTTACTGATTATGTTAATCTGCTATGTTGTATATATAGTACTTACAAACGTTCTATGTACGATTTGTGAAGTAATCAAAACTTGCTGCGAAACAATACAGTCCCCCTGTATAGCGACACAGTGTCCCTGTTATTTATATTTTTTGAAGAGGCGACCCGGCCCCTTTCGAGTCATACTTAGTGAAGAATGCAATAGGGTTTGAATACGTATTTATCAGCATCGTTATTTCTTCATTTCACGTTGACCTCAATCTATAACGGACATGTCTAGACTATTAGTCTTATCTCTAACCAAAGTTCAAATCACTATCTAACGGATGTTTATACTTTTAGTCTTATCTCTAACCAAAGTTCATAACGGACGTTAGTGGTTATAGATTAAGTTCATAATTTGGACAGCCTCAAACTCTAACATAGTCCTTTCCTTGTGTCCAATTTGTACTTATATATTTTCCATCGGTCTGCTGGGTTCAGTGTTACCCCAGCAGACTGTGCGTATACTATGAGCAGATTAAGTGGTTGGTGTTTCACCATATCATTGGACTTTGACAAAAATAAACTGTGGGATCCAAGTTTTTTTGACTTTGGTGATGATGTGCAGTACCTCGTTTGTGCGTTTGAGGTCGGAGATGGCGGATCACAACATTAGCAAGGTTGTATACATGTCAAAAAACGCATCCGTCTTGCCGGAGTTAAGAAGTTACTTTCTTGCAGGTGGGCGCACTTTTAAGTTCGCCTTGGGACAATCTCACAAGCAGTTGCATATGTTAAGAAGGATCTTGACAACACTGAAGATGGTGGGTTTTTCATGTTTAGAGAAGTACCAGAAAACAATAGAAAATCTAACAGAAGAGAAAATCAACAAAATGAAATTTATGCTGAAGCACTTGAACAGGATTCTATTGGGAATGCTCTTGAGGTCATTCGAAAGGGAGCAGCACGTGACTACATATTATATAGTGTCACAATCAGAAGATTTCTGCAGGGCTATTTTGCTGAAACTGAAACTTATCCTGGGGGAAGATATGAGAATTGGAACCGTGCATTTTTTAATGATGGGCAAAAGCGATGTTTCCCTCATGTTTCTTATAAGCGAGGTCCTAGGGGTACAATTGGTCCCCAATTTTCAGGAACTAGATGGAAAATGGACAGTCCTGGTGAAACTCACAACCTTGGATCTAAACTTGCGAAGCTGAGAAGAGGTTTTCCAACTCTCCGAAGGCTCCCGAAAGGAACTAGATTCGCCCGCAGCACTGCTTTTACTAAATGTATCAATAATGTCATCTACATAATTCAGAAGAATCATGGTATGAACTTTTTTTATTTTTGTATATTGCGCTACAAGTCCCAAAACGTGAACACAAAGTGAAAAATCTTACGAGTTCGGTGAAACCTAACATTGAAAATGGAACCTTAAAGGTTTCGAAGAAACTCCTTAAAAATTTTCGCATAAAGAATACACTTCATCTGCTTTATGGAAAAAAGTCGATGCTAAATTAGGAGATGTAGATATCTCTGGCACCATCCACTTAATCACTTCAGATACATTATCGCTCCCAATAATGACGATACGTTATTATCACTTCAAAATAAACATCCTCCTCATCCCACTCCAACTCATTTTCCTCCAGATGCAGTAATCAAAAAATTCAATTTGATTATCGAGGACTCCGAAATATTAAAAGCCATCTTCTCTTTTCCTCCTGGTTCTGCAGCAGCAATAGACTGAATACGCCCACAAGTTTTAAAGGATCTCATCCTAAACGTTTCAAACATCGAAACTATTGCACTGTTGGTTCAATCAAGAAATTAATTCTCCTGATGCTCTCAAGCAAAATACCAGAAAATGTTCGACCTATTTTCTTTGGCGGATCACTCACTGCCCTCATTAAAAATTTTGGAGAAATATGACCAATAGTTGTTGGTAACACTTTGCGACGATTGACCGCTAAGATTATCACCAAACGTCTCACAAACATTGGCGAAGGATTTCCTTCTTCATTAAACTGGAGTAGGAATTTGGGGAGGCGCAGAAGTTGCAGCTGACGCAGGAAGAACTTATTTTAATACCAAACACTTCTCTACTAAAGCTTTCGTGAAAATTGATTTTCAAAATGCTTTCAACGAAATCAGAAGGGAAACGTTACTTGACAGGGTGAAGTCTAAAATACCACAATATTACAACTTAGTGAGTCAATGTTACTGAAATCCCAGTCAAATTTTCCATGGAGACACCTTTAGTCTCGGAACGCGGTGTTCAACAAGGTGATTCTCTTGGTCCAGCTCTCTTTTGTTTCGCTCCTTAACCAATCGTCCAACATATTAAGTCCGAACTTAACGTTTGGTACCTGGATGATTGCATCATTGCAGATTCTCCTACTAACACACTAGTAGATCTAGAAAATATTTTTAATCTGGTTGAAGAAGTTGGACTCTCCCCTAACTAATCCAAATGCGAAGTTAGCATCCAGGGTACACTTGATGAAGATGAGCATAATAAAATTTGGTCAAAACTTGATCACTTAGCCCCTGACATTAAAATGATCAAACCCTCTAATGCTGCCCTACTTGGTTCCCCTAATTCGTACGAAGCAATCCGGACGACTATACAGAACGAAACAGAAAAACTACACATTTTTGGTAAAAGTTTGTTGAATATTTCTTCCCATTCTGCTTATTTCCTACTTCGTCAGTCTTTCTCCCTTCCACGAATAAACTACTTTTTACGAAGCGCTCCATTGTAAAAAGAAGAAGAAAGCCTGAAATCTTATGATGTACTAAGATCAATACTTGAAAACATCACGGATTCAACCCTGTCATATTCCGCATGGGGACAATCCTCCCTCCCCCAATAAGCAAGGAGGTCTTCGGATTAGACATGCCGCTGATATGGCGATTCCGGGTTTCCTCTCCTCATTCAACAGTGTAGAATTTGTCATCTCCTAATTGCTACCACAAAACATTCAAGTAGACCCATCAGTAAAAATTGCTGAAGAACTTCGGATTTTTAGAAACAATTCGAACACACCTGATGGATTTAACCAAAAAATTCAAAAATCCTGGGAAGTACTTCAGATTAATTACCTTTCTCAACATTTACTTTTAAGTTGTTCTACTGATGAAGATCTGGCAAGAATGAAATCAGCCACGGTTCAAGAAACGGGTGCATGACTTTTACTCAACTAGAAACTCTATTAAAAGACGAAGTTTTCAAAATTTCTTGCAGTCTTCGACTTGGTACTCTAATTTGTTACTCTCATTTTTGTTCCTGTGGTGTTTTGTAGACGAACCAGGTCGACACGGTCTCTCTTGTAAAAAGGGAAAATGAAGGTTCACAAGACATGAAGGAATTAATGGCATTATTCTAAGAGCCCTTTGATCGTCTAGATTTCTCTGCATTAGAGAACCCTCTGGCGTTTCAAGATCTGATTGCAAACACCATGATGGGATGATTCTACTTCCTTAGACAAGATTAAAATCTTTGGTGTGCGATTTTACTTACATTGAAAACTTTGCTCAATTCTACATTTCATCTCCAAAAAATGTGCCTATATCAGCTGCCCTAATCGCCGAGTCTAGGAAAAGACAAAAATACAGCTTTCTACATGAAAATAAGTTCCACTTTGTTCCGGTCGCTTAGGAATCATGTGGAGTTTGAGGACCTATAGGACTCAGTTTGATGAATAAAATTCATTCAAATAGCCTCAAGAGAAACGCGCATCACTTCCTTCTTAATACAGAAAATAAGTCTAGCAATTCAGCGCAGAAACTCAGCGTCCATTTTAGGTACCCTTTTTCCTTGAAAAAAATTTTTGATTAAGTATTTTATGTTTGATTTGCTTTCATTTAAAGTGTTTATTTTACATTCAAGTTAAAATAATATCAATTTTCACAATTAAAAAAATTAAACTTATAGAATATTTGGCAAAATTTGCAAAACGATCTTGCCAATTGTTGTTTATCTTAAATAAGGCTGTCGGGAACACAACAGTATACGAGAAAAATTGATTGAATTGTTCAAAGTATGTGAAGAAATTCTTTTGAAGCGAACAGCCGAACATATTCCAGAAAGTGCGGGAGTGAGTAGGACATTTGTATAAAAAATTAATCAAGTTAAACTTTTAAATTCTAGAGTCTATACACAAACAAAAACAACTGTGACAAATTAAGACTCGACTAACGTTACCAAAGAACAAGTTTCTCAACAATACCAGACGATCGGTCGTAAGGTGGCATTTGTCATTTTTATTATCTGTTGAAAACAAACTATGAACCAATTGAAAATATTTAGGTCAGGAATTCATAAGATTAAATTCCAGTATTGAACTTGTTGTTATTTCCTCAATCCTTGTAATTGATCTTGTATGATCTTAAAAGGTATTTAAACAGAATAAACTCGATAAATTAGTTAGTTTGAAAAAGTCTCACAGAGAAGTCAGTTGATTTTAGAAGTTAAAATCAATAAATTAAACACGTTATCAGCACGAAGTTAAATCTAATCCAAAAAAGGTTAGAACAATAAGTAGTACAGTTAGCAAAAACTAAAATGACTACTCCTATAACAACAACAATTGTCACTTCGAAAAAATTTGACACAGCGTCGATAACTAAACTTAATAATGAAAATTATCGAGTTTGGAGGATGAGGTTGACTAGCCTCTTCAAAACACACGACCTAATGGGTATTGTTGGCGGGAGCAAAAAAAGAGCCACCGATGCCGGGTCAGCACAAACAAAGTGGGATCAAGCCAATAATGAGGCTTTTACCACTTTATTACTAAGCATGAATGACTCGGAAGTAGACTCCGTTTCTGGTTGCTCTATAGCAAGTGAAATTTGGACTAAGTTAAGTTCAATTTACGAAAGTATAAGTGGAGAGTCTAAACAAGGTCTCTGGCAAAAGTATTATAGTGTTACTACAGGTAGAGGTAAAAGTGCCCTAAAAGCTATGATCGAGATTCAAAATTATGCTGCTCAACTTCGAACAATGGGAATCACCATTGATGATGAAATGGAAGTTGCTTGTGTAGTGTCCAGTTTAATGGAGGACAAATACAGACACTTCAGGGAAGCCTGGCGTTCTGTAGATATAACCAAACAAACTTCAGCTCTACTCTTATCACATCTTAAGACACTTGACTTAGAAGGTGAAAANTATCACATCTTAAGACACTTGACTTAGAAGATGAAGGAAAAGGTCAGAAACAAGAAGGGTCTGAAAGTCTTAAAGCTTTTCATTCTCAAAGACAGGTAAAACCTAAAAAATCAAAAATTGATATAGATGAACTAAAAAAGAAAACAAAATGTCACCTCTGTAAAAGAAATGGACACTGAAGGCGTGAGTGTCCTGAAAATACAAATAGGAAAATTGAATCTCAAAAAGATTCAAATCAAAATGAAAAAGCTAACAACCCCAGAACTGGATACATGGCCGGAGAACACCTTGAAAATGACTGGGTAAATGACTCTGGAGCCGATAGACATTACTGTGGACGTCAAGACTGGTTCTTTGAGTATGAAAAATACTCAAGACCACACCAGATAGTAATAGCTGACAAATCCAGAATGAGTTCCTTAGGGTTTGGTAAAGTGAAAGTAAAGGTCCTAATCAACACACAATGGATTGAAATCGAATTACACAATGTAAAATACGTTCCAAATTGCGCAAATCTACTGTCCGAAAATGTTCTGTTAGACAAGCGATTTGAGGTTAAGAAAACGTCAGATGGAAGCATAGTCTACTATCCAAATGGAAAACGAGACATTGAAGCCGAGCGAAGAAACGGTATTCAAATAATGAAATTTCGCCCAATAGTGAATCATGCCTTGACTTGTGTAAAACAAGCAACATGGCACAAGAGACTTGCACACATTAATAGTGACTATCTAAAAAAGACAGCCACTAATAATGCAGTTTACGGATTAGAAGATATAGACAATGAAAAGTTCAAATGTGAGTCATGTCTTCTGGCCAAATCCACAAAGCAAAGTTACAAAACTACCCCAAAGGAAAAACCTTTTCAGGTAGCAGAATGCCTTCATGCAGACCTCGGACATGCGACAACAGAATCCCACAGAGGTAATAAATATTTCCTTGTAGTGAAAGATGAAGGAAGTGGACTTAGACAAGTCTATTTCCAAAAGAAAAAGACTGAAACTGTGGACAATTTAAAAAATTCAATCAACTTCATTAGTAACCAAACAGGGGATAATGTAAAGTTATTCCGCTGTGATAATGGAACTGAATTTGTAAATTCAGAATTCAAAAGGTTTTTGTCTGAAAAAGGCATTCAACTAGGAACTAATGTTCCACACACGAGTGAAAGTAATGGATTGATTGAGAGAGAGGTGCGAACAGAACAAAAGGCGGCCAGAGCCATGCTAATAGAATCTGGACTGAGCGAAAAGCATTGGGATGACGCGATGATTACTGCTTGTGACATGTTAAACCGTACTTTGTCATTCAAAAACACAGAATCAACAACATACGAAAAGATTTTTAAGCGAAAACCTAGTTTACAACATGTAAGAAAATTTGGGTTTAAAGCATTTGCTTACATCATGAAAGATGCAAGAAAATGGGAAGACAAGTCAATTGAGTGTATTTTTACAGAATACAACTCAGGAAACAAAAATTACATTTTATATGTGCCTTCTGAGCAAAGGTATATAGAGCAAGCAAAACATGTAGATTTTTTAGAGAAAAATGATATTCCTCCTAGACAAGTTCTGACAGAAAAATCAGAACAACTGAAACTTCCAGAAAATTCAAATACAATTCTACCTACGAAAGAACTTGAGTATCTTGGTGAAGATAATTTAATTCCCATTGATGAATTAACAATTGAAGAATTTTCTCCAAATAATGAAATTGAAGAAAATCTTAGTTGGGCAGAACAAATGGAGCCATTATATGAAGAAAAAGTACCCAAAAAAATAAGACCTTCAAGATCCCAGAGACCAATTGAAAGATTTCAAGCGGGATTCAATGCAGTAAAAGAACCAACGACATATGAAGACACAGTAAACTGTCTGGAGTCTGAAGAATGGAAAGAAGCTATGGACTCAGAAATAAGGAGTCAACATGAAAATAAAACATGGCACCTTGTAAAAAGGCCCATTCATTTCAAAGTACTCAAAAATCGTTGGGTTTTTAAAGTGAAAACTCATCTGGATGGAACTATTGATAAATATAAAGCTCGCCTAGTGTTGAAAGGTTTTCACCAAATTGAAGGAATTGATTATGAAGAAACATTCGCTACGAATTCATTCCTGTGGTACGTTACGAATCAATTAGAATCATGTTGAGTATAGCTACAGCTCATNAGTATAGCTACAACTCAGAATTGGGACTTAGTTCAATTTGACATTGAAACAGCCTTTCTTAATAGTCCTCTTGAAGAAATGCTCTTTATGGAACAACCAAAAGGTTACGAGATTGGTTCGAATCTAGTTTCAAATAGGATAATGGTCTCTATGGCCTCAAACAGGCACCCATAGCCTGGCACAAAACAGTTAAGTCCAAATTAGAAGAAATGTAATTCACAAGTTTGAATAGTGATCCATGTGTATACAAAAAAGAAGTAGGTGATATCGTCGTTTATATTTTACTTTTATGTTGATGATGGTTTAATAATGAGCAATTCAAGAAAACAAAATCAAAAGGAGTTAAGTGCTCTGAAAAAGAGTTACAAATCATCATTCAACCACTGACGAGATTTCTAGGAATAGAAATCAAGAAAAATGAAAAAGGAATTTTCATCCATCAGCAGAAGTACATAGAGGACACCTTGGAACGGTTTGGAATGTCAGAATGTAAAATTCTGGATATTCTAATGCACCCTGGTTTACAACTTCAAGGAAGTAAACCACCAGACACAAATTATGAATTTCAGGAATTAATTGGAACTCTTCTTTTTCTGNTACAACTTCAAGGAAGTAAACCACCAGACACAAATTATGAATTTCAGGAATTAATTGGAACTCTTCTTTTTCTGACACGATGTACTCGTCCAGATATTTCTTGTCCTGTACACTACCTGTCAAGATTCACGTCAAATTATGAAAAAACACATTTTGACGCTGCTAATAAAATTCTTCAATACCTTAAAGGTACAAAGAATTTTGNGTCAAATTATGAAAAAACACATTTTGACGCTGCTAATAAAATTCTTCAATACCTTAAAGGTACAAAGAATTTTGGAATACAATACTCTAGATCCGATGATGAGCCATTAATTTCCGGTTTTGTCCATGCTGACTATGGGTCAGACAAAAACTCAAGGAAATCCACCACGGGTTTCGTTTTTATGTCAAATGAAGCCCCAATTCTATGGACAAGTAAAAGACAAACATGCATTGCTCTTTCTTCAACTGAATCAGAGTATATTGCCTTGGCCCATAGTGGAAAAGAGTCAGTTTGGGTCTCAAGATTTTATAATGAATGTGGAGCAATGTCAACAAAAAGAATTTTCCTAAAGACAGATTCTGAAAACGCAATAAGATTGGCCAAAAATCCAGAACATCATGACAAAACCAACCACATTGACATTCGACATCATTATATAAGAAAATTCATTGAAACAAATCAAGTAGTTATAGAACATGTTCCTGATCACTTACAACCAGCAGATTTACTCACAAAATTTATTTCAAAAGAAAACTTTGTAAAAAAAAGATATATTTTAGGAATGGAACCAATAGAACAAAGGACAACAAAAAGGAAAGCATTGTCAAGTATTATGGTGGATCCAAAAAAAACGAAACATTTTTTGGAGTGCCATTGTTGTTTTTTACCTTTTTAACCCTTGGAGGAGCAAGTGACTCTCATCAGCAGTCCGGAAGTACAATGTTATGGCGAAAAAGTTCGGATCCTGTAATCTCAGGATTTAATGCTGTGACAATGAAAATCAAGTTAATCTCTCCATGCAGACTCATTCCTCTTGAGAAGATTGACAAAATCATTGCAGAAATAATTATTAAGGAATTATGAAGAAATTTTCTTGGGAAATTTGGAAAGAATTTGTCCAAGAAACAAAGAAAAAAGAAGGAAGAAAAAAATCATCTTCGTGGCAATTGGAATAATTTTAATTGTTGCTATGGTTAGCGCTGAAATAGGAATGGCGGGATACACCATTTCTAAAAATTACGAGCTCGAAACAAAGCAGAACGAACTGAAGGATGCTCTAAATGATTTAGAAAGAAAAGTTTTCATGACAGAAAAACGGATTGAAGTACTTCAAAAGAAATTATTAAAAATTGCTTCCCGAGTTGACGTACTAATAAATGACTTTTAGTTTTTCAAGGAAGATGTAGTCGAAGTTCAGTATCTTGTTTCATATTTAACAAGTCGACTCATGGAAGGAAAGAAAATTTTGAGTGAAACAGGACGTGCCTGAAGAAAGGGCCATTTAACTCCTGATTTCTTTGAATACCTCAATTTTATTCTACCATGTGAAGACGATTGTTCTATAGAATTCGGCATTTTTAACAAATGTCTAATGTCTAAACAATGGGATGAAATCAAGATTGACTTCGCAATACCAATGGCCAACAAAAATCTGACAAAAGTGGAAGCAGACCCTTTTTTTTACCTTGATGTACAAAAATTAAACAAGAACTTGTTCAATGAACTACAACGGTCCTACGACGGCTACAGTCTCAGTTAATGAAGACTGTGTCTATGAGACTCATCTTAAGAAACCAAGGACTAATCTGGAACTAGCAACCTTATCCAGTTGTAAAAATGAAACTCAAATTAAAAAGATTGAACTATATTTTAAAATGGATAACTGCAGATTTTCTGTTGAAAATGACGAGAAGGATTTCATTCAGGTTAAATTCTACGACAAAGAGTATTTTATTTACTGTCCAGGTAATAACTATTTCATAAAAAGAAGAAAGATTTGATGCCCGAATAATGTATTCACACTTCCATTGTCATTAATATTTACTCTGAATGAAGTATAATACAAAGGAAACCTGTTACAAATAATCTTTAGAGAGAGAGAAGATCCCTTTCTGAGAGATCACATTAACTGGCACCTAAATCCAAAGCAAAATTGGAGTGATATAACTGCAGAAATAGATGACCTTTGGAAAAAGGAACAAGAGACCATTGAGAAAGAAGCTGGAAACATTAAAGTGTTCGAATTCCAAGAATCTGAATTTTGGAACGTATCAGGAGTGACTTACATTCTCATCATATCGCTGGTCATCATCATTTTTGTTTTTCTGAGTTACATCAGCATTTACAAGAGATGGAAAAAGAAGCCTAAGAAGGAAAACTTAAATACACTTCAAGAAGAGAAAGAAAAGCAACCTCAGCATTCTATCATTATTCAATAAGTTTTAGTTTGAGAGGAGTGTTGAAAACAAACTATGAACCAATTGAAAATATTTAGGTCAGGAATTCATGTTTAAATTCCAGTATTGAACTTATTGTTATTTCCTCAATCCTTGCAATTGATCTTGAATGATCTTAAAAGGTATTTAAACAGAATAAACTCGATAAATTAGTTAGTCTGAAAAACTCTCACAGAGAAGTCAATTGATTTTAGAAGTTAAAATCAACAAATTAAACATTATCATTTTACTAAACTAACAGAGGTGATTTGTTCAACAAAATAAATTTACCTTTTAATAATAAATCAAACTGTTATTTTTAAGAGTTTAGATAACTAGTATCCTTATAAAAATTTAATTCATCCAAGGCTAAGCTAATTGGAACAATCTGAAATTAAATATGCAGAATTAAAACTTGTAGATTGAATTGTTGCAAAAAAAATCAAACTTACTCATGATTAAATCCAGCCAGTATACAAGACACAAAGCAATGCTGTCCTAAAATAGGATTTGTGAGAGCAGGCCGGAGAAAATAAGTCAGCAAAATTCAATATATAACAAATTGAGTGCTGACAATGAGTCAAAATTGGCAAACCGATTAAGTCAATTACTTTTTATTGCGAAAAATCCACTTGGAAATTTGACCATAGATGAACAGAATCTTTATAATCTCTTCAAAGTATGTGAAGAAATTGTACGCAAACGTGTCAAACCACAAAATCGTCTGGAGGAAACGTAAGCATGCTATATTTAACATAGCATACTATGTATGAACAAATTAATCAAATATATATTTTAGGTTTCTCAACCCAAACAAAAACGTATCTTTTGCATTGAAATTATGTCAACGTCACCGACAAAAGAAACTCTGAAAACAAGCATATAAAACACCCCTGATGACGTCTGTCATTACTTTAATAATTTTCATAGTGTACAATTGACTTTTCACTCATTTGCTCCAGAATTTCCAATACGTTGTTAATTTTAATAATATTAATTTTTGTTTGCTATAATCATATATTAGATAGAAAAACAAAATAAGATCAATTTGGTAAATTTTTTATTTCTATTTGTTGTCGGCAGCTACTTTAAATTTTTCCTCGTTGACCTTCATTTGCCAACGAGTCCTTTTATTTCTTTTTCTTTTAACATGTGCAAAGTCGCCTTCCTTTGTCATGTTTTTTCAATGCTTGCTTTTGATTTTCCGGTTTGTAGGTTCTTTTTGATATCGCTTGCTTCTCCGCTAACTCCTGCCTTCCATGTATTTTACAATGCCGTCCGATTGTTTTTAAATAAAAACTTGAATTTTTGATGGAATTCTACATCCTATTTAAATAAAATATAATGATAAGCAACCTTTATAAATTTTAAAACTTAATTCGAATTCCTAGCACTTGTTTCTCCTTATAAAATGTAACATATTTCCGGCAGCGATAGTGCATTAAAAGCCGTATCTTTGACATCAATCTGCAATAGCCGTTGGTCTTTAACTTAAAAATAAAAAGGCATGTATCAAGAGTTGTTTTACGTTAATTTTACGCTACCCTTATCTTGCATCCTTTAAATTTATGCCAAATGTGACAAATATGAAATTTATGAGAGATTGGCCCACCTCTGGTGGAGGTGGTGTGACTTTATCTCAATGCAAAGATTTTTGCATTTTATTGGCTGTGCACTGGATTCTCTATCACTGTGGACTGGTAATCAATCACAGGTGCTGTATAGTGAGCAGTTTCTAAACACTTAACACTTTGGAGTAGAGTTGGATAACGAAGTAACTTACTAATTGGATTGAAATCAAACAGGCAAGTTTTAGAGTATAAAAATACACAAACTTTAAAATTACCGCTAATACAGTCTGTAACAAGACATCAAAGGATTCTATAATGACTATACACTCAATTGATGACCACTATATTCTTCCAATGAATGAATTGATTGGCAAAGAAATTCGGAGGTGATCACTGCTATCTTTGTACAGTGATCAAATTAGGTACGTGACGTTCCAAATATAATTAATAAATCACATCTAACAGATTAAAATTTTAAATCAAAGCGAGATGGAGAAGCAGCCTGAACCTTTGGAAATAAAATTATAAAACTCAAGAAATTTCTGTCATTCCTGCGACAAACAAATCAAAACTAAAGAACTCTTCTGAAAATGTTCAAACTGTGGGAAATTATTCCACCGTAAACTATGCACACTGAAAACCACAAATAGAATAGTTTGGATTTCGAGACTAGCTTGGAAATGCAGTGTGTGCTCCCAGACTGCTGAAAATAAAATTAAAAATTCAAGTCAAGAGAATTCAGATTCGGAAATTGGCATGGATAACGAATCTGGACAATTAGCTGCAGGCACCATTAGACGGAAGTCAAGAAATAAATCTACATTAAAAATTGGTCACGTAAATATAAATAGTATAAGATCCAAAGTAGACGAAATTAAGCTCATACTTTGTGAACATAATTCCAATGTACTTGCCCTTACTGAAACCAAATTGAACTTACATGATATTGATGGTAGTTTACAACTAAAAGGCTTTTATCTTGTAAGAGCTGACTCGCCAACAAAAACATATGGCGGAGGTATAATACTTTACATAGATGAGACCTGCTCTTATGATATAATAGATTTTACTGAAATTAATCAAATTTCACAATTTAAAAACTCGGTCGAAGTAGTGATAAGTTTAATCAAATCGAAATTTCAAAAAAAGGTATTAATAGTAACGCTCTACAAACCACCAAATGTAACGAACCTAAACAAATTTTTGACCTCTCTAGAGATGTTAGTTAGTATTCTATATGACTCACATAAAAATAGTGACATGATAATTTTCGGAGATTTCAATATCGATCAACTAACTAATAGTACGACAAAATATTGAACATCATGAAACAATACAACCTTACTCAACTATTTAAAAAACCTACTCGTAACTCGGATAATAGGAGTTCCCTATTAGATCATTTATAAGCTCCAAATCAAAGCAAATTTAAAACTTCGGGGGTTATTAAAATAGGTTTATCAGATCATGACTTAATATACAGTATAAGGACAACTCATAAAATAAAAACAGCTCAAGCAGATCTTACAACTAGAACAAAAATAGAGGTTAGACACTGGAAAAAAGTTGATTGAGACACTGTAGCAAGTACTTTCAAGATTATAAACTGGAACTTATTGGACTTAATGAGTTTACCGGATGCTTTAACAAATTCCACGAACACAATCATGAAGATAGTTGATGATGTAGCACCACTAAAAAAACTTCAAGTTAGACAAACGCATAACCCTTGGATAAACCAACAGATTCTCAAAATAAAAAAGGAAAGAAATTAGGCATATAAAATATATTTCAAAAATAAAAATTCATTGAACAAAAATGCATATAAAAAACTGAAGAATAAGGTTACCAATTTAATTAAATCCACTAAGAATAACTATTTTAAAGATAATTTTGAAAGCTATAAAGATGACACTAAGAAGATCTGGAAAATTATGCACAGATTGACAAACTATAAAGTTAAAGAAAACAGACGCTTTTTACTATTGAGGAACAAGGAAGGTAAACTTTGCGAATCTAACGAGAAAATATGCGATATCTTTGCTGAACTCTATACCAAACACGGTACTATTTACAAAAGTAATAGAATAAAGACTACAAAAGTTAAAAACATATCTCTAATCATAAATAACATAATGGTTTGAGAGGCGGTAATACCAAAGGGAAGTTTATGCGATAAAAATGATATCCCTATAATATTCATTCAAGGTATGATTGGACTTATTAGTTTATCACTGAGTAAGATATTTCAAAAAATTGTTATTTCTGAGACATATCCACAACAATGGAAGACTGCAGTAGCCACTATGATTTATAAAAAGAAAGGTAAAATGGATCAACCTTCAAGTTACAGGCCAATGTCGAATACTGTTTTTTTAAGTAAGGTATTTGAAAGAGTGATAAAAAGTAATCTTGCATAACATCTTAAACAAAATAACTTATTAAATGAAACCCAGCATGGCTTTAAAAAAAGGAAATATTGCGATACTGCTATAAAAGTATTAACTAGCTTTATCTACAAAAGCTTAGACAAAAAGAATAGTAAAGTTCCAATAGTTTTTGTTGACTTCAAAAAATCATTTGACTCAGTAAATCATGATTATTTATTGGAGTTATCAACACAGGAATTCAACATAGATTCAACATATGTTGCACTTCTGGAGTCATACCTAAAAGGGCGAAAAGTCAAATTTAAAATTAATGATCAGCTCTCCAGTGAATGCACCGTTGAAAATGGAGTACCTCAAGGCTCAATTCTAGGTCCATTGGTTTCACGTTATTTGTCAACAACCTACAGAAAATACTTGTTAGTATTAATATTAAAATAATTTTATATGCAGATGATCTTGCAATATATTCATAAGTGGAAGATATAACGATGTCAATGCAAAACATAAAAAATGCATTACAATTATTAGATAACTGGTGCAAAAAAGTAGGCCTAGAAATGAATTATGGCAAAACAGAAAACATACTGTTCAGAAAAGGAAAAGGTCAAGAAAATGACCTCCCTCAATCAATAAGTTTTCACAATCAGGAATACAAATAAGTGAAAACCTACAGATATTTAGGAGTCATTCTTGAAGAAACTTTAAACTTCGAAAGTCATGCACAAATGGTTGAAACAAAAGTAGCAATTGCCTGTGATCGAATCATGCATCCGAAAAGATCATTTACAAAACACATTTATAAAATAATTTTTAATGCATTCGTTCTGTCACAAGTCAACTTATGTTATAGCATTTTGGCGGACTCAAATAGCAAAATGGTAGGTACTCAAAGAAAGATCAATAAAAGTCTTTATTAATTTAGTTACCCGGTTAGGACTAAGAAGAATTTTAATAAAAAACAGTACATAAATTCAAGATATTATAATATGACAACTTTTGATTATGTTACACTTTATGACAACTTTAACATACTAAGTCTAACTGAAACGCTTAATTATACAACATTAATTGAAACGTTTAAAATAATTAATTATTCTGATGTTAAGGAACTTAATGAATACTTTGAAAAAATAAACAACATTCTAGACACTCAAACTTGGAGAAGATGCTAGTAGTCCCTAAACTAAGAACAAAATTTTCATCTAAAGCGTTCTATGTAAGGGCTATATCACTATGCAATAAATTCGTTCTAGTAAACAAATGTAAAGATCAACTATCTTTAAATAAATTCGAAGAAAAGGTAAAAGAATGGGTTAAAAAATTTAGGATAGATATTTATGCCTAAACCTAGACCACTCAAGTACAATAACCATAAATCGATTGATGATAGCTCTAAACTTAAGTGATCTCAATTGTCAAAAATTGTGATGAGTGCCACAAAAAAACACTCTTAATTTAAATTTAAATTGCTAGGCATGTTGCAGGCGTGTCTGATCAAATAACGTTGTAAAAATGCTGACCTTGACACGAAAATAAAACATAAATAAAAAATTTAAAAAAATAAATTAAAAGTAAAATGCATATACAGCTGAAACTAATGGGAAAAGATATTTTTCGATAATTAGCTAACCTCCTCTAATAAATAAATTTGTACAGTAGCCATAAACTGGTAATTTAAAAAGTGGTTCTTTTTTGTTAGTTTTAAAAAATATGACATTACTAGTATCCCTATTCCCTGCGGTTATCGAGTTTGGCAAGGCATGACAATTTTAAAAATCATATTTATTCAGTTTTGAAAGGTCTTGTGAGTATCATTTGAAAAAATAGACTTCCTTTCAATTATACTAAAGTTGTTTAAAAAGACGTGAAACAGCGAACAGTGATCCTGATTGGAACTTGAGCGAGAGCAGCCAGACTTATCCCCAAAAACCCTGTAAAACCATTCACCCCAGCCCTATTGTAGACAATGAGAATCAGATTAATCATGTCGAAGCAAACAACCATCGGTACCAGTCATCAATACAAATCAATTTGGAGATTGTGAACTTTTAAACATGAAGCAAGATTGTTTTGCTAAGCAGCATACGCTTTCACTTCCGGAATTACAAGATTACGAAAGCTGGACACCCAGAAAATGGACCGAAGTTGACATGGAGAAGGTTGCCGCGGTGGCAGAGGAATATTNCAATACAAATCAATTTGGAGATTGTGAACTTTTAAACATGAAGCAAGATTGTTTTGCTAAGCAGCATACGCTTTCACTTCCGGAATTACAAGATTACGAAAGCTGGACACCCAGAAAATGGACCGAAGTTGACATGGAGAAGGTTGCCGCGGTGGCAGAGGAATATTCCATGTATTACTAGATCGAGGTTTTGAGTTTTTTACAAAAGAATCAAAGAAATACAATTATTGTAGATACATACTACAATATCCACGAAAAGGTACTAAAAAGATTACAAAATACANAAATACAATTATTGTAGATACATACTACAATATCCACGAAAAGGTACTAAAAAGATTACAAAATACAAATACAACAAGATACACGGGCAAATTGAGTAAAAATTCAAGTCCCATTTGTCGTGATCGACAGAAGGGATGGATATAATTTTGCCACTGCAAAGGTCGGCATAACATACGCATATGAAAAGGTCAGTGGACATCTAATCCCCTTCCATTATGNTTTTGCCACTGCAAAGGTCGGCATAACATACGCATATGAAAAGGTCAGTGGACATCTAATCCCCTTCCATTATGGACGTCCAGACACACACTACTAAGCAAATACTCTTGTAAATTGAAGAGCGATGTAACAATAAAACACTATATTTATTTTTAATTTGTAAGACTAATTGGTACAATCTGAAATTAAATATGCAGAATTAAAACTTGTAGATTNTATATTTATTTTTAATTTGTAAGACTAATTGGTACAATCTGAAATTAAATATGCAGAATTAAAACTTGTAGATTGAATTGTTGCAAAAAAAAATCAAACTTACTCAGGATTAAATCCAGCCAGTATACAAGACACAAAGCAATGCTGTACTAAAATAGGATTTGTGAGAGCAGGCCGGAGAAAATAAGTCAGCGAAATTCAATATATAACAAATTGAGTGCTGACAATGAGTCAAAATTGGCAAAACGATTAAGTCAATTACTTTTTATTGCGAAAAATCCACTTGGAAATTTGACCATAGATGAACAGAATCTTTATANACGATTAAGTCAATTACTTTTTATTGCGAAAAATCCACTTGGAAATTTGACCATAGATGAACAGAATCTTTATAATCTCTTCAAAGTATGTGAAGAAATTGTACGCAAACGTGTCAAACCACAAAATCGTCTGGAGGAAACGTAAGCATGCTATATTTAACATAGCATACTATGTATGNGCAAACGTGTCAAACCACAAAATCGTCTGGAGGAAACGTAAGCATGCTATATTTAACATAGCATACTATGTATGGACAAATTAATCAAATAAATATTTTTTGTTTCTCAACCCAAACAAAAACGTATCTTTTGCATGGAAATTATGTCAACGTCACCGACGAAAGAAACTCTGAAAACAAGCATATAAAACACCCNACGTATCTTTTGCATGGAAATTATGTCAACGTCACCGACGAAAGAAACTCTGAAAACAAGCATATAAAACACCCTTGATAACGTCTGTCATTACTTTAATAATTTTCATAGTGTACAATTGACTTTTCACTCATTTGCTCCAGAATTTCCAATACGTTGTTAATTTTTTTTTTTTTTTTTAAGTGATTAACTTGATTTTAGTTACCTAATGCAAATATAAAAAAATTAATATTAAAAGAACAGAAGTGGATCTATTGAAAAGCAAGTTAAAGATNTTTACCTAATGCAAATATAAAAAAATTAATATTAAAAGAACAGAAGTGGATCTATTGAAAAGCAAGTTAAAGATGGAAAATTTCTTCCAAATGCTTTCCTTTTGGAAGAGTGCCCAAAATGGAAGTGGCGTTTCCTCGTTGAATAGCTAGACTTATTCGCTGAATCAGAAACGATGTAGAACGAGGTTCTCCGGAAGCGATTTGAATGTAATTGCCAATTTTCTTAATCAAGTTCAGACCTTTGGGTCCCCATACTCCGTTTGACTCGACAGCGATAGGAACGAAAGTGAATTTATTCTCTGGCAGAAAGTTGTATTTTTTAATCTTCCTCTCTTCAGCAATGATAGCGGCAGCACCAGGGTCTTGTTTGGTGTATGAGATGTATGAATGGGCGAATGTATCCACACAAGTGAAGTCCCAGACCAATGGTTTTCCTCTAGACCAGGGGACGAGTGTCATTCCATCTGGGTGTTTTCCGTCTTGTCTTGAAAGACCTGGAGGTTCTCTAATGCTTGGAAATCCGGCTGAACGAAGGGATCTGAGGATGATGTCGTTTATCCCGTCGTGTCTTGCCAATCTTCCAGAGGCTTTCTTGCATGAAAGACCATGACGACCTGTTTCTTCAACTTCTAAACCACAAGAACAAAAGTGAGCAGAACAAATTAAAGAGCCAAGGCGTATCGCGCAAGAAATTCTAAAAACTTCATCAGAAAGAAGGGTTCCAAGTTGGGGGGAGGGTAATGACTCTAACCAAGCGCCGGCTTCTTGATTGGTAGAGGAAAGAATTCGCGCTAGGTCTTCATCTGAGGAGCATGTAGAAAGGATAAAGTGGAAGTGATTTTTAGATTGAGGTTCTTCCCAAGTTTTCTGGAATTTTCTTAAAGGACATTCAGGGAGATTCTCA
>NIPM01000353.1:0-45130 GCA_002738285.1 Holacanthella duospinosa | reverse complement strand
TGAGTACCCAACAATATTTTGAATGCTTAAATTTTTAGGAAAGTTTTTTTTTACTTCTGATGGACAACTTTGACAAGGTTTGTAGTAAAGATGATGACCGTAAAGGAACAGCTTCGACAGGATTCGATGACAGGAATGCTCAGTCCAGTGATTCCCAATTAAACAAATGGTCCAGTAAGTAAGATGACACAAGAAATAATTCAAAATTGAAGGAGCAAACAAAGAAGTTCAAAAACACGTCTTTCAAATATATTTAGATTTCAAAAATAAGAATATTTTTTTATTTTTTTTTGTTACCAGTGGTAACAAATTTTTCAGTGAAAAAGTTTCCAATTAAATTTTAAAGCACATTAAATATGTGTTGTTAATTTTAATAATATTAATTTTTGTTTGCTATAATCATATATTAGATAAAAAAACAAAATAAGATCAACTTGGTAAATTTGTTATTTCTATTTGTTGTCGGCAGCTACTTTAAATTTTTCCTCGTAGACTTTTATTTGCCAACGAGTCCTTTTATTTCTGTTTCTTTTAACATGTGCAAAGTCGCTTTCCTTTGTCATTTCTTTTTCAATGCTTGCTTTTGATTTTCCGGTTTGTAGGGCTCTTTTTGATATCGCTTTTTTTCCCGCTAACTCCTGCCTTATACTGACTGCCTTCCATCTATTTTACAATGCCGTCCGATTGTTTTTAAATAAAAACTTGAATTTTTGATGGAATTCTACATCCTATTTAAATAAAATATAATGATAAGCAACCTTTATAAATTTTAAAACTTAATTCAAATTCCTACCACTTGTTTCTCCTTATAAAATGTAACATATTCTTGGCAGCGATAGTGCCTTGAAAGCCCTATCTTTGACATCAATCTGCAATAGCCGTTGGTCTTTAACTTAAAAATAAAAAGGCATGTATCAAGAATTGTTTTACGTTAATTTTACACTACCCTTATCTTGCGTCCTTTAAATTTAGGACAAGTAAAATACATATACAGCTGAAACTAACGGGAGAAGATATTTTTCGAGAACTACCTAAGCTCCTCTAATAAATAAATTTGTACAGTAGTCATACACGGGTAATTTAAAAAGTGGTTCTTTTTCGTTAAAAAATTGACATTACTAGTATCCCTGTTCCCTGTGGTTATCGAGTTTGGCAAAGCATGACAATTTAAAAATCATATTCATTCAGTTTTGAAAGGCCTTGTGAGTATCATTTGAAAAGATGGATTTCCTTTCAACAATACTTAGTTTAAAAAGACGTGAAACAGCGAACAGTGATCCTGATTGGAACTTGAGCGAGAGTAGCCAGACTTATCCCCACGAACCCTGTGAAACCATTGACCCCAGCCCTAATTGTATACAATGATAACCAGATTAATCATGTGGAACCAGACAAACAACCATCGGTACCAGTCATCAATACAAATCAATTTGGAGATTGTGAACTTTTAAACATGAAGCAAGATTGGTTTGCTAAGCAGCATACGCTTTCACTTCCGGAATTACAAGATTCCGAAAGCTGGACACCCAGAAAATGGACCGAAGTTGACATGGAGAAGGTTGCCACGGTGGCAGAGGAATATTCCATGTATTACTAGAACGAGCCTTTGAGTTTTTTACAAAAGATTCAAAGAAATACAATTATTGTAGATACATACTACAATATCCACGAAAAGGTACTAAAAAGATTACAAAATACAAATACAAAAAAAGACACGGGCAAATTGAGTAAAAATTCAAGTTCCATTTGTCGTGATCGACAGAAGGGATGGATATAATTTTGCCACTGCAAAGGTCGACATAACATACGCATATGAAGAGGTCAGTGGACATCTAATCCTCTTCCATTATGGACGTCCAGACACAGACTACTAAGCAAACACCCTTGTAAATTGAATAGCGATGTAACAATAAAACACTGTGTATTTATTTTTAATTTGTAAGACTATTAACTGAAAATTTCAATTACGCAGACTATCTAATTATTTACTTTATATATTAATGAATTTAGGATGTATTATTTTCATATATAAATTTTGTCCCAATTCGCGAAATTATTATAATACATGAAAACATGCTGCCACCGGGGTATACATGTACTAATGGTACAGAACCATTGGCTATTTATTGCCCATTCTATATACTATCAAATCTACACCCAAATCCAGATCTAAGATTAGAAAATTGTATTGATACAAGTATCTGTGTAGGAATTTTCAAAATTTCTGATGACGACATGCCGTTCGCTGACTATGTATACTACAATTTAACATTACAACATTCAATAAGTCGACAAAAAGTAGCAGTTTATGAGCAGGTAATGACAATCATTAGTATTTTAAAATCACTAGCTAAATCATTGACCCATTGTTGGTAATTCAATTGATTCCGAAATAACTACCACTAGTGGTAGCTATTTAGCAATTAAAAAATTAGTTTGAGTTTGTGTAAATAATACTCATCCACACTTCTAACTTAGACCAATCAAAATCGAAATCGAAATCGATATCACCTTTCCATTTGAAAGCGATATCGAAATCAAAATTCAATTCACCATACAAACAGAAACCGAAATCTAATTCGCCGCATACCTACCTTACTCAAATCGCCTAACTGTGGAGGGAGAAGATGAGAAATTTTATAAAATAAATATTTATGTATTTTGTGAAAGGGAGATGTGTGTAAGATGGAGTGGAGTTTTTTTAACTTGTTTTATATTTCGCATTGCCACTAGAAGCAAGAATATTATTGTGTTGATATTAATTACCTGTTCTCATCTCATAAAAATAAAATACATAACGTTTGGTACTTATTTAGGAAAACAAAATTCATAATTTCAAGTTGATAGAAATCGAAATTGATAACCCAAGGGGGTCGAAATCCATAATCCTGGGGGATCAAAATCGAAATGGAAATCAAACTCAACTTTCTATTTGAATTCGAAATGGAAATCAAAATTCAACACTAAGGAATCGAAATCGAAATTGAAACTCAGCTTTCTGACCTCAAAATCGAAATCGAAACTCACAACATTTAAGGCTATCGAAATTTCAAATTTCGAACTAAGTTACAAGTGTGTACTCATCAGATTTTGTGAAATTAGTACATTGATATTACTTACCCTCTAAAAAAGATCCAATCGAATCTGCCGATTCTTGGAAATTGTGTTGAAGCATCACTAATTAAAAAAACTGATGATTTGAAATAATTAAAAACTCTTCCTGCTCTCAATGCAATCTTAAATAAAGCTGAAGGGTTTGACTCTGACGGTTATCACATAAAAAAATAAACGGTTGGTAACGGCAGTAATCATGTGTTGCATTGCATAAATGGTATTTATTTTTTGAAACTTTTTAACATTTTCTTCCCCACGAATCAATACTTTTGAAAACATTTGAGACACTTTTTTTCAAAAAAATTTTTTTCAAAGTTTAAAAAAAAATTTTCTTTTCGGATTTTTTGGAGTTTTCCGCGGCCTAAAAACCTAACCTAACAACTTAACTATCTCGTCATTCGTGAAAAATTTTAAAAATTTGGACAAATGTTTTTGAAAAATATTCGAAATTTTTGGGTAGTTTGAAAAAAATTCGAAATTAATTTTTTTTTTGAAAAACTTTTTCAAAAGCATTCAAATGTCACGATCCGTTGAGGAATGCTAAAATCACAAAAACTAATTTAAAAAATGTAATTTTCCGTCGGTCGAACAGACAAACGGAACAGATCCATAATGTGTTTGGCAACATTCTTTCAATGGCCCCTTTATACAATCGGATTCTATTTTTTGTCATAAATTTGAAAAGTGAGAGGATGAACAGGTTTTTTTTTACCTAGTACCCTTTTCCAGTTCTTCCCTTTGAAGTCAGTGTGACGTTCACAATGTACTGTAATGCCCTTTTATTTTTTTAATGGCCGCTAATGTACATTGAACACATGTGGATGGACTACCTCCCCGCCCCCCTTCATACCACATCATCACATAAGGACAAATGTGAAATGAATTTTGATGGGGAGCAGTTGGGATATGATTATCATCTAGCTGGCACTTGAGCGACTTGACAAATGGAGTGAACAAGTAGGTGTATATATAAATTATGATAAAACTGTGTTTGTAATCTGTAAAAAACCTTAAAATATATCAGCACAGTTACCAGATAATTGTTACTTTCAATGTACATCAAATACAAATAAAAAAAGAGTTTAAGTACTTAGGTATCTTGCTTGATGAAACTCTTAATTTTAATGAGCAATCGCAAACGGTAGTCTAAAGTTGCAAAAGGATGCGGACTTATTCAACATTTTAAAAGGGTTTTAACCCCACACGTTCCAAATAGTTCTAAATTCGTTTGTACTTTCTTATATCAATGTCTGCTTCAGCTTATGGGCGCACAATATATCCAAACTTCCAAGTATAAAGCAAAATCAATAACTGCCTCTCTAGTTATTACTATCCTTATAGAAGCAAAAATAAGTTTAGGAAACAAAAAATTTATTATAATTCTAGGTACACAAATCTTAATAACAAGGATTATTATTACCTTTACGATAAGTGCAATGTTCAGAGTTCATCTGAAAGACTGAACTAAACCACAAATAAAATCATAGACAACAAAGACATTCAGGAATTGAATGAATACTTCCAATTGAAAGAACATAACTCAAAATTGACTAACTCACTGATAATACCAATTTTAAAGTGGAAGTTTTCATCAAAGGCGTTTTACGTAGGTCCTATTGGTCTCTGGAACAAACTTATTTTATACAATAAGAGTAATATTGAAGCAACCTTAGGAAAGTTTAAATAGCAAATCAAAGAATGGCGGAAAATACAAAGATCTGAAATATATGATTATCAATGACCCATATACTAAAAATCAACATACTAATTGTACGACTTGCGACACATTTTACAACTGACAAATTTACTCTCAATGGGTACAAAAATCTACCCAAAGACATCTAGTGCTAAATAGTACTCTAAAACTTGGATTTCAACGCACATACAATAGAATAAAACATCGATATTACTGGAGAAAAATGAAGAACGACATCTATAAATACATCCAAACTTGCCACAACTGCCAGGCAAGAAAAATTCCTAAAAGGAAACAATTCGGACACATGCAATTCATCAAAGTCCCAGAAGAACCATTCGCACACGTCCAAATCGACGTGATGGGACCATTCACCCGAACTTCATCTCTAAAAAAATACGTCGTTACAGCTATCTGCTACCTCACTAAATGGATCGAAGCCAGCGTTATCAAGGAAGCAACAACTGAAGAAATCGCAAAATTCGTCATTCAACAAATTATATGTCGTCACGGATGTCCACGAATCATCCAATCCGATAGAGGAACAACGTTTACAAGCGACCTCTTCAAACTCATCAACAATTTCATGGGAATCAACCATAACATCAGCAAAGCATAGCACCCAGAATCCCAAGGATTAGTCCAACATGCAGTCAGAACACTCACCGACTGCATGTCCATCTACACCAGTAGCAACCAAAAAGACTGGGACAAATTCCTACCACATATAGCTTTCGCCTACAACACATCCATCCAAAGACTACAAAAATGATACCATTCTTCCTCTTGTATGGAAGAGAAGCCACCCTCCCACTGGAAGCACAAATTCCGACCACTCAACCTTTCAAAACCTTAGATGACATCATTCAAAGAGTTCAAGAAGCCAGGCTTCTCGCCAAAAACTTCATTGAAAACGAACAAGCTAACTACGCATCTAAACTCAACAAACATCGCATGACTCACGAATTCCAACCAGGAAATTTAGTCATGATCAGAAAATTCATCAAAAAGAAAGGCTTATCTTCCAAACTATTCTACCAATTTCACGGGCCTTACGCCGTACTGCATAAAAATTCAGAGGTCAACTACATCGTCGAGGCTACACAGGGAAAACGACAGTACAAAGAAACANCTTACGCCGTACTGCATAAAAATTCAGAGGTCAACTACATCGTCGAAGCTACACAGGGAAAACGACAGTACAAAGAAACAGTCCACATCAACAAAATGAAACCATACTCAGCAAGAACTAATGGAATAAACACATCAATCCCATTAGTCAGCAAAGGTGTAAATGATCAAAGCATGGAAACAAGAAAGCAAACTGACTCAGCACATCAGGAATCTGCAACCAACTCATTTTCAAATCACAAACATAATCAACCCCTCNTTGAATGAATACTTCCAATTGAAAGAACATAACTCAAAATTGACTAACTCACTGATAATACCAATTTTAAAGTGGAAGTTTTCATCAAAGGCGTTTTACGTAGGTCCTATTGGTCTCTGGAACAAATTTATTTTATACAATAAGAGTAATATTGAAGCAACCTTAGGAAAGTTTAAATAGCAAATCAAAGAATGGCGGAAAATACAAAGATCTGAAATATATGATTATCAATGACCCATATACTAAAAATCAACATACTAATTGTACGACTTGCGACACTTTTTACAACTGACAAATTTACTCTCAATGGGTACAAAAATCTACCCAAAGACATCTAGTGCTAAATGTCACTCTAAAACTTTTTTTTAATTAATTAACACTAGCATTAATATAATAATTATGCCCTGTAAAACAGGCGTGTCTGTTCCAATTAACATTTGTAAAAAATGATGCTCATGACACGAAAACAAATTTTATTGAAATTGAAATGAATCTTTCTCAGCAACTGTACATTTTACAAGAAAGAGATTCTAATATAAGGAGCAATTTGTTTGAACAACGGCATTCATCATCAAGACATTCAAGTGTCAACATGTTTAGTTGTGACTTAAGGAAGACTTCTTCCTTGTTCCGCACTTTGTCCCACATTCCCTCCTTCCACAGAAAGGAGGGAGTGCGGAAGCAGACGGTTCAGTATTTTTCAACGTTGATCCATCTCGGGAAAAAGGCTACGGGATTGGTGGTATTTTTGATTCGATTGCCAGCAAGCTCTTGCCATTCTTGACTAATCATGTTCTCCCAGTTGCCAAGACAGCGTTGTAAAATGTTGCAATTGACGTTTTGGATGGAAATAAAACTTTCAAGGAATCACAAGCAGACAATGGAATGACAGCTATAAAAGGAGTTGGACAAAGTGTCTTTAATAAGTCGGGATGTGGAACTCAGAGAAAGAGGAAGAAAATTAATCATACAAAGCCCGCGAAGAAACCAAGAGCAGCAAAAAAAAACCACCGAGGAACGTTTTTGAATAATGGCTAAGGCTAACCTAAAGCATAATTCCACAGCAGTGTTTCTGAAAAGTGAGAAGGGTTTCTTTGCAAAAGATGGAATGGATGTGAGTTTAAATAGTAGCCGAATATCATCTCGTAAAACCGAGCTGATCAGAATGCCCCTATCTCCTTTTAAGTACAGGAAAACGATGTACACTATCTGGATTTAAACTCTACGTTGACATATTGTGACACGGTGGTAATTTAACTATCGACTTACATGCACGGGGTCAGGGTAATTATCTAAAAGTTATTGAATAAATCCGGGTATGGGAACTGAACTGGTTGGTTTACTAAAAAGCCTAATGGTAAATGTTAGAGTTGCGGGATGATTCCCTAAGTAACTAACTTTGGGGTACTATACCAGATTTCGGGTAGTCCAATGAGACTCCCGACTCTGGGTTGGTGTATCTCTGAGTTAGGTGTGGGCGAGCTTGGGTTTACTGCCCTGACACTTTCCCTGAGTCAGGTACCTGGTGCTTGACTCTGCCTGTCCTACGGGATGCTTTACTATAGGGTGGGTAGTTCTAGACTCTCTGCCTGTTCCTTGGGTTGACTGTACTGGGAACTCCCTGCCTGTTCTCTTGAGTTGACTGGATTGGGACTCCCTGCCTGTTCTCTTGGGTAGTATGCATTAGGACTCCCTGCCTGTTCTCTTGGGTTGACTAGATCGGGACTCTCTGCCTGTTCTACTGGTTAACTGTATCGGGACTCTCTGCTTGTTCTCTTGAATCTACTAGACCAGAGCTCCCTGCCTGTTCTACTGGGTTGACTGAATCGGGACTCTCTGCTTCTTCTCTTGGATCTACTAGACCAGAGCTCCCTGCCTTTTCCACTGGGTCTACCAGACACTGAACCCGTCCCGAGCTCAGGCACAGAAGTACAGACTTTGCCAAACTCAGGCACAGAAGGACGGACCTCAACCGAACTCAGTCACAGAAGTACGGACTTTAACCAAATTCAAGTACAGAAATACGGACTTTATCCGAACTCAGTCACAGTAGTAAGGACCTCAACCAAATTCAGTCACCGCAGTACGGACTTACCCGAAACCGGTCTCTTCCTGCGGGTTCCGGATTCTATTACTCCTACTGGGAAGGGGATCACTGATGAGTGAGTTATGGCCACTCCGCAAGGAACTGGAGTCTTTTAATGGTTTAACTTACTCTGTCTGAGGAACTCTTCCTGGTCCGGAGGCTCTCTACCAAGAGGTCTGACTCTTCTCCTGGTGCTCTTCCCGAAAAGCACCTTCCTAGAGAACCTACCGGTTACATGACTGCGGGAAGGTTCTACACCGGTTGGTACATATCCGCGTGGAAGGTAAAAGATGAACTCGACTCCGGTGTCCCAGGCATCACAGGAGCAAACGGGGGTTCCGTTCTCAATCTCCGGAGGCCCGCTCGGACCCGAGATACCAGGAGTACCAGAGACCGGTTACTGTGGAGGGATTCAGTGTGGTACTTCGGGAAGATCCTAAGACTTGTATTGCTCGCTAAGGTTGGAAATTGCCACGCGGGACTTGGACGACGCTAAGCAGGGATGAAGCCCTGCCGAGTACACGGTCTCTTGATGGATGGGAATCTTCCTACACTACACACTTACTGTTCTGAGGATGGGAAAAACTAAAGTCTATCTCTCTCTTCACTGGATCCACTCACTGGCTCATCCGACAAAAAATAACACAATAATTATTTGCCACGTTCTCAGAAACCAATGGACTGATTATTATCAATATTAGATTTATTTCCAAAAGAATTAGTGCTATTTATATTATTATATCAGACAAGACACTTACACTCAATTTTCAAGACAATAACAAATAATACTCCTAACCGTTCGACGCTCAATACTCGACTGAACTCCTCCTCTCCCGAGACACAGTAAAACATTAGTTTTATTTGCCAAGTCGATTGCGTCATAGTAAAACCACATTTCCTAATTTGTGAATTTACTTGACTTTTTCCTTACAATTGATTACGATTCAGAAAACCTATATTCCCGAATTACTTGGCGTAATACCCATACAAAACCCTATTGCGCCACAATCTATACGATGTAACATTATAGATTCAACCGGAAAACCAATGAAAGATCGTGAACTTAGGAAGGTGGCTCTAGTCAACAACTTCCTAATCAGTTTATTCAAACAGTGTACAGATTATTTGAACGAGACTCAAATTACAGGAAAAACTTCACTCTTAGCCTAACTAACCTATATCAAGTCAGTTCTAACATATGGTGGAGACTACAAGGACGCACAATGAAGAGCCAAGCGCTAAATTAGAGATTCAAATAGTGCCAGAGCAGGTTTGATTACATGATTAAAGATTACAGAGATTATGATTACAGATTACTAATCTGTAATTTATAATCAAACCCCTTTAAGTAATCTATAATCAACTGGGTTTGATTACGGTTTTGCGGGCTTGTAATCATAATCAAGTAATCAAACCACTAATTTATTTTATGATTACATGATTACATATTATTATGATGAACAACCAAACACAATCACGTCATATAGGAACTTCTCACCCTTTTCATTTTTGCTAAAACAAATTATTCCAAATCATTTTATACTAACACAAAACTTTTCTGTCCTTGATTTCTACTTCTCTTGACTTTTTGTTTTAGAACAGTGGAGTACTATAACTTTTAAATTAGAACCATTTTTTAATTATTGATCCCCCGCTTGAAATATAAATTGTTTCGTATGTTGCACCAGCTGACAGTGTTAGAGTAGAATTCGGAAAATTGTTTCAAATATTAGATGGCAAGTATTTTCAACTTGTTTCGGTAGTTGGAAATAAGGTTGGCGCAAAGTTAGCATAAACGGGAGTCGGCTGAAAGATGAAACATTATGGTAACTACATCTCTTTTGTGCTCCAATCACATCACAAAACTTCTGCCGCAAGATTTAGTGAAATTTTTGATGAAAATAATTGAGTGAGTAGTTTTAGCGAAACCAAATTTTCTCTCAAAATACTCTCAAAATAGTAGTTTCTAAATATAACTATGGTAGTAGTACCAGTACATTAGCTTTTACATTCCATTAACATGATAATTTCCAAATTCAACCATGTTCGGATGGAAGTATCTTGGGAAAGATGATCGATCAAGGATCGTGAAAGTTTTATAAGACACTCATACAAAAAATGGACACACTATGGCGTCTACCCAAAAATTTCATCAATTCAATTTTTGTGCAAGAAGTTGGATGATGGTTAACGCAATAAGTGCAACGACGAATTGTTAGTAACTTTAGCACTCTGTTTTATAATTTGAAATTGCAGTATTACTTTTTGAAACCAACATATTTGAAAAAACTCATTAGAATTTGATTCCATATATAAAATAAAATTCCAAAGTAATCAAAAACTGTAATCATAATTGCCTTAGATTATGATTCCTGATTAGAGATTACTAATTTATGATTATTACTCCCAAATGTAATCATAATCATGAAACATAATCGATTACTCATTTTTGACTGTAATCATGTAATCAGTAATCTGATTTCATTTTTCTGTAATCAATCCTGTTCTGAATAGTGCAAACATTGATGACAATTCTCACAATGTTCGCCAGCTGAATATTGTAAGTGAAGTCACATTTGACATGATAGGAAGACCTCGTGCTGACATTTTTGCCCAGACAAGATATCTCATTCTCGGAGTTGATTTGCGTGTTACATTTCATCGTCCTCTTCAAGATTTTTATATCAACTCTGTAAGGGAAACACCGCAAATAAATTACAAATGCAATATTGTTGAAGCAAGACTTATCGTAAAGAAGCATATAGTGTTGTTATCTATCCTGACCTGTCACTCGAAATTATGGAATCATGGACATTCTGTCTGCTATCCTATCAGAAAAGTCGATCTCAAGACATACAGTTTTCTTATTGGAACAGTTCAAAATGTGAACGAGAATATCATGAATTGACTCCTCCCTGATCGACCCATTTGTCTTGTGGAAAGTGAGAGTATAAATGATAGTGTTACGACGAATCCGTTGGACTTTACCATCAAAGAGCTGAAACAGATTTTTGTCACTGCAAATGGAGAGCAGTTACTCCATCAGTCTTATGGCTCGTTTATAGTCCGTAGTTTTCCGACTTCGGCATTAAAAATTTCCGGTTATAGAGAATTTCTTAATTTATACTCGATTTCAGTTTCCGGATTCAACTGCAGAATTAAGAGAGTAGGAAATTTCGGAACTAACCAAATCGTACGGGAGCTTATACTGGTCCTTTTCTTCAGAAAAGAAGTTTTTTTCCGATTTCTAACTTCAGGTTTAGGTTCAACTTTTAT
The DNA here is from genome assembly GCA_002738285.1 of Holacanthella duospinosa. NCBI lineage: Eukaryota > Metazoa > Arthropoda > Collembola > Poduromorpha > Neanuridae > Holacanthella > Holacanthella duospinosa. The sequence goes on along the minus strand of NIPM01000353.1, from coordinate 33,568 downwards.
GCAAATCGGAAACTGAATTTCTGCAGGATATAGGCATATTTTTTTTGGACGACTACCACTGCTTGGAGACACTACCTAAAGTGACACCTGAGTAAACAACTGTTTTGAAATTACAAGTTTTGATTACTGACCTCTGCAATTTCAAGGTAAAATGTACAAGATCAATAACTCTATTTTAGATTACATTAGATTAGATTATTGTAGATTACAATATAAATTTTCTATGTAGAATAATTAAAAAAAAATTTTCCTAAATAAAAGTTGTAGAAAAAGTATGAACTAATTTAACTTCATCATATTGTTTAACAGTTATGGAAATAATGCTACATTAACAAAAAATTTATTCTGTATTAATGCTAAATTCTATTATTACTTGTTGCCTTGGCATTATTTTCATAATAGCTTCATCACTTACAAGGAACACTTCGAACAAAACGGTTAACACTTCAAACATCAACTATTTCAATTTGTTGTGCTTGGAAAAATCTAATTCTCGGGATTTAAAGCAAGTAAATTGCTTAATAATAAAGGTTTTTTTTTATTATTATTGGAATAATACAGTACGACTACCATTAATATATCATGGGGAAGAGACTTTTGACCAATACAATTATGCTGGAGGAAAATTTTCTGAGGCAGCACTTTTCAATACCAGAAAGATCATTGAAAAATAGGATACGTAGTTTAAAATATCAAGTCTCTATTACCAATCTATCACAAACTATGATTTTTACAAAATTAAAATTCTTGGACATTGTTTTCAGACGTAGTGCTTAAGAGATGGGCGTTTCAAAAGAGTGTCCAAGAATTTTAATTTTCAAAAAATTATAGCTTATGATACATTGATCATAGAGACTTGATACTTTTCAATGATCTCTCTGAAACTGATATCGTCTGCTTTTTAAGTCATGCGACACTATTCTCTTTGCTGACGTTAATTTACTCTCACACGCAAGAACCACCAAATGATACATATCTGGGCAAATATGTTCGCATCAGTTCTTAAAATTGAAACAGAGTGACCTAGGTAAAACTTATTTGACTTATTTGTCAAATATCAATCGCGTGAATTTGTGTAAGTAATTTGCCAATTTATCAAAAATATATCGACATTGATATGACATTCATTTTTAGAAGTGACATCAAATTTTGCAAAAAAAAGCTTTAATATTACTTACCATTGTTGGTGCTTAGGTCAACTTTTACGAAACTTTTGAAGATTTATGATTTATAATTATAATTATTCTACTTAATATACATGCATAAACAGATCGTAATAACGCAATGTTGACTGATACGAACATATTTACCCAGATTATGTATCCTTTGGTGGTTTTTGTTATATATTATATTATAACATTGTTATACACCATATATTATAATCCAAGGTTTGGGATTATAATGTATGGTACGACGTCATCACCATACATTATAAATCCCCAACAATAGATTCAAATCCATGGTGCTTAACCTACCATAGATTATAAATTAAGTTTGTTCTGTGTGATTATTATTACTAAATTGTACAATTAGATCGCGTGACCAGGGTGTGCTTAGCCAAGCCCGTGAATCCCTACGGGAGCCCTGAGTCTATTAGGCAACAACTTTTTACTACGGGTCATAGTAGTATGTATAGGATGATTTTCCCATCAAGATGGCGGCCAAAATCTATTTTTGTTCACCCTAAGACCNGGGTCTTAGGGTGAACAAAAATAGATTTTGGCCGCCATCTTGATGGGAAAATCATCCTATACATACTACTGTCATGCCAAAATTTTCGTAATATACCCTGATGTCGACATTACAATACCTGAGATATAACAATTCTTTCATTTATGAGCAGGAAGTATTCAAATATGGCTAATTGACATGAATCAATAATTTGGAAATTAATTTATACAATTTGAGCCACCCTTTTCTGAGAATAAGTTGTTGTCGGCTTGTGCGAATTTTGAAACAAACTCTGGATTATGAATTGCTTTCCATATAGCAATTATGTTATAAGACGATTAAGGTTCACGGTAACAAAAGTCATTAAACCGATAAGAAAACCTAATAAGCAAGAAAGTTATATAACATGCAAAGGTACAGAGAAAAATGAACCACTTAACCTAATGTTTGCAGGCAATGAAATTTCACCCACGCTATGTCAACGACGCACGTGAACGCGAGTAATGGTGGATTGGGTAGAAAGTTTGGCCAAAAAAGTGAGCTATTAGTTTCCTCTTTGGATCTTATTAAATTGTTGTATGTCGTTCAGGGCGAAACTGCTCAAAATAAAAAAAAATTATTCAGATGAAAAGGAAGTGTGAACAAACAGCTGCCAAAATAACTAAAAAAATTGCACAGAAAAGGAAACAAAACATAAGAAAGAAAAAAGAAAAGTCAGCTAAGCAAAGGATTATTCAGGAAAAATTTGATAAGAAGACTAAAGACAAGAAGAGTATGCACGAAGCTTCCAAAGCACAAAGAGAAAGAAATAAACAAAACCGAAGGGAAATGTTCAAAATGAAATACAGAAATTGAATAGATTAATTCCAATACATTGTTTCATGTCAATTTAATGTCGAGTTGTGTTTATTTAACTGAGCAATAAAGGCACATGCAAATTACACGAAAGGTATATCTCATAGTATAAACATTTTTTGTTAACACAGATGAGTAAATTAGATGCAGTTTTGGACGCATTTGCGTTATCATACCAGCGGAATGTATCAGGAGTGACACAAAATGACCTACCATTTGCGTCTGACCCTCCGCCAAAATACTCATATAGAATGCGTCAGCCACCCAGATAATCGAGGATGACAGCTACTCGATCAAACGAAACGCTGCCTGATGGTTCTAAAAATCGTGAACGCCATTCCAACAAACAATCGATATTACATTTAGTAATGCGGCAAGGTAACAGCAGCAGAGCAAAAACTCGGCAGAATGATACATCTTTTGATGATACGGCTGATGCGCACGGTTGGTGGCATGCTCGAGAAAGGCTAAACCAATTAATCATTATTACCCTTCTATATTGTAATGCTCACGAAAGTTGTACATGATTATTGTTGTTATGTTTTAAGCGTGATCCTACTCCACCGCCAATTCCACCGTTGGATCCTCCATTTGGTGACCCAGGCACAAACCAATGGGCAGAACTTCTAAACGGTGTTGCGGCTGCATGGAAATCACCGAAAAGTGCTAAACCTGCTCCAAGTTTTAACACAGAAGTGAGTAACGGACATAATGCTATAATGCAAATAAAATGTTGCACATCCCATGCAAACGATCCAACGATTCTAAAGTTACGTTTGGTTATAGGGACCCGGGCAGTATGACCCTCCTTTGTATTTGGAAATTCCTTTCAAAGATAGATGTTGTAAACTGCAAACGCTGCACAAGTATCTAACGGAGAAAGAGCAAGCATTCATCAGATCCTTTTTGGTTGGCGATGGAAGCGATGGGGTGCATATGCTGATTCCAGTATTTCCGTATGAAATATTTGGTGGACTACCACCCACACGTAATGAAATTCATCCTTGGCTGTTGTCCCCATATTTGCTGCCGTTCATACCTACAGTATTCAGTCAACGTATTTTGCAGAATGAAATACGTAGAAATTATCGAAAGCTAATATAATCAGTGCACCCTTCCAACCCAAAAATTAACATTTGGAAATTCAAAAAAACATTGAATTTATTACGAAAAAATTGCGAATTGTACGATTTAGGAAGACATGGACGGTGTTATGCGAAAGGAAGATATACTACCACTGCTATACCAGCAGATGTTGTGGGAGGGAACCCTCAGCAGAATAGTGCTTCCCTTCAAGGTCGAAAAAACTACACTCTTGGGAGTACTCCACCGGTATCCGCAGATAGAAAACGATGGGGCAACTAACGCTCATCAAGGTCAGGACGCAGAATTCCAACCCCACTCAACCAATCACATATGGACAAAATGATCTGGCAATAATACATGCCAGGTATAACCAAGCTTCAATTCCTGGATCCAGTGGTGGCAACCAATGTACAGCCGTTGCAGCCATTGCTGCAGCTTACTCTAACATTGTTCCAGTTGAGTTTTGGGGTGCTGATGACCTAGATTACATTTTACGAGTTGGAGACGACCACTATCGCAACACAATTGAGCAATTAAGACCTACTGCTCAAGGAGAAGATCAGTACTTAAATCCTGATGAAGCTATGGGTAATGTCATTCTCCAGAACATACAGCTTGGTATGAGCGTGAGACAGGGTTGGCATGGTGTTAGGGACATTTACAATGGGGTAGCGACCTCGCTAGGCACACAAACTGCACCATCAATTCAATCCGCCATTTTAGGGTTCATCACATCAGAACACAGAACAGCAGTGCTAGTAACTGGCGGGTACAGTTTTGGAATTATTCGTAATGACGAGTACATTCACTTGTTCGATAGCCATAGCCGTGATGCCAACGGTTTACCCATTGCCAATGGAACCGCAACGGTGATTCGAGCGACGTATGCAAACGCAGCGGAGCAATTGTCCTTTTTTGTGAACTCGACTTTTGGACTAATAAACACCAAAGAAGCACCAGTGGGTTTTTTGCTTCACCGAATGCAAGAACTAAGGCAATTTGGATCAAGACGACGAAGTTTTTATCGGCGCACTAGAACCGCGGACATTCAACTACTTCAAAATACAGCCTACTGACAAACAACCGCGGACAACAATTCAATTGTCTACAGAAGTCACCGACCATCAACCGCGTACCATCGAATCAATAAAAAATTCTGCAAGTACTTTTTGACAACCGCGGACAACCACAAAATTTACAATGGTTGACCAACCAGCTATTTACATCAGATCGGAGAAAAAACCCACATTCCGACAAAAAATCACCGAAAAAAGTTTAAAAAATTTTATCATCAGATTCGAGACTTGGGCGGATTCGCTCAAACTCTCCGACAAAGAAAACAAACAATAATTTTCAACAGCTATTGAAAATCCCGGCGCCGAACAATGGTTTTCAATCTACCGTAAAAGAATTGACGACACCACTACCGATTGGAAGACCCGCAAGGACACCTTCCTCACCAACTGCCCCAAGGATCAGAAAGAGAAGGATCTAAAAATGGTACACATCTGCAACTATCAGCAGGAATTGGGCGAAAACGCAGTTTCATTCATCACAAGGTTACGATATCTTTTCGGCGACAACTGGACACTCTACAGAGAGGACAAACTTTGTGAAGGAATCGTAAAGCAAATGCTTTTCCCCCTGTACGCCGATTCGTGCAGGATCGTGGAATTCCGACTACTTGGGAAGATCTCATTAAAATAATTGAGGAATATGAAAGAAAGGGAATGCGCGAACTCGACCAAACTCCTAAAACCATCCGCACAACAGAAGTCACCAAAACAGCTGATCCAACAGAACTACTCGCCAAGGCACTAGAAAAATTAAGCATCAACATGATTCAACAACGCAATAACTATCGCAACCCAAGGCAACAACTGTATCGACCAACACAATACAGACAACGCCCTTTTTATCAACAACCTTCGACATTATTCACAAACAACCGCCAAAGAGACTACAACAACAAACCTAGAATACGTCTGTATTCTACAACTACGTCTGTCGTCTGTAATAAAATGGGTCAAGTGTCAGCTACTTGCTACTACAATCAACATAACTTTAACGGACGTCACATACCACCCCCTAGAAATACATCATTCTTACCACATGCAAGGAATTACACACCATTCACACCCAGGCCATATGCGACAAACAACCCACAACAACCAAACTTCACCCCCAACGCTAACCCGCAGGGAAACGAACTGCGGCGGGCTAACTAAAGTCCGCCTACCCGCTCTACAATCATAGACTTGCATACCATCAACCATATTACGCACCAAATACCTTAGACATTACTTCACACCCCCCACTACAAGGTACATCTATACTCAAAATGACAACACCAAACGAAGGACAACTATCCATCTTAGGAAAAATTGGCAACATCGACAGACATTTAATAATAGATATAGGAGCTATGGTCTGCCTCATAGACCATCGAATCAGCACAAACTTCACCACAATTCGAAATACATTCATCAATCTTGTACAACTAAAAGACTCCCTCAAAGATAAAGGCATAGCTATCATCCCAATCACCATAAGCCAACTTACAGTAGACTACCCCTGTTTAGTCGTAGAAGATCTTAGTTTCGATTTCCTACTCGGACTCGATTTTCTAGAAGAGTTCAAGTTTGAAATCAATTTAGAGCAAAAACTACTTCGATCAAAACTAGCAGGCAACATACCCATGACAGGCCAGAGAACCAACATCTGGCTTGAACATCCACTCACACCAAACAAACAATCAGCAAAAATTAAAATCATCATCAGAGCTAGAGAAAAAACGCACGTGCCAGCTAGAAGTCAAGTCATCATCCAAATAAAACCGACTAAATTAAAAGCAACAAAGGAAAGAATAATCAAAGGATCTACAACTGCTTATTACAAAAATCAATTCCTAATCCCAAACATGATAATCAACGGATCTACAACAGCCATCATCATAAGAAACCCATCACATCAGGATAAATGTATTAATAAAGGTTTTATCCTCGGCAAAGAGGAAACATCAGAAAACCCAACACCTGCACATATCAACATCATATCAGCCTCACAAAAAGAAAAATTGAACATCAATCCAGATCTAACTCAACAGGATAAAAATAAATTCCTTGATATTATGGACAAATATCAAAACGTATTTTCATGGGATCCCAACCACATAGGACGAACAGATAAACTCAAATTTAAAATAGACGTAGGAGATCACCCGCCAAAACGGATTCGACCCTACCAAGCATCAGAAAACACCAGACAATAAATCCAGCAAGAAATTAAAAAAATGTTAGAATTAGATCTAATAGAACCCAGCAACTCACCGTGGTCAGCCCCAGTCCATCTGGTACCTAAAAAAGGTAACAGCAACACGCTACGATTCACAACGGATTTTCGATTTCTCAACAGCATCACTAAAAACATCACAGCCTATCCACTACCTCTAATTAATGACATCCTGGCTAGACTACGAAATGCAAACTACATCTCTGTCATGGACCTAAAACCAGGTTTCTGGCAAGTACTCATCGATGACAACGACAAAAAAAACCGCATTTGCGACACCAGAAGGACTTTATCATTACAAGTTCTCCCCATGGGCATTTCTGGAGCTTCTGGCCATTTCAGCAAACTTATGGATCTAATTCTTACTGGTCTCAAACCAGAAGTCTTCGCATCTTTCATTGATGACATCATCATATTCAGCAAAACTATAGAAAAGCACATCTCTAAACTAGAGAAAGTACTCGAACGACTTCAAGCCGAAGGCTTAACACTCCATCCTATTAAATGCCGATTCGCATATAAGGAAACCAATGTGCTTGGATTCCTAGTAAGCAACGGCAGCATTAAAATTGACCCAGAGCGGAGTAACCAATCTAAAAACACCAACAACGGTTAAACAACTACAACGTGCGGTATGCCTTTTCAACCACTATCGCAGATTCATCGAAAACTACGCCACAAAAATGTCACCACTCTACAAATTACTCACTAAAAAAGACAAATTTTGCTGGACCTCAGAACACTAGCAAAGCAAATCATCACTTCCGCACCAGTGCTAGCACTCTTTCAACCTGGACTAGAAACCATACTCCGAACCGACGCCTGAACAATAGGTATAGCCGATTCTCTCTCCCAAATTCAGAGTGGAGTTGAAAAACCCGTAGCATTTGTCAGTAGATCACTTACACCAAGTGAAGTTAAATGGACTACAACAGAATTAGAACTTTTAGCCATCTTGTATTCACTCACTAAACTACGCCAATTTACTCACGGGCACAAAGTAAAAATTTACACCGATCATCATGCACTCTGTTGGATACTTAGAGCTAAAAAAGATGAACTAAGTCCTAAACTCGACCGCATGGCTTTCAAATTATCGGAATACATCATCGACGGCATCCATTACATCAAAGGAAGCCACAACCACGTACCAGACGCTATGTCTCGCTGTCCAGTACCAACCGATATAAAAAAACCTATTCCACAAAACGAAGATGATGACATCACACAAATCTTGACCATCCAAGCAACACAGTTAACAGCAATGCAGAGCACCGACTCCGACATCTCGACTATCAGGAATCTCATACTTCAGGGTCCCCATAATACCTTTAAAAAATTTGCTCTACACGACAACTTACTATACTACCTAGATAGGAATGGCAAATCTCAAATATGTATACCACAATCACTCATAGATGACATCCTTAGATCATCACATGACGACCCAATTAGCGGACATCTTGGATTTCAACGCACATACAATAGAATAAAACATCGATATTACTGGAGAAAAATGAAGAACGACATCTATAAATACATCCAAACTTGCCACAACTGCCAGGCAAGAAAAATTCCTAAAAGGAAACAATTCGGACACATGCAATTCATCAAAGTCCCAGAAGAACCATTCGCACACGTCCAAATCGACGTGATGGGACCATTCACCCGAACTTCATCTCTAAAAAAATACGTCGTTACAGCTATCTGCTACCTCACTAAATGGATCGAAGCCAGCGCTATCAAGGAAGCAACAACTGAAGAAATCGCAAAATTCGTCATTCAACAAATTATATGTCGTCACGGATGTCCACGAATCATCCAATCCGATAGAGGAACAACGTTTACAAGCGACCTCTTCAAACTCATCAACAATTTCATGGGAATCAACCATAACATCAGCAAAGCATAGCACCCAGAATCCCAAGGATTAGTCCAACATGCAGTCAGAACACTCACCGACTGCATGTCCATCTACACCAGTAGCAACCAAAAAGACTGGGACAAATTCCTACCACATATAGCTTTCGCCTACAACACATCCATCCAAAGACTACAAAAATGATACCATTCTTCCTCTTGTATGGAAGAGAAGCCACCCTCCCACTGGAAGCACAAATTCCGACCACTCAACCTTTCAAAACCTTAGATGACATCATTCAAAGAGTTCAAGAAGCCAGGCTTCTCGCCAAAAACTTCATTGAAAACGAACAAGCTAACTACGCATCTAAACTCAACAAACATCGCATGACTCACGAATTCCAACCAGGAAATTTAGTCATGATCAGAAAATTCATCAAAAAGAAAGGCTTATCTTCCAAACTATTCTACCAATTTCACGGGCCATACGCCGTACTGCATAAAAATTCAGAGGTCAACTACATCGTCGAGGCTACACAGGGAAAACGACAGTACAAAGAAACAGTCCACATCAACAAAATGAAACCATACTCAGCAAGAACTAATGGAATAAACACATCAATCCCATTAGTCAGCAAAGGTGTAAATGATCAAAGCATGGAAACAAGAAAGCAAACTGACTCAGCACATCAGGAATCTGCAACCAACTCATTTTCAAATCACAAACATAATCAACCCCTCAATACAGATGACTCACACTCCAAAGCTAAGCTCAACACCCAATCATCCAGCCCTATAAATACGCCAACAGAAGAAGTCACAAACCATCAGTCTCACTACAACCTCCGCAAAAGGACACCTATCAACTATAAAGCATAATCTACAAACATATATATCAACTTACAATCATGAATCCCTTCAGGATTCGAACCATCGAACACCATCTCACCAACATCAGAACTGAACTCATCAACGTACACCATGCCGCTCTCGAAGAGTGGGAACCACAACAAGAAATCATCAGAACTAAAATCGACAGCATGAACAAAAGCATCAACATTATCACTCATCTCATATTTTTTACGTTTTGACTAAGTGAGGTCGAGGTGTCGTCGTTTGTTAAATCAAACAACACAATGCACAACGACATCATCCACGCCAAATTAAATACACAAAGCATCGAGAAAGAGGTGAAGACTCTCCCAGCAAAGCTGATGAGAGATCTCAGCGAGTGGGNAGCATCGAGAAAGAGGTGAAGACTCTCCCAGCAAAGCTGATGAGAGATCTCAGCGAGTGGGTCACCCAGCGGTAAACCGAGGACTGCAGCCTCTCCACTGAGCGACAAACTCCAAAAACACCTAAACTCAAATACGCAATTATGCTTGTACTGTACATCGTACTACTAGCCATGGTCACCTGTACCAAGGCACAAGGAATACAAGTGGGCATTTCAAAAGGCATCTATCTTGAACAAACCAACAATGTATACGCTTACGAAGCCAGTCTATCCCTCATTTATGAATTTAACACACCTCCGGAACCAGTGTTAAACATCACGACAAATAGGCGGACTGAGCTGCAACACATAATCGACATAATGCAAGAAAAAATATTCCCTTTCATGGCAACAGGTTTGACAGACGCCAAACCAAGGAACAACCAAATACGAATTAAGCGAGCACTCAACTNACAGGTTTGACAGACGCCAAACCAAGGAACAACCAAATACGAATTAAGCGAGCACTCAACTTCATAGCACAGTCCTATGAATGGTGCTGCGGATTTGTATCCACACCCACATTTAACGAATTAAAAGCATCTGAAAAACAACTTGAAATGTCTACAGTTCAACTGAAGGAACAACTCCAACAAGAACATAAAGAAGCCATCCAAGTAACAAAAATTATCAACGACTACTCCGCTAACGTGGATAGCATATTAAGCAACATACAAGAGCAACCCGGCAAGGACATCAGTAGAATCATATTAGAAGATGAAAAATAGAAGCCCTAACAACGGACATCATTGAAAACCTTTTACGAATCTCACAATCCATCACAACCAGCGTATTTGCCTCAGCTTGGCAGAACATCATTACAGAATGCCGCAACGGTCATATTCCACATGTAATTGTAACTCCGGATAAACTACTAGAAGACCTAGAAGAACTGATTATACAAATATCAGGCCTACCTATAGTCGATCGTTATGCAATCACCAACATCATGCAATATTTTCAAGAAAACATCGCATCATGTACATTTGCACCTGCAACACAAGCCAAAGTAATCATCTTTTAGTACTATGGGTATAGTCGCTAACCGTTAAGAAAGTTATTCTTCAGCTCTACTACCACATCCTTTTTATATGACCAAAGTATCTGTAAAATCATCCAGGAAGTCGAACATATAGCCAGCAACCAAGCCAACAAAATCATTCAGATTACCCCAAAAATTGGACAACACTGTAACCTACATACATCCCGCATATGCTTCTTACCAACACATTGGATCTCCCATCATTAAACCAAAATGCCTCTCAACAATTCTAAACAGTAAATCAACCAGCACCCAGCTGAACGCCNAGTAATCATCAAAATCATGATACCCATATCAGCGATTGGCAATTCTTTCAAATTCTTCAGCTCTACTACCACATTTTTTTTATATGACCAAAGTATCTGTAAAATCATCCAGGAAGTCGAACNTTCAAATTCTTCAGCTCTACTACCACATTTTTTTTATATGACCAAAGTATCTGTAAAATCATCCAGGAAGTCGAACATATAGCCAGCAACCAAGCCAACAAAATCATTCAGATTACCCCAAAAATTCGACAACACTGTAACCTACATACATCCCGCATATGCTTCTTACCAACACATTGAATCTCCCATCATTAAACCAAAATGCCTCTCAACAATTCTAAACAGTAAATCAACCAGCACCCAGCTGAACGCCNAATCTCCCATCATTAAACCAAAATGCCTCTCAACAATTCTAAACAGTAAATCAACCAGCACCCAGCTGAACGCCAACTGCATGTTCCAATGTACCAGCCAAAAAAATCACACCTATATCACAGAAGTCAGCACACGGACCTACTATATAGTTAACCCTTCTGAGCCCATCAGCATCCAATGCCCTTCAGGCAACTTCGAGATACCAATTCTCAGACAGGCAGGAGCTCATAGCATAACCCTTGGTTGCCTTTGTAATGCGACCAATTCATATGGACAAATAATAATTTCCTCCGGTTTCCCCTGCCCAAGAGATAATACTTCCAATTGGGAAATCCGACACACCATCCCCGCCGCTTGGACAACCCTCCACAACGTCCAAGTCGTGAAAGAAATTCAATTTTCCAACCTTACCGACATCGTCAATCAACAATGGCACCACCAAACAGAGCACCTAAATATTAGCCTCAAACCACTTCAAAACATCTCTATCACCCCAAGCAAATGGGAAGAATCTCTCATAATCAACAACCACTTCTCCATTGTTTTCAACCTTATAATAATCATCATTCTTATTTGGGCCATCTGGATTACCATAAAAGTCACCGGCACTTCACTACCTTTCTCAATTCTACCCTTTCTTCCAAAATCAGAGCAGAATCAGATACTCTACTAGTAGTAGAGATAATGGACGATATAATCCTCCTACTCATCCTATTCGCGATCATCCTCTTAATGTTGATGATACACATCCATCACCAGAAAATCACAACACCAAGAGTTCACTTTGTCAAAAAACCCGACGCAAGGATAATCCAAATCAACCAAGAAATGCTTCCTCAGGATGCAGTATCAGCAGAACCCATGAAAATATTCTATTGAAAAAAAAATAATTCTCAACTAATCATCAATAAGATAACTATAAATATGAATACAATGGACCTAATCTAATCAGTACCTTTACTAATTACCTTCATCTCATCTCTAACAAAAAATATATATACATATATTCCGGTCAACATGTCACACAACAACTCACACACAACAGCCCCAGTTCCCACGGCAGAATTAGAAAATCAGAAATAATTTTGGAATTTTTTTGAAAAAATCAAAGAAGCCAACCACAACATGTTTGTGCACATTTGCCGCCGCATGAGGAACCAAGAACGAGAGTTGGAGCACCTCAAAAATAGGATCGAACAAAGTAAGACACCTATTACAATATTTTAATCCACCCGGTAAAACTCACCACACAGGACGTCAAACCGGACATCAAACAAGACATCAAACCAGCCGTCGAACCAAACACACAACCTAACCTTTAATTACATACTTAGTACATCTTTAAAAATATTTGCATATACTTTTTGCTTCATATGTCTATCAAATTTATTACTTATTACTTAATTTTTCCATCTCACCTATAGAAAACTTCACCCATCTGAACTCGACAATTACAGCGCTAAGAGTAAAATACTCTCATCAAAAGTTCAGATACGGGATTCAAGATTAGTATATAGATATAATAATAATTTAATTTAACTTTTCTTTTCAACATTTGTTCTATTATTGGGACAATAATCTGCAAAGCTTAGATGTATTAGGATGACGTAACTCAATCAAAGAAATATTGACATCGACATTAGCATGCACAGCATGTTGAGGTCGATGGCAGTAGCTTTGAGTGGGTTTTGATTCATTCTAGAAAGTATAAATAGTAGAGCCTTTCAGGCTATTGGGATCTCACTTCGAGATCAAATTTCATAACAACACAAGAACAGCATCTTCTCTAATAAAACCTCTTCAGCAATATAATACTCATCGGATAATCATCAATTATTAGAGCATCAATAATAATAATCATCGATTAGGATTTCACTCCTAACAACGTGTTCAAGTTGTTTTTTTTTTTCACAAAAATTTCACATAAATTTGCACTAAAAATCAAATTTTTCAAAAGTATAAACATTTTTGAAAACTCACCTAAAGAGTGATCTGCCAGAAATACATACTGAATTTGAAGAAAGTTGCTCAACATTTAGCAGAGCTAGTACAGTTAGAATGTTGTTTTTTTTCGTTGTATAGTACTGTTGCCAGAAGTCTTAATCACAAAATTGGTCATTACAAATGTTCATTGTCAATTTAGCAATCACATATAATTACGAGACGATTGATACCCCACTAACGTATTCCAATTTATTTTATGAATTTGATTTATAATTTACACAAAAAAAATGAAAATTATATTTTTTGTTAACTCACCTTCAGTTTGATGAAACTCACATTCATACCAAATCTCAAGAAAATCCATCAGTATTTAGCGAAATTAGATCTGTTAGAATGATTTTTTCAATTATTCATTATTTTCATTGTTGTAGCCGTAGGTTTTGAATCACCTATCCCATACATCTTATGGGACAACAACAATAAAAAACATCCTAACTTTGAAGGTTAATAAAAAGTTCATTTTTCAATATTTTGAAATAAAATTCAAAACTCTGTTAGTTATTCGTATGTTCTAAATATCTAAAAAGTTCGAAGGTAATCCGAAAAGTTTTACAAAAGTTACAGTTAGGAAACACCAAAAACTCTAATGGTAATTTTCCATTAGTAAGTAGGACAGCCATTTTGTGAACGAAATGAATAAAAAAGATTCACTCATAAGTTTTATTCTGCGTAAGACTCTCTTGTGTTCTTATTTTATTTACTAGTTCAGTTCATTGTTAGTTGCTACTCATATTCAAAACCATTTTGAGGTCTTGAGTTTTAGCAGTCATTACTATTGTGATATTTGTATCATGTAAACATTATCCAACAGTTTTCATTAAATTTCACTTCAGTGTTCCACCTACACTATTTTACCCTCCTCGCACCGCAAGGTAAAATATGAATTTCACCAAAACTATAAACGTAAGTAAATTCTAAACCATTTATAATAATAATAGGTTTAATTTATATTAAAATTTTAAGAAAGATTGTAGCTTCAAGCATTCGACTCGACACACGCATCCATTACATGTGAGATCGAATACTCTGAGCTTCAATCTTTCTTTTGGATTTGTAATATCAAAAGTTTTACTCTTATACAAAACACCAATTCATTCCATCTATGAAAATTTTGACTGACAAAACTAAAGCCTACCTCCTAAACTTTCTAAGCAAATCACACCATCTCCAAGATTTTTTTTTGAAAATTGTGATCTTAAGCCTGATCTAAGCTTTCATTTCCCATCGATTGTAGCAGCATTTAAAATACAGCGTGATCAAGAAATTTTTAATAACAGAATGAGTTTTTACGAAGGTGACTACATATAAATTTATGGCAAATGTTTGCAATAGTATAGGATTTTCCGTAGCGGTTGATAGGATGGAACGAAAGTATGCGTTAGGCATTACACAGAATCTCCACATGCCAAACCTCAAAAATGTGATGAAATCTCTATTTCAACAATTCACTAAAGTTTTTCGATTTATCATTATTTTTTACTTATATGTAAAACTGAGCAGAAATCGAAAAAACCAGTGCGAGGGGGTAAACTCAAGCGAAAAAGACCAGTAACTGTGAACGGTGAGTTCTAAAATTAAAATTAAATTTTTATTGTATTTATATAATTCGTATGTTATTCACTTTATAGATGTCTTGTCCTTTAAGCCTTCTAACTCTGAAACAGAGTAAGATGTCACTGAATACGATATTGATGATGAGGAAGAAGAGGAAATCCTACCAAGTCTTTCTACAAAGGAGCGGAAAATTGTAACAAAAAAAGCACACGCACTAAGGAATCTCACTAAGGCATTTGAATTTGCGGGTGACAAACAAGTTGAATTTGACTTGTCTGATATTGACAGCCATATCATATTCACCAGCCACGCGAGGGCGCAGAAGCCATGTGTCCTAGGCGACACATGGCAAGTAAGAAAAAATTCAGAATTTGGAAACGCAAATTTTTTGCCCATCCGAAAATGGACACCAGATAGACAAGCTGGAGTTGGTGCTACATTGAAAATGGGGTTTATCCCGAAGCTTATTACATCTTTGAAAGCTGCATCGGATTGCATTAATTATTAATAATATATTGATAATATTGATGAGAGAAAAATTATACATTTGGTTGGATGATCCAATAAAATTAATTCAAATAAAATATAAAAAAATTTTGGAATCTCAACACTTTTTGAACAAGTTTATTACACTCACGCATGTTGTATACTTTGCTTTCTCCGTGCTTTCTCACGAGAATTGTCATGAAAAAAAGAGAGAATCAATGTATACTTTCTCCGAGTGTTGTCAGGTTGTTGTTTCAACAAAGTTAAAATGCTGTATACTTTATTTAGTTGAAGTGCGTTTTAGAAAGTGTCTGCGTTTTAGAAAGTTGGAAAACCTATTATTATTAACCTTAATTCATACAAGTTGGAAGTTACCAGGACAACTTTTTTATCATAAATTTGCAAAAAAATTTAATAATTTATTTCAGAAATTTGGCAAAACCTCAAGGATTTTAAAGAATATCAATTTTGAACATAATTAAAAAATTTAATTTCAACTAATTTGAGTATGATTGATCTTTGATACTTGAGCTTCATTGATTGGTTCAAGCAGCGTCGCTAAGTCATTGAGATGGATTGGCGTTGGCGTCAGAAACTGTAACATCTTCAGGAAAGATGAGTTGGCTTTGTTTGTCTCCATTGTCACTATTGTTTGTATTATCCTTGGGTTCTGATGGGATAGAAATTGACGAAGGGAAGTTCATTATTGATCCTTCCATATCAACAAGAACCCGATCATCCCGCGTACGGAGACAGGCGAAAATAATAGCAACTGTGAGACAGAGAGCCACTAAGCCAATCAGAAACAAGACCATAAATTTGATCACTAAAGCTGGATCCAGAGTCCGTGACTTTCCCTTTCCTTGCCCATGCCTTCGACAAATATCTCGATCCAAACTTTCTCCTTTCGTACCCACCACGTTACCAGGATAATCTTATAGGCACAAGATGTGAACAAAACATCCATCGTTTCCTTTCTCACTTCTTTTCCTTGATCTTGCCTTGCTCCAACTTAAAGTAGAACCGAGTTCTACTTCTGTAAAAGGAAAGGCGAGGAAAAATAGTTTGACCTCACTAACTAGACTTGATTCACAGCAAATAGTCCATTGAAAATAGTGCGCATGTCCTGAATCTTCATCTTTATCTTCACATGACGTAAGAGTATATAATATATTTTTTAATTTCTTGTTTTAATATTTACCACCTTTCAAGATTTTTAGTCAAAAGAATTCACGACCCATAGTTACACACTTCAAATCAGAAAAATAACGAGGTGAGAAAGGAAAGGGAAAGTCATGGTCAGAAACAGAAAGTTTGGATGCCATCGAGGGATGACTTGAGCACCTAATGATTTTGACCCTGAATGTTTTCGCCTATGAACGTGCTTTCCATCAATAGCACCGCAGGCGTGAGAAAAATTCCAGATTCTTTTAAATGATTCCGCATGAGATTCCCATTCAGCGGCGGTTGGAGGCTGTATGTACTCTTCAAATACTTGGCAAATAGCAATCGTTGCTTCCCTGATAATTTTGTTGATAGAAGATAAGGAAATCCGGTAGTTTAAACCAAGAGAAATCTGAGAGTTCCCCGTTGCAAGGTATCTAAACATAACTTACATAAAACTCGATCTGGTAAATCAATACATGGTTTTTACCTCATATTTACGCAAAGTCTTTCCAGTGGACTAATTGGGCAGATATGCCTCTGAGAATGTGTTATAACCAAGTTTATTAAGTTTGAATTAATATAAAGGAAAAATACTTTACCGAAACTAACGATGATGATACAATGAATCATTTCGTAGTTCTCTTGCAAGATTTAATTTTCCATACTTTTGCCTCTTCAAGAAAATATTGCGAATATATGTATTCCTTGTTTTCTGCTTTCTGATTTTGCGAATTCAATTAAACAATATTAATTTAAAAAGATAACTTTTAGAAATCATGTTTAGTAATTAATTGTATTTTCGTAATCAACAATAATTTTAGATTTGTTGAATAGATTCAATTTTGGCACTAAAAAAATATGTTCCTTTCTCATGGTGAATGTATAAATTGTAGATTGTTAATCATATCCTCAAAGAAAGTGATGAGCATCGAGAGTAAAAGTGACAAAGCGAATGTCTAAATTAGTGTCGGGTTAAAGATGATAGAAGTGAGTCACTTTCAATGAGCATGCTCAGGTGAAATGATCTGGAAAGTGATTGGCAATTCAGCATAAGTATATCATAGTTTCTACGTAAGTATAGAAACCTTCCCAAACCAAAGAAAAAGTGAATATTAGTTAATTAAACTAACATAATTTTGATGATCAGATCTGTAACGTAATAATTATTATCAAATAATGTTCTACATATTTAGAACCATTTCTAACCTAATATTTGAAATTGTGTAACATTGAAATAATCAACTGAAACATGCACTTAAGTCTAAACAAAAGTAATCTGTTATCAATTCTGAAAGACTAGCTCCAAAGATCGCACCATTATAAGACAAACAAAAAAATATGTCCAACTTATTTATAATGTCTGTTGTCAACCGATTCCAATAAAATGTGCCAGAATCTTATTGAGTTAACAAAAGGAATGGAATATAATTTGTTTGAGATTCAATTTCTTCAGACCCATTTGATAGACATAAGTCACTCAATCTGAAAAAAATTTACATCTATTAAATACATTGATGGAGGAAACCAAGTTCACTCAAAGTGAGAATCAATAAACATAATTAATAATTTAATCATTCCCTCACTACACAAATCACACAATACTAAAATATTCTACCCAATGTATGTGGATAGATCCGACTACCATTGCGAACACCCAAAGTGGAGGGGCACAATTCACACCATCAGATAATGCAACTGTGACAGGTAATCAGATTACAATTAACACGCATGATCCCAAACGTTGATTGACATAAATTTTATGATATTTACAGGAAATAATCGAGATAATTTGGCTCTCTCTGGATTTGGGTACGTGGACAGTAGATCGACACCCTTTTCATGTCAACACTTAAAAAACGATACAGGTAAAATATTTCGAAACTCTGACATTATCTTCATCCAATTTCATGTTTCGTGCTAGGATCATTAATCAATCTTGAATGACAATCATGCTCCAAATCCAATAAGTGATTGCTAAATGATTATGACTTTGAATTGTTAGACAATTCTTTTGAATTCACTACAACCCCATTGGAAGCAGCAAATGCAGGTTTGTAAAACTGAATATGAATCAAGCTAACCAACTAAAACGTTTCAATTTCTGCAGTTCACAACGCCACCAGAACACCCTTTACAACTACATTTTTCACCGAACCTAAAAATGTTTTCCCGTCTTCTACCACAATCTCGCTTAACAACACTGTCGGATCAAATTTCAAAAAGACGTCAGAAGTAAACACGTTGTCTCAAGAATGAAGCCTACACTTCACACAGGGATACTGAAGAAAGGACGAAGCAGACCGAAGGAACATTTTATTTTCATAAAAATCGAAGCTCATCTCTGAAATGGTAACGATATCGAATTCCGGGTACTATGGAAGGAATCGCAACGTTCGTGGGAACCACCACAAATTTTCAGATACAAGGGTCCTAAAGTGGAATATACAAAGAGACAGAAAAATAGCAAGAGCTGGACAGACTGCAGTTTCGTTTGTTTTAAAACGTAGTACAAAATCGTTGTCATACAATCTTCGCACGTCATCTAATTGATTTACTTGCGTAGGTAATTTTGAACACTGACTCTGTCATAGTAAAACTAACAGGTAAGCCAAGATTCACAAATCCTTTTTTTTGTCACCAAAGACCGTGTTAAACAAAAATTAAAAAAGTTGCCTTTATCGCTTTTTGACACCTTCGCCTTATATCACCATAAAGTCTGGCTCCCTTGGGAGTGACATTCAACGAATTCCACTGTATGTGTATTCTGGCAAACCTACTTCATAATGATTGGCGTCGAGATTTAGTGGGGCTGAACGTTGATTTCTAAAATTAGATATGGCGTTGTCTGGGAAGTATGCTGGTGAGGAGTCACTTTGTAGGTGGACGTATAAGTTGTCCATTGTGATGCTAAATTGATACTGACTTGTCAGTCTATTTGTCAGTCTATTAAATAGCCTCCCAACAAAATTTTAACTGCTTTTCGCAGTCCAGTCCAGATTTTCCACAGTATATTCCTGAAGCGATGCCAATGTTTCTTTATGTCATGGTGTAGTTGAAAACACGCGCTCTGAAGGTTGCTTGAATTCGTTTGTTGTAAATTGTTTCTTTTTGGGTCTTGTCGCTCCAAACTTTTTGTCCATTCGGGCAACGTTGCTGATCGACTCAATTTTTTATAACTGATATAGGTATATATCAGTTAGGGCGTATAAATATACTTTTCGTTTTCTTTTCTACAACAGGTTGAGGCACTCCAGTTTTATCCACCCAGCCAAGATTTGCTAGTGCTACGCAAACCCAGCATGGTTTTCCACAACGTTTTTCTGGATCACTAATTTTTATTCCATAATGGCGTTGTAATAACCCGTCTTGAGTTCCTTGCATATGCCTTCACGAATCTCTCCGTTGCTTTACTGGTTTAAACTCTAGTACTTGGTCAAGTTGTAATGACAATTTTTCTCTTCTTTCCTCAAATTTGCTGGAGTTTCCCGTCCTTTCTTTGGCACGATATTTCTCAACAACTCCATTTTGCTACTGACATAATTTTTAAATTAGCTAACGGTTAAATGTTTAATATATATCGATTTCCCTACATTATATTTTACTACAGGTATGACACAAACTTATGATTCTTTCCTCCTTTGCGTTGGTTCCCAAAGCAGAAACATGCCCACTACTCCAGTCATTTCATGCACCACGGGAATTGTATCGTGATTGTATTTAGAGTAGGAATGTGCCGAATGGCGTTTTTTTTTATATTCCCAAATACGAATATTCTCTTCCTGAAGCCTATTCCCGAATATTACCGAATAATTCACAAACGATAAAATGATGAAAATTTTGTTCTGTTTAATTTTTCTCCACTACATGATCACATGAGACAGAGACATAAATTCAAAAACGTAGTTCACATACCATCTCACTGTCCTTGTTGTTTCAAATTGACACTTGAATTAATAATTTTCTAATTAATTTTATAGTTATGATTTCAAACGCGACTAAATAAGAATCAGTCAGCAATCACTAACATGGACATCAGTGAATCGGATTCATGTAAGCAATAAGCCTTAGCTTAGCAGTTTAAAACTCATGTTTCAATTTTGGTACTCTGCTTCCTGAATTCAATAAATTGTTATAATGTTACTTTTATATCATATTTCACAAATTTTTTTTTAATTTCATATCAACGATTCTTAGTGCAACTATTCCCGAAAACAGAGACCAGTATTCGGGAATAGGAATATTTAGGAATAATGAAATTTCTAGCTATTCCTAGACGAATATTCGTGACAACGAATATTCGGCACATCCCTAATTTAGAGTATTCAAATTTCTAAAATCGAGTTCTCGGAAAGAATTAAACCACCTTAGGCTGGTATTACGAGCTTTTAGGTTTGAACTAATACTCTACCGTTACTTAGCACAAGAGTATAAATGCTGTATTACAAACTTGCCACTCCCGAAACTCGAGAAAAACCAAATCCCAAGCTTCGATTCCCTTGTTACAACAGTGACAACACTGCAAACTCGCAAGCGAGAAGAGTAAATCCAAAATTTCAGTTGTAAACATTTCAATAATTTGAATTAGTTGAATTACTTTCAATTGAAAATGAGGTCAAAGTCAATGTCATCCTTCAAGGAAACTCTACTATTGAAGTTAATCAGTAAGGAGAAATGCATCGTCGAGAGGAAGATCACCGACAAGTCAACCAACGCAAAGAAAACTGATGCATGGAAGAGAATAACGGAGTCCTTTAAAAGCCAATCGGAGGTGAACAAAAGATTCGAAGCAACTGATTAATTGGTGAAAAAATACTAAAAAGAATGCAAAGAAGGTAAGAGAACAATTAAGATTCTGAAATCCAATTTATTCCTTTCAAATGATTAATGGTAGAAACTTGTTTAGGTTTCTTCCGATTGGAAAATTTTTAAGAAAACTGGTGACGGGCGATATTGACAATATGTCACCATATTGAAGTTGGAGATATTGACAATATGTCACCATATTGAAGTTGGAGATATTGACAGTAATATACAAACAGCTATGAGTATCTTGCAAGATACTCAGCTTCAGAGTGAAAAAGTTAGTTGATAAGTCAAAAATAACGTCAGCTCAAAAAAATATTATTCAATTCGCCAAACAGAAGAATCGGATCGAGTTGAAGATATTAGAGAAACAGCTTGCCAATAAAAAATTAAAAGAAGAAAGTCACAAGAAGAATATTAAGTTGGATTTGAAAATAGAGAAATTAAATCTTCAGCTGATATGGCTAAAGAGTAGCCATGTTAACTTTATATCCACTAAAACCGTTCAATTTTTGTTTTTGTAAAATGTTAAGGAATGAATAAACTATGTTTCCTCCAAACTAATACTCATCTTTACTCCTGATGAATCAATCAGTTCAAATTACTAGAAGTGTAGCTCGATTAGACCTTTTCTGAATACAGTAGCGGTGACATTACAATTAGTATTTTTTAATATAAAACTATCACCTCTGATCGGGGGCATTGGGCCCAGAATATTTTCGAAAGTATTATGCAGAACGATACATGCGACTATAATATTCAATGTTGTTGATAATTTGGTTCTTATGATTTCCAACAGACACGGGAACTTCTTTTTCAATTGCCCAAACGCTCTTTCAATTGGGTGTCTTATTCTGATGTGACTATAGTTGTAACTAAAACTAAAATAGTTATAATAGTCACCGAAAGAAATACTCCAATAGGATATCTGCTAAAATAATAATCTTCTTAGTTATATGTATTAAAACTAGAATTCAATAATCAATACAAAAGTCCTTACCAGGATGCCACTGTTTGGCTTGAACACAGTAAGCTCTTCGTACTTCCAAACGACTAACCGATCGGCTTATGTGTAACATATTGAAGTAAATTATTATCATCTTATTAACTAATTAGTCAACAAATAAACTCGAACATGTCCGCATCCTTTCCTTATTACTATTCCAGGATTTTCACACCATGGACAACCAAACTTTCTATTAAATTGGTTTAAACCTTGGAGTAGGCAGCGTGCAGGAGCATTCGCTGTGGCTAAAATAAAATAAATTCTAGTTGCAACCTTACGATTATCCATTAATTTCCAACTAATTGGGTCTAAATATAAACTATTAAAAACTTTTTAACTATTGATTCTAAATAAAGAGTAAAAATATGCTTAGAAGCAACCCATAAGCCCCCTATAAGTATTACATTTTTTCTCAATGGATAGGGTAATTCATTTATACTTAATAAAAATGGCCATATTGCGGAATTAGATTTGAATAAAGATGCACCGTCACTATTAAATCCACATGTCAAATCGTACCTATCTTTTCTCAATTTTTTGTAAATTTTTGCTGAAGTAATCTCAGTCAATTGTTCACTTGTTTCAGAGCAACAAAAATGTTCAGTTAAAGCTTCATTTATCCTTGTCTGTAAGTATACATTGAAATTGTTTTCTAAGATCGAATATAATAAAATAGCATCCCTGACTCAATAATTCTTTAAAATCATAAGTTTTACTACATTTAAGACAATATTTTGATTCTGATAATAAAAGTTTACACGGTTTACAATAATATTCGTAGTGAAACCAATTACAATTTTTTCCAATTATTTTTTCAAGAATATGGTAATTTTTGGGATATCAATTTTCTATGTGTAATCTTACGAGTTGGATAGTGTCGTTAGTTACCGATTTTGTTAAATTATGTCGCGAAGATAGTAATGAGATGGAGCTAAATACTATTTTCACGTGTCTAGTTGGATGATTTACAAATCTTGAAGTTCTGTTAAAAAATATTAATAAAAATTTACCAATGTTAATTTTAATTTACACATTTTTATCATTACATTATTTTCATTGTTTTCAGGCCCAGAATCGGATTCTGAATCACTATAGTTTCTTTCTAGTGAACTCCCATCTTCATCACTAAATTCTAAATGATCGCTCGTATCCATGTCAGAAATATTAGAGACATCCCAATCTTTAATTAAATCCAATTCTCCTTCTGTAACTAATATCAATCTTATGCCAATTTTTAAATCATTCGATTAAGTTAATTAACACAACTACTGACGAGGTTTCAACTAAAACGTCCTCAATGCTAACATGTTGCAAAGTTTTTGAATCTATTTTTTGCTAAAATAGAAGATTTATCAATCATTTTCTAAATTTGAAATTATTGTATTTACTAACCAATTTATTATGCCTGTTTTGATATTTCCTTCTTGTTGCCTGTTTCCTTTTATAATGAGTCTCCATTACAGATCACTTATTTTGTTTTAACTTAGAGGTTGTTTTAATTTAGAAGATTTTGTTTTAATTCCGACTAACAAACTAACTTCAAGTTTACATTAGTTTTGAATATTAAACAAAATTCCCAAAAAAAATTTGTCTCACTTTTTTTCTTCTTCCATCCTAGCTTTTGAGAAAGAAGGATGCGAGTAGGATTTCGCTTACAACCACACGAAAATTCACCAAAAACGAAACCGAATATTCATTTAGGCTCGGTTTTGAAAGATAACTTGGGTCTTGGTTTCGGTTTCGGCGACGACCAAAAATTATGTTTCGAATTCAGTTTCGGTTTCGGTTGGGACTACAGTGGACCTCGCCTATAACGAACTTGTAGGGACCAGAAATTCAGTTCATAAACCCGATGTTTATTATAGCCGAATAATGAACAAATATAAAATTTAAAGTTATGTTCATGACATCCGATGTTTTGACTTTTCTTAGTTCAATTATTTTCTTTTTCTAGATACTGCAGCCTCACAATCCAAATAAACCAAGAACTTACTTAAACAGAAAAAAATGTAGATAAAACTGTGAGGAATATCTTCAGAATTCTGCAATGATTTACTCACGATTTAGAGATGTTGTAACAGTGGATAAAGAATAGTAGATAATTAAAATTTGACAAGTCTTATTTTGTCCACTGCGCCACGGAATAATAGGGAAAATTTTGGTGCAGTGATTCAAAACTTCAATTCTTCATTTATTCACAACTCATTTTATTAGATTGGCATAACTTTTTCAACATAATAGGGTCTGGTTCATCTCTCACGATGGTGAAATGAAGGGCTAGACCGCAAGATATGGTTCATTACACCCGAGTCTTCATTTTAACCGAGTTCATTATGACCGAGGTTTTCAACATTAATTTGCCTACCTCTAGCCAGGGACAGGCGGTTCAGGTTCATAATAACCGTGGTCATATTACATCCGGGGTCATAATAGGTGAGGTCCACTGTATAGTCTCAAGTTTCTGTTTCGGTTTTGGTCAGGTTTGGCTAAAAAGCACAGAATGGGTTGCGGTTTCGGTTTTGTCGAACTAACACCTGTGCTCATAACGACAACAAACTTATTCATTTTATTTCATTCCACATTAATTTTTATTCCCAAAACAAATTTCATTCAATTCTTAATAAACAAACTCTATTTAACAAATAAAGTATAGTATTATTAATTATAAATGAGTGATTCGAACTTTCTCGTTTTCTGGCTAGCAGAAAACATTCGATTGAAAAAATAGGTAAAGTAGAGGTAGTTAGTAAGGGCGATGCATTGCCTATAGAAATTGTAGGTAAAACTTTTAAGTGTTAAATGGAAAAATGGGAGATGTTATACTGTGAAAATCAAAGCCATTGGAATGTTAATATCACATTAAGGTTAAATTAATTTTACATTTAAGTTTATAAATATAATTATATTTAGGAAGTAGAAAAGATCTGAAGGAGCAAGCGTCATTTCGGGAGAAGGAGGGTCAAAACAATTCATTTGCTGAAGCAGAAGTTATCGAAGCAGGGAAAGGAGAACGAGGGCAAGAAAAGCAGCAGCAGCTCCAATCGCCGAAGCCGCAGCAACCGTTGAATCACAATCACCACCAAGAGTATTACAATCAGGACCGGAATATATTCTATCCGTTCAGAAAGCTGTTTCCAAGGTAAAAGGTTTAATGAATTAGAATTATAATAACACAGAAGATCAAAAATCATTAGCATAGGTTAGGTTCTACTGGTTTCGTCTTACTTTGTGCCATGATTCGTTATTGTGGTTAGAGAATATAAATAGTACAGGTTTCGTGGTTGTGTTAGTCATGTCTTCCGAGAGTACCCAGGAGGTTTATGTTGCCACTTATAGTCGAAAGTGCGAGAGTACAAAAATTGAAAAAGTTTTAACTTTAAAAGTAATAGTACCAATTAAGCGTGGTGTGCCTAAGTCATTGAGGAAACGGTTCAGTGCGTTTTTGGGGACGAGTGTCCGGAATTACATCCGGCATCAACTATAACAGGTACACGCTAGCGGACTAAGTGCTGGAGATTTGGAAGTGAATTGGAAAACACATCCTGATACCAGAACACACGACCAGTTCAGTTACCCGTATTTAATTCCTGAGGACAACTTGTTTGAGTTCAGCGACTACGAAGACGAAAGTACATTACCGCGTACATCAGGGCAATCTGAACTGTTGCAGACTAACCGATGAGTCATGCCTCCCCAGCAAGGAATGAAACGATTAGTACCGATGGCAGTGAGGACGGGTTCTTCGCGGAAAGGGAAAGCGGCACCGGAAGTTCAGACGACATCCGACCAACATAAGAAATTCAATTGGTCTAGAAAGCATCTGTTCCATGTGCGATTGATTTTTCTTACAGAGGAATCGGGAGTGGACGTCGAAGACGATCTCGATGGGTTCATCGTATCGTTATCCCGGGTGAAGAATCGCGTGTTGGATTCAGTGAAACGTGTAAGGACGTCGCAGAAGACATCCGACGGACCACATCAGGAAGACATGGACGAGGAGTTCTCATCGCTTACCACGCCGCGTCGGAGTGTAACAAAGTTAAAGAACACCTCCACGTTGTGCACTACCATTCCTGAGGAAATCCCGTCTCAAGGCTACTGGACGCTTGGTGCCGACGTAATGGACTGCGAATCAAATCCTCAGATGTCCGAAGCATCCTCGGTATCCGAGAATATCTTCATAATGGGAGAAGGAAACACGTAATATACAAAAAATGCTGCTCACCCATGACTTTCGGGAGTCTGATTTTGGACGTGAAACTTTCGAATCACGCAACGGACTCATTTCGAAAATACGGGCCAAAAATCACGGAATTTTCCATTAAAATTCCACAGACGCACCTATTCCTCAAGCAAGTCATGTCACTAAAAAAAGAGGTGTGGGGGCAATGGACCCAGACAAGATCGGTTCAATCATCAAGAAGAGCTGCAGGGCACTATCAATCCGTCGGATGGTCGAGAAATTCGTTCCAGAAACCTCCCTGGAATTCTTCCAATCGGTGAATTTAGACCGTACTACTTGGAAAAAGGAATTTGTCATGAAATCTAACAAATAACATTTTCCAATATCAGCTAGATACGCATATTTTTGATTTTCAATTAGCTAATAAGTTTGTACCATGGCGGGAAATCTGGAAGTTAACGAACATCAATAGACTTAATTTAGTTATCATTGATCAATAATGACAGGTAAAGAAAGAAGATGAAGGATNTGGCGGGAAATCTGGAAGTTAACGAACATCAATAGACTTAATTTAGTTATCATTGATCAATAATGACAGGTAAAGAAAGAAGATGAAGGATTGCGGTTAAAAATACTGATCATACAAATAAAGGGGTTTGGTCTCAAGTTATACCTGGGGTTCGTATATTAATAATAGTTGAGATGAAATTAACTGCTCCTAAAATAGAGGATGCTCCAGCCAAATGAAGACTGAAAATAGAGAGATCAACTGAACTACCAGCATGAGCTATATTGGAAGATAAGGGAGGGTAGACAGTCCATCCTGTTCCGGCTCCACTTTCTACTAATCCTCCTATTAGTAATAAATTTAAGGAAGGAGGTAATAATCAGAATCTTATATTATTCATTCGAGGGAAAGCTATATCAGGGGCTCCAATTATTAAAGGGACTAGCCAATTGCCGAATCCTCCAATTATAATTGGCATAACCATGAAAAAAATTATAATAAATGCATGAGCTGTAACTATTACATTGTAAGTTTGGTCATCTCCAATAAATGACCCAGGGTTCCCTAACTCTAAGCGAATTATAATACTAAAAGCTGTACCAGTAAATGAAGCTCACGCTCCTAGTATAAAATATATTGTTCCAATGTCTTTATGGTTGGTTGAAAGTATTCATCGAATAAATAGAATGGCTGAAAATTTAAAGCATTAAACTGTAAATTTAATTATAGAATTATAATTCTTTCTATTAATCTTTCAAGGAGATTATTTTGTATTTTACGAATACACAGGTTAATCGAGAGTAGTTAATAAAAAGTTAATTTAATAAGAATAGAAAATTGCAAGTTTTTTAGTAGGCTAGGACTATTTTTTAAATAAAGAAATCTAAAGTTTAAAAAATTAAAATTTATATTATAGGCTTTGAAGGCTCATAGTTTGATTAACATAAAACATTATAAAAATAATTTAATAATTATGATAATCAAACTATGATTATTGGTAATGAAATTCAAGCTATAAGAGGGATGATGATATTTAATGTTATAAATGAAATAATATTTAAATGTATTGTATGTATTATTTTTATGTTAGACATAGATTCATTCAAAAAAATAGTTAAATAAATAATCCGTGCATAAAAGTAAAAAGCTAGGAATGAAGAAATAATAAGTATAAAAATAATTATAAGATTAATTTGAGATATTATAAGGGTAGTTAAAGCTATAATTTTTATAAAGAATCCTAGAAAGGGGGGCAAGCCAGCAATCGATAGAAAATTAATTATAATAATAATTTTTTGGTAGTTAGGTATATTTAAGAAATTAATCAAAATTAAGTTATCAATATTTAATATTATGAAAATAGGAGTGATAGCTATAATTAAGACGGAGTATAGGGTTAAGTATACCCATCAAATTATTTCATTGACAGTAATAATAGTAAGTATTCAACTAGAGTGAATAATTGATGAATAGGTAATAATTTTTTTAATATTAAATTGATTAATGCCTCCTATAAGGCCTACAATTGAGGATATAACTACAAATACTCAAACGAAAGAGCTTGTTAATAAAAACGAAACTAGAACAAAAGGGGCAAGTTTTTGTCAAGTTAAAATTAATATACATTGGAATCATTCTGATTTTTCTAAAACTTGTGGGAATCAAAAGTGTAGAGGGGCTACTCCAGCTTTTAATATCAAACATGTTATTATGACATCAGAAATAGTTATAGTAAAATATAGCACATTAGTTACTATATAATTGTGAACAATAGCAAAAAACACTAAAATTGAAGAGGCAATAGCTTGTGTTAAGAAGTATTTAATTGATGCTTCAACTGATAGCTGAGATATTTTGTTAATAAGAATTGGGGCTATACTTATTAAGTTAATTTCTAAACCTATTCAAGCTATAAATCAAGATGAGCTTGAGATAGAGAAGATTGAGCCGAACACAAGAGAGGGGATAAAAATTAAGTTATTAATTTTGAATATAATTAAAAAGAAGAAAATTTAAATTCTATAAGTGGGGTATGAACCCAATAGCTTGCTTAGCTTATCTTTTATTTTTAAATAACGTAAGAGTATGGTTTTGTGGTATTTATAATTTAGTGTTTAGGTAAGGCATATTAATTTTTGGTATTAAAGGAAATATTATAAATATATTAATTATAATAATGAAAGTTTAAGCTTTATATTTTATTCCATCAGAATAATCCTTACAATTCAGGCACATTATTAGTATATTTTATGTGTATGTGATTAGGTGTTATTTGTAGTTTTTAAAATTAAAAACTGTAAGTATAATAGATGTATATAAATATAAAATACTTATTAAACAATAAAATTTTATTTAATAAGAATAGAGATTCATTTAATTAATATAATAAATTTATAATATATAAATACATATATATAAATAATAACAAAAAAAAGCCAAAAAACTATTATTCATTTATTATATAATATAAATTTATTAAAAGTTTAACTTAAATTAAATAGAGGCACATCTATAATATTAATATAAGATGTTGATATAAACAATAAATATATTATTATATTATTTAACTCTTTTGTAAATAAAAAAAAAAGAGTTAAATAATCTTTTTTCATATTATAGTAAAAGTTTAATTCTAACTTAAGAATTAATGGAACAATAATTTTATATGTATATAAATAGGAATAAAATACAGTATTTAATATTATACAACTTATATAGGTATAGAGATTTGTTATTACATCGAATAAATGTGTGCCAGCATTCGCGGTTAGACCCACGATTCAATTAATTTATGTAGGTGAAATTAAAGTTATTAAAATTGTTCTATAAAACTTAAATTCTCAGGTAAAATTGGAATTAATTTATTATTAATGTATTAATTTTAATAAAATTAGTTAAGTGACCAGGATTAGATACCCTGTTAATCTAAAAATGTTGTTAACCTGAGTAGTAAATTTTTTAAAACTTAAAGAATTTGGCGGTATTTTTACATATTAGAGGAATCTGTTAAGTAATCGATAGCCCACGATATACTTTACATTATTTAAAACTTATGTATTGCTGTTAAAATGAATAAATTTTTAAAAAAGTTTCTTCTTTAACAAAAGTTTGGATGATGACAAGTCAAAGTATAGTGAATTGTAATGTTTTAATGGATTACAATAATTTAAAATTATGAATATTATTTTTAAATGATAAATGAAAGTGGATTTATTAGTAAATATAATTAATAGTTTTATAGCTTGAATAATGTTCTAAAATATGCACATATCGCCCGTCGCTCTCGTTTAATATGAGATAAGTCGTAACAAAGTAGGCCCGCCGGAAGGGGGGCCTTGAAGGCATAATAGATCTTGAATAAGAGCCTCGTTTACATTGAGTAAATTTATATAATGCTTATAATATTTTGATTAGAAAATTATATCAAAAGAAACTTAATTAAATTTAGAGTAGATAGAATTAAATTATATTTTTAAAACTGTGAAGGGATTTATAGATATATTAAATTATTAGAAGCTTTTTTACCTTTTGTATCAGGGATTGACAATAAATTACATTATACAAATTTTCCCGAAATATAAATAGTTAATTTTTTTACCTAAAATTTGTTTCATTAAATTTTTAAAAAGAAAGTTAGAAGTGAGATATTATTCGATTTATAAGATATCTGGTTCTATTCCTAAATAAATACTTTAGTTTATAAGGTGAAGAAGGAGATTTAAATTTTTTATTTATTTTATACGCTAATTGTAAGGGGTAATCTCTTATAACTTTTAATAATTACTTAAATTTTAATAGAGGTTTATAGGCTTAAGATTAGCTTTAATGGTTAGATTACACTATACTTAAATGAAGCAAGATTTAATTGTAGTATTTTTATTGTAATTGAATATATAGAGGTAATGAATATAGCAGATACAATGTTAATATTATTAGTAGAATGAGAGTTGAATAAAAACAAGAATTAAATTTACAATTTATGAACTTAACAAATATCTGTTAGACTTTTTACCAAAAACATTTCTTTCAGAGTAGTTTTGGAAGTATAATCTTCCCACTGTTGAAAAATGAAGGGCCGCAGTATCATGACTGTGCTAGGGTAGCATAATAATTAGTCTCTTAATTAGGGAATGGAATGTAGGATTAAACTAATAGAAATTTTATTAATTGTATATAAACGAATTTGTGTTATAAATGAAAATGTTTATATATNTATGAACTTAACAAATATCTGTTAGACTGTTTACCAAAAACATTTCTTTCAGAGTAGTTTTGGAAGTATAATCTTCCCACTGTTGAAAAATGAAGGGCCGCGGTATCATGACTGTGCTAGGGTAGCATAATAATTAGTCTCTTAATTAGGGAATGGAATGAAGGATTAAACTAATAGAAATTTTATTAATTGTATATAAACGAATTTGTGTTATAAATGAAAATGTTTATATATTTCTATAAAACGATAAGACCCTATAGAGCCAGGGAACTTAATAGTTAGGGAATGGAAATGTGCAATCTCTTTTCAAAATTTTTTTTTCTCAGACGTGTGACGTCAAAGTTTCACTCTTCTCAAACTCATACAAACCTCATAACATAAATATACGACTTGTTATCATTATTGGCATTGTTAAATAATCAATTAATTAATCGGTTATTATAAATGTTTGAATAATTTATTGACAAAATTGCATGGCTTTTTTTAAATTTTTGGAATTAGTAACTCGAAACCTTTCTTTCCCAATTAATTTCCTTCTAGCATTTAAAAGTTTTATCCTTATTTTAAGCCTAATTTTGCAATACTCTTTAATAACCAACGCATTTATATTTGGATTTAGCCCTTCTAATTTAGATCGAATGATCTTCAAAATACCTGGACGATTTTTACACTTTTCAGAGGGAAAGTAACGAAGAAAGTGAAGTTCACAAGATTCAATCCAAACCATTAGTGTTGAGTTTGGAATTAATAAGCCTCCTCTAGATAACTGCTGAGTCCATTCATAGCCGAAGTTGGATTCATTTTCAGGATTCTGAGATACGACGGTTCTTGTAGTATTTCCATAGTCCAGCGAGTGTTTCTTTTTTAAAACAAACGCAATGTATCCAGCAAGATATTTTAAGGATGCTTCAGAGTTTGAATCTTCAAATAGACTGGCTTTTGAAAGAAAAAATTCATTATTTTCTTCAAACTCAAAATGTGGAGTGCCTTCAGGAACTTTCTCTTGCGTTTTAATACTTTCCAACAATTTGGAACTAATGTAATATGAGTCGTCAATGTCATCTATTACATTTGAACCTATTGGTAAAGGCAGTTTTGATCCAAAAAGAATTGTTTTCATACGAGATCGAAATTCTGATGAGTCAGGATTGTCATTGGTTCTCCCC
This sequence comes from Holacanthella duospinosa, assembly GCA_002738285.1. Classification (NCBI taxonomy): domain Eukaryota; kingdom Metazoa; phylum Arthropoda; class Collembola; order Poduromorpha; family Neanuridae; genus Holacanthella; species Holacanthella duospinosa. The sequence goes on along the minus strand of NIPM01000353.1, from coordinate 753 downwards.
AGTGACCTAATGATTGAGAAAAGGCTTTCCAAAGGATCTTGATTGAGTCTCCTTGTTAAAATAAATTTTAATTCATGTGAAGACTTAAGCGATTCGTACATCAGTTTCAGTGACTTAATTGAAACCAGAATTCCATGTTGACAGGGAAGCATTGCTGTCCGAGTGACCCAACATTTTTTCTTTTTGGAATAAAACTTTGCTCTCATTTTACTCACTAAATCTTCAAATTTTTCTAAATGTTTGATTTGCTCAAAATGATGAGTACCAAATGCGCTTCGAATTGGTTTGTCAGAATCATGTTGAATTTTTGAGTTGAATATGTCAAAATAATCATCAATTATTGCGAAAAATTCGGAAATTTTTTGATTTTTAAAACAAAATCGACTGAGAGTGGCCGTGTGATTGGAAAAAATTTTGGCCGCAGGAGCTACCTTCATTCTTTCAGCTCCTTTGACGTCAAGTACTCTCTGAGTTAGTTTTGGACATAATTTGATCTCTTGAGAGTCAAATAGAAGTAATTGCTCAAGAACAAGCTTATCAACAACGGTTCCATCTTCGAGTACCCATCCACCATCAAGCAAGTGGTTTCGAAGTAATTTCAGCATGTGTGGAGCGTTAGAAAAGATGTAAATGTTTCTAGTGGGCTGGACAGGATGGAAAAAAGATGTACATTGGATGAATATTCCCAGTTCGTTCCACAATTCCCTATTTGTTCCTCCAAGATCGCTCACTACACCACACACAATGAAGCCT
>NIPM01000352.1:1843-204285 GCA_002738285.1 Holacanthella duospinosa | reverse complement strand
GTTGGAGACGGAGTTCCTATAGAGAAGGTAACTACTACAGAGACAGTACTCTTAGAGCAGTCCAGTTCCAACAGTAAAGTAACATCATCTTACTAAGTTAGGTATAGTCTAGGTAGGAACCCAGAACACAAGTAACTGTCTTGTCCCGTAGGTAGAAGAGACCCCAACAGTTAGGCACTAGAGTACAGAACTCTAGGTTGAAGAGTATCCCGCCCTGTAGGAGCGAGAGTCTAGAGAGAGACCGGCCTGTAGGTAGAAGAAGAGAACCAGGCCCCGGTAACACCAGTTCCTAAAGAAACCTCTAGGAGAGAGGAACTGAAGACAATAGCAGAGACGGGTTACTCAGCCCAGACCTAACACAACCCAAACTCATCCACATCACTATAGGCTTGCCTGAAACCAGTAGAGTAGAGAAGACGCTTTAGGTAGAGAAGGAGAAGTGTCTTTAGAGAAGATAACCCAATACTCTAGGAGTTCAGCCTAAAGAGCCAGTCCCGTTTCCGTACTACAGGGAACCAATACTGTAGATACTCCCTGTATCCAAGCCCAATTATTATCATCCCCCATCTCTTTTATTCGAATCCCATTACTACCCTTTTCGTTTCCTCACATTAAATTACTTCATCCCAATCAATGCAACGGTACGCCGCGCCACAATATCGTCGTTGAAGGTTCATTATGAGCTAAGTACATTCAGTGTACATCCATTATGTGCCATCTGATTTATTTTGGTCGCACCCATTATGTGCTTTCTGACATTTTTTGCCAAAATGGGGTTTCAGCGTCAAATTGTGACACAAGCTTTTATGAATCGAATGTGGGCAAAATGATTAAAATTGGTCGAAGCGTTCAGAAGTTATAATTAACTGAAAAAACTTATGATTAGAAAAAAAATGTCTGGCCATCTTGGTTTTAAGTTTATTTGCTCTCTTGAAAAATCTTAGTTTTTGCACTTGGCACANACTTATGATTAGGAAAAAAATGTCTGGCCATCTTGGTTTTAAGTTTATTTGCTCTCTTGAAAAATCTTAGTTTTTGCACTTGGCACATAATGGGTGCCACCAAAAAAAATCAGATGGCACATAATGGATTGACAAGAAAATTCAGAAAGCACATAATGAAACGACAACTGAATTTACTTAGCACCTAATGAACCTTCAACGACAATATCTGACTTATTTTCCTTATTTTTTTCATCTATTTTCATTTTCAAATGAGTAAAAAATTTAAATTTTTAGGTTGTTCTAGCCGATTTTCCATATTTAGTATTAAGTCAGTTCGGAGTCAGTCATGACTCTAACTCTGAAAGTCAACTCCCAAAATTGCACAAGTCAGAGTCATTATTCTAATAGTCGACTCGCAACATTTAGAGAGTCAGTCATAACTCATAGAGTCAGTGACGCTGACTCAGGCGAAGCTGGGAGTCATGGAGAACACCAGTCCGTGGAATTTCATAAATTGCTTTTCAATCTGAAAATGCTTTGTTAATGATCATAGAATAGATAACAAGACCGAAACTGCCTCAGTTAATTTAGTTGAGTTAGATTGAAATCAATCCATAAACAATCAGAAAATTTTTGAATCCCAGCAAACCAATACAAAAAGTAGAAGTTTGCATTTCCGATTACCATTGAATATTTTTCAATATAATGGGGGTGAAAGAAAATAAATTCAATCGTCTTAATTTGTCAAGTTTTGTAATAGTTACCAGAGATAATAAATTTTATTAGTTATGTTTCCAAAAACCAAAGTTTTTTGATTTTTAGAATCAACAAATCTGAAAGTTGCATTTCTTCTACTGGGGCCTTCAATTGATGTTAATCAATACAACGAGATGGATGTGTGGCTGGAGTCTTATAAAGATCTTTATTCAATATCGACTTCCTTACCTAAATTTAAGCTAGTTGATCTTGTTCGCATTTTAAAATCAAAAAGCCACTTTGGTAAAGGTTATTGGCCAACATTTACTAGCGAAGTTTTTGAAATTTGTGAAATCATCGACTCAATCCCCATTACATATCGTATAAGAGGTATGAAAGCGAAGTTGTGAGTGGGATATATTGTGGTGCGGTGTTGATTTAACTATTCAGTTTACATGAAAGGGATGGGTTGATTGTTGACAGTACACTACACGCTGTTCCGAGGATGGGAATACTGAAGTCTCACTCTCTCTTCACTGGATCCACTCACTGGCCCATCGGACAAAACATCGAACAATAATAATTTGCCACATTCACAAAAGCTGGTATCAATCGCCTGATTATTATCAGTATTAGATTTATTTATTATTAAATTAAGGTAAAAATAATCCCTACCACAACAGAAATCTTTTAACTGAAAAAGCAAACCGCTTTCCTTTTTTCGCAAATTTTCCTGGTCCCATTTTTGCCCACGCCACAATATTACGGGCAAGACTTCAGTCCTATATTGGAGCAGTGAGGACCATGTCGTTTTATTTGACTTTTCCATCCAACGGTTCCCAAAAGTATTTTCCACACGATCGTATTCCGAACTACCGGATTAAGCTGCCTTATAAAATTTGACTTGATTCTGCGCAGTACGAGGTAGCTCTTTCAGAAGTGGCATATATATGTTCTATCAGAACGTTAACCGGANCGCAAATTTTCCTGGTCCCATTTTTGCCCACGCCACAATATTACGGGCAAGACTTCAGTCCTATATTGGAGCAGTGAGGACCATGTCGTTTTATTTGACTTTTCCATCCAACGGTTCCCAAAAGTATTTTCCACACGATCGTATTCCGAACTACCGGATTAAGCTGCCTTATAAAATTTGACTTGATTCTGCGCAGTACGAGGTAGCTCTTTCAGAAGTGGCATATATATGTTCTATCAGAACGTTAACCGGACTAGAAGATGACAACATCATACAAGTTTCAGGAGAGTTAAAAGAGAATATCATTAGCTCTTCAACACTATAGCTCTATTAACCAGTTTTTGCGGGAGATTAATTCCAAGATCNAAAAGAGAATATCATTAGCTCTTCAACACTATAGCTCTATTAACCAGTTTTTGCGGGAGATTAATTCCAAGATCAAGAAACACAACGTTATCTGTAAATTGGGTTATAGTGATGTTAAGCGCAGAGCTACTCTTGACCTAGGAACAAATTTGACAGTTGACATAAGTGAGAAACTTTCCGATGTGCTTGGATTTGATGGTCAGCGCAAATTTAGTAATAAATTCGAAAAGCAAACTCAGTGGTTTTTTCCAAAATGTGCAACAGACCTGTTTGGAGATCGACGACATGTTTATTTATTTGAATATCGTCGAATCTTAAATAGTTGGATCTACTCTTGTCCCATTGCTGCGCATGGTGACCATTGCCAGTGAGGAATCCCAAGCAGTTACTCACACATTTACTAATCCCATCTACATTCCTCTATCAAGATCAAATTTCGAAGTTATCTCCATTCTAATATGCGACGAATTCGGTGAGGAGCTCCCGATCGATAGAGATCAAGTGATTTTAACAATACACGTCAAAACAATTGACAGGAAATGATTCAGCAAGAATATGAATTTGACTCCATTCAGCTGAATCAACCATTTACATATATTATTGCTGGCGGTACGCAATGTGGAAAAACAACGTTTGCGTGCAATTTGATAAAAAACCTGGACTTTTCGGTATAACCTAAAATTGATGATGTCATAGTATTTTACAAGCAATATCAAACCGGATATGATGCAATGAAATCTAGTGATCAAAGAGTGAGATGCATCGAAGGTCTAAATTTATATTTGATTAATGCTAATAAAACGCTTATTATAATTGATGATCAGATGACTGACTCACTGAAAGATAGAGCGATTCAAGAACTATTTANTAATAAAACGCTTATTATAATTGATGATCAGATGACTGACTCACTGAAAGATAGAGCGATTCAAGAACTATTTACTTGTGGAGTACATCATAGGTTAGTTTATCATGTTCATTCAAATGATACAACTCTGGACTAATCGTCAATAATAAGTTTAGGTCCATATCAGTAATTTTTCTATCGCAAAAACTTTTTCCTCAAAAGAAGTATGGTAAACATATCCGTCTCAACACCCACTACATAACTATTTGCAAAACCCTCTCTTTCTCTTCTCAAGTTCTCTATTTGAGTCGGCAGTTAAACCCAAGCAAGCCTAGTGCAATTTTCGAGGCATATGAACAGGCAACATAAAAACCCTACACTTCCTTGTTTTTCAACTTGCATCCCAGTGCGCATTCAGTCCGGAATTCTACCAAATAAAGATTATATCTTTTTCTTTACTCAGTGTGTTATTATGACAAAACGGATCGAAAGGAACAAGACTTTCCTGGAACTGGTCAAAATAAGCAAGGCAAAAAAGTGGAAAGNTATGACAAAACGGATCGAAAGGAACAAGACTTTCCTGGAACTGGTCAAAATAAGCAAGGCAAAAAAGTGGAAAGGAAATATAAAACAGGCTTCTAGAGATAACATCGACGCCTTGTCGGAACTTGCTCCGAATACACTGAGGGGGAACGTCCCACTAACTGAAGATCACAAGAGAAAATTGAAAAGACATAGGCACAGCATTAGAAATTTAGATCAGAAGAAATTGTCTCTCAAGAAAAAGAAAACACTTCTCGTCCAAAAAGGAGGGTTTTTGCCCTTGCTCATTACACCGGTGTTGTCAATTCTTGGCGGACTTGCAGCTATAGCGTTGAGCCACGTGGCTGGATTGTAATGTCGAAGAAGATGAAGCTAATCCCTTACTTGGAGTATGAAAAGTTAATTAGCTCAAGCCATGCAGAGAAACTTGATACAACTCCGCATCACTAAACTCATTCAATAGGAAAAATAACACCTTCTTCTGAACTCTTAAATATAGACACCATTTTAGACGACATTAACGCCCGTTGTAGACGTAACTTTATCCTAAGTCTCCCGTCACTTTTCGCGTTACCATAACGTCAACCGTCACTCATAGCGTATTTAGAGGTTGTTTGATCACAACGAAGACTTATTTTAACGCTAACCTAATTGTTAAAGTTTTCTTTAGAGGAGCTCTAAATTATCCGTGCGCTGTCGTAAAGTTGGTTGGCTATCAACTTTGTTTAAGTTAGATAAAGTGACGGAGGAAGTGAGGCGTTACGGCAACTGTAAATTGATTCTCTAAAGTGAAATATCATTCGACTCATCACCCGAGCAACCATAGAGTTACAGTGACGTTAGGTATAAATTGAAATTTTAAACATCCTCAGAAGAAGAATTCGGAGGGAGGACACGTTAGAGTTAGGTGTACAACGGGCGTAAATTAGCATTGTTTAACACATTCGCTAAAGGATTAAGAAAGCATTTCCAGGAGCTTAGGGATACACCATTACCAGTTCAGGTGATACTTGCTACATCAACTCTCACCAATGTCGAAACAAGAAAAATTGACAGGTATATTGCTGCTAGTGATTATGTCGCTATTATAAGGTTCGCTAATATACTCCCTGAAAAATTTCGACAGGCGGCGTTATATATTTTGTCAGCACTGCCAAAATCAGACAAAATTTCTTGGAATAGCGGTGGAGAAGTAAGCTTTAATGAAGTCAAGAGAGAAGGCACTAACATTGTTGACTTGCTATCATATGTGTTGAGACGTTGAAAAAGGTTAATCCTCCAATAGGACGAAATACGTTTATATATTTGCTGAAAAAAAATTTATTCCAACCACACTGATGGGACTAACCCTCCGAAATTGGTTAGGGTCACATAGTCTAAGTACGCTAAAGAGTCGAACTACCCCAACCTCCGATAAAATTGAAGGAAGTCGCTCTCTTCTTGAAGATTGTGAATTCAAAACACCAACAACTGCGTCTTGGATTCCGTTAGAAGAGTTTTGACCAGAGTAGCAACATCAATTACTGTGCCGTCAATATGGAAGAGCCATTAGGAACAGTAGCAGCAATTGCTACCGGATCCCTTTTTCCAATTTACTCTAGTTGTTTATCAAGATCGCAGAATTTTGACGGAATTTTAGGTCAAAAATTTTCAGATACAGTAAGGATGGCCATGGTTGGATATTTTTATACTGGCACGTCAGACGTTATTATTTGCTTTTACTGTGGACTCTGCCTTTATCAATGGAAAGAAACGGATTATCCTTGGGAGGAACATGCAGATCACAATCCTGTTTGTGCCTATTATGTTTTAAATTTACATATGCGTCAAACCAATGGTCAGAATGTAAGCATTTCAGCTACATTTATAATTTAGTACCCGTTTAATAGCAGAATTTTATGATTGTGCTATCTCTAATGTATGCTCTTCAGGCACAAGTTAGAGCACATCTTAAAAATGACTCACCAGACCATAGTGAAACAGCGGACCAAGAAATTAATTCAGAAACCTCACAACAGCTAAATGATCTAAGGAACCTAATTTCCTGCAAGATTTGCTTGTCGGCAAACGCTGCCTACTTGTACGTATCTTGCTGTCACTTCGCAACTTGTCTCAGTTGTTCTACCAGCCAATCCGAATGTCCCATATGCCGGAAGAGAATAGTTATTATTTTAAGGACATTCTTGTAAAGATAATTATTATAGTTATTATTATTTAGTTATTATTANCAGAGAATAGTTATTATTTTAAGGACATTCTTGTAAAGATAATTATTATAGTTATTATTATTTAGTTATTATTATAGTTATTCTTGTAAAGATAAATATTATACTATTACTAAGCTAATTTTTATTGAGTCGTAATTAAGTGATGGCCATGCGGCAAAGTGTGTATTTCATCTGCAAGTATATAACGCTTAGAATCAAATCCGTGTGTGACATACTTTTTAACACTGATGTTGTAAATCTTGTTTATAAGATCTTATATTGGTCATGTTGCAAGCAATGATATTTTGACTAAACAATACTTTTTCTAATCGATCATAAGTAACACTGCGTTTCTGAACCCGTTGTAGGACACCTTTGAGAGCCATCTTCTTGAAGTTTTGACTATCTTCGTTACTCNCACTGCGTTTCTGAACCCGTTGTAGGACACCTTTGAGAGCCATCTTCTTGAAGTTTTGACTATCTTCGTTACTCTCTAAGAAACAGTAGGACTTCGGTCGAAGTCCGACAAATTTGTGGCGAATTTTACCATTCACCTCGTCTTTCATTTTTCCAATGACTGATTTGTTCTGTAGGGAGTAGAGTGGATCGCTTTGAGACAAGGAACTGGTGTCAAAGAGGTGTTTGTAAGCTAGTAAGTCCTATAAACTTCGTTCGTTCTGATGCATTATGCAAGGGAGTCTGTGTCTGTCATTAAAAATTCGGAATTTGATCCCCACTTTGTCTTCAGGTAGTTATAATGAAATTTCGCCATATGATGCTTGCTCAATTCTAGAACACTAAAACCCGTGTAAATTGCTTTATTGAGCGTTACACAATTCCTTTGCATTTTAAATGCCACTAAATTATCTCCTAGTATATCATGAGATAAAAACTGAGCTCGTCCAACTAGCCGACTAGCCTTTTCAGCATCATTTACCAATCTGATGTTCATATGTTTTCGCACCGACTCCATACCTTTTCCAAACACTGCGTTGACGCAGAGCTTGAGGAAGACTCGCTTGAATTCATTAGTTGCCGCTGCTCTTTTCATGATGTTGAAGTCAACATAAGTTTTTAACCAAGCAGCCTGCTTGCATGCAAGAATTCAGTGAGTAGTGAGGGGATGCATGGGATTAAGTCAAACGCCATGACAGTACAGAGCAAACACATGTCAACAAACAAAACCGCCAGATTAAACTATCTTATTCTTATATTATAGTATGTAAGGAAAGAAAACATTACATTAGTAATAATATAAATGTTTCTAACTAGTTCTTGAAAAATATCCAACTGGTTTCAACTAGAATTTTGTTTTATATTTTTTTATACGTTTATACAAGGTTTCTCGACTCTAACGGCCGTTGTTGCTGTTGTCAAGGAACCTTGAGTTTATATATAAGTACTTAAGTACAAAAATGAAAATTTCAAACAACAAAAATATAAGTTAGCAGTTAAGTGTCCCGTTTAAGGTTGAGCTGAAAATTAAAATTAAAATTAGAATAATATATACATTCATTCTTAGGGATTTCTGAAAATAATAATTTTGGTGTAATTTTTTACTTTATTGTTCATATTCGAAACTATAAAACAATCTTAAACTTTGGGACGCCATATGTTTTTGAAACTCTGTTGTAAGTAAACTTCTCTGCAAAATTCACTCTTGCTAATTATAAAATAAAATTTAGAACATGGCATTTAACTGAATCTGCATCAGTATACAGTGAAAAATATACAAACAAAAATATACCGACAAAAAAAGCAAAAAGTAGCAATAATACCAAAGAGTATTAGCAATAGTGGCAAAAAGTAGTAGTAATAGTGAAAAAGCATCTTTTTGGCGGGAAATTTATTGAGTGCTCTGTACATTAAAAACTTTAAATTTTCTAATTTTTTACCCAAATAAAAAACCTGAAANGGAAATTTATTGAGTGCTCTGTACATTAAAAACTTTAAATTTTCTAATTTTTTACCCAAATAAAAAACCTGAAATTAACCACTTAGATAATAACGTTTTGGCAAATACTTTGCAACGAAGTTGAAAAAACTTTCTCCACTAATCATCAAAAAAATTTGCGAATCACATACTTTAAATCTACACCGATACGTCGATATTAATTTTCAAAAAGCAAAAACAATATTTATCGGGTTTCCAAATCAAATCATTATTTGAAGATAAATTCGAAATGCTTTTAGCGCAATTTCGTATAATTGTATCCCTAAATGTTAGTCAAAGAATTATTATTATTCGAGTATTGTAGCGATACAAACTGTATATCTTATAACCAGTNTTGTATCCCTAAATGTTAGTCAAAGAATTATTATTATTCGAGTATTGTAGCGATACAAACTGTATATCTTATAACCAGNATCCCTAAATGTTAGTCAAAGAATTATTATTATTCGAGTATTGTAGCGATACAAACTGTATATCTTATAACCAGGTTGAACTGATCTCCCATGGAAACCAGGAATTCTGAAAACTCAAAATCAACAAGTACATTTCTTGCACTGAGCTCTTCAATTCAAGATATTCGCAACAGATTTTGCAAAAAATGTGAGAAAACATTCACNACATTTCTTGCACTGAGCTCTTCAATTCAAGATATTCGCAACAGATTTTGCAAAAAATGTGAGAAAACATTCACAACAATTGTTTAGTTGTAACTACAGCATAGAAGTGACATTCATCTAGAAGTTTACAACACCACAAAAGCTAACAGCAGTTAGGAAGAAAATTGGAAGACAAATTGGACATAATTCCCATTGGTGACGCTATTAGTGGTATATACAACGAATATCGACTACATATTGAAGATGAACAACCAATCCTACTGAACAAATTATTCCGACGTGCAAAAGAAAATCTAACAACCTTAANGATGAACAACCAATCCTACTGAACAAATTATTCCGACGTGCAAAAGAAAATCTAACAACCTTAATGAAATCAAGACTTGATCTTACACCAAATTATAAAGTACAATTTAATGGTAAAATGCATTTTGAAAAGGAAAACGTTGACGGAANTCTTACACCAAATTATAAAGTACAATTTAATGGTAAAATGCATTTTGAAAAGGAAAACGTTGACGGAACGTTTATACAAAAGTATCCACTGTTCAGATCATTTCTATTTGGTGTAAACAATGTAAACGAAATTGAATTTGTGTTAAAAAAAATGTTACTGTATTTTAAAGTAACAATTGAAAACTATACAAACATTGGGTCAAGTTGGGTGTTCAAGTNATGGTAAAATGCATTTTGAAAAGGAAAACGTTGACGGAACGTTTACACAAAAGTATCCACTGTTCAGATCATTTCTATTTGGTGTAAACAATGTAAACGAAATTGAATTTGTGTTAAAAAAATGTTACTGTATTTTAAAGTAACAATTGAAAACTATACAAACATTGGGTCAAGTTGGGTGTTCAAGTCAATTGTATCGTTCAACATTAAATTTGCAGAATACAACAATTTTTCTNTCAATTGTATCGTTCAACATTAAATTTGCAGAATACAACAATTTTTCTGGTGGTTGTGACAACTTTGTTTTACTAGAAGTGTTAAAGAGAAAAATGGAGTGTTTAGTTTGTCCGCCTGGTGATGACAATTTATGTTTCAAAAGGGCAGTATACCTACATCCAGACCTTCGTCCTCAGTTCACTCAATGCACTACACGTGGAATTCTTAAAATGTTGAAAAAGAAAACATACTATGATTTGCTCTTTACCAACGGTAAAGTGAATTGGGAAAAAATTACTTTTCCGTTTACATTGAATCAAGTGAAACGGTTTGAAAAACAAATACCCACCATTGGTTTAACTATAATATGCTACGATGAAAATAGGAACTTTGAAAAACAAACAAAAGGAACACGAATCTGTGGATGACATTATCCAGCAAGTCGCTGGCAGTGAAATAAGCAGTGATGAAGATGCAATGGAAACCAATGTGATAAAGAATAAACATACCCGCGCAAAAAAANGCAGTGAAATAAGCAGTGATGAAGATGCAATGGAAACCAATGTGATAAAGAATAAACATACCCGCGCAAAAAAAATATTAAAAGAAGTCAGACCAAAGTGCTACACATCACATACAAACAAAGAAAATAGGCAGACAAGAATAAATCTTTTATTGTACCTTGGGAAAGAAAGGAATCATTCATTCAAAGGAATCATTCANGCAGTGAAATAAGCAGTGATGAAGATGCAATGGAAACCAATGTGATAAAGAATAAACATACCCGCGCAAAAAAATATTAAAAGAAGTCAGATCAAAGTGCTACACATCACATACAAACAAAGAACATAGGCAGACAAGAATAAATCTTTTATTGTACCTTGGGAAAGAAAGGAATCATTCATTCAAAGGAATCATTCANCATAGGCAGACAAGAATAAATCTTTTATTGTACCTTGGGAAAGAAAGGAATCATTCATTCAAAGGAATCATTCATGAAATCATTCACAAAGGAAAATCATGTTTATCAAAAATTTACATGCACTGCTGTACCGCACCCAGAATCTTGTTCGAAATCAAATTTGTCGATTTTGCATCCAAGCATTTACAGAGTACACAATCTCAGAACATATACGTTACTGTGCTGAATTGGGATTACAAAAGACAAACTTTTCAAGACATCAATGGCTGAAATTTGTGCATTTTCAACGTATTATCAAAATTCCCAATATTATGTTTGTCGATTTTGAAAGTATATTAGAAGAAATAGAAACTCTACACGTGACGGAAACTACGAGACTTAACCAACCAAGGCTGGTGCTTATTCATGAATTTGTGTAGACCATAATCACCAAATTGTTGAGCGTGTGGTTTATCATGCAATTGAGATTAATGAAAACGTTGCTCAGAAAATGCTCAAGGAACTTATTGATTTATCAGAAAAATTGTCTGTGGAAGTATCAGCTGCTTAAGAAAAAGCCAAAACATTAATGATTATGACTCCAGAACAATAAGCTCAACTAAAGGATCCTAGCTTTCGACGGAGTCAACGATGCCTTTTTTGTCACAAGGGATTTGGACCAAACGACATTATGCATCGTCATCATTGCCACAGAACGTTTAAATTTGAAGGTATGTATGGCTCATGTTTTTATATTTATCTAACTCTAAATTTGGCACATAGTTATTGTAACATGAAGGCTATTCAAAAGGAAAATGAACTTGTTGTCATATTTCATTATTTTAAAGGATATGATAGCAAATTGATCTTGGAGACATGAATAAGGATTTGATTCAAAATGTAGAAGTAATTGCATCGTCATCTGAAAAATTTGCATGTGTGATTGTGAAAGTACGAGGACAAATGATCGACTCGTATGCTTTTTTCAATACAAGCTTGGAAGTTCTTGGAAATACTTTGGACCAAACAGACTTTAAACTTACCAAAACTGTATTCAGTCATCTCAGTGAGGACGATTTGAAACTGTTACATGGAAAAGGAATTTACCCATACCACTATATGGACTCTTGGAAAGATATAATGAAACATGTTTACCATCCAAGGAATGTTTTAAGAACCATTTAACAAGCGATGTCATCACTCAAGAGCAATATTCACATGCACAAAACGTATGGAATACGTTGAAAATTGAGACAATGGGACAATATACCAACGCATATTGTCTATTGGACAAAGTTATACTTGGGGACTGTGTTTTACGTTTAAGAGACGTCATGGATGAAAGCTATGGTCTAGATATATGCCATTATTTTTCACTACTAATGTTAGTATATGACGCAGCATTGAAACTTACTGGAGGATGTCTGGAGCATATCAAAGATCCTACCATGTATATCATGCTAGGACTTAGCGTGAGGGCTGGTTTAGTTACTCTTGGTGATATCAGAACTTGTAAAGCCAACAATCCATTTATGTCAGATTTTGATCAATCAAAACCAATCATCTGGATAATAATACTTGACGCTAATAATTTATATGGAGCAGCATTAATTGATTTCTTGCCAGAGAAAGATTATGAGTGGGTTGTGCCAAAAGTTTTAGAGAATATGAATTTGGACCCAACAAATTTTTTTCAAAATGTTTCTGACCGTGGAAGTATTGGCTATTTTGTTGAAGTGGATGCAATTATACCTCCAGAATTACATGAAATATTGAACGCTTATACTCAAATGCCATGTAAGCGAGTTGTTAAAACTGAAGAATTGTCACCACACATGGTAGATTTTGAAAATGATATAGGAACATCTAACGCTACATTCAAAACGGAGCGATTAATGGCAGATTTTTACGAACGGAAAAATTATATTTGTCACTATCGAGCATTGAAATGTTGGATCAAATTGGGATGTCGTGTGACCAAAGNTATATTTGTCACTATCGAGCATTGAAATGTTGGATCAAATTGGGATGTCGTGTGACCAAAGTCCATCGTGCAATCAGATTTACACAGTCTCCATGGTTGAAACCATTCATTGAATTCAATACCAAAAAACGACAAGAATCTAAAAGTAAAATTGAAGTTGCGTTGTGGAAATTGGCATCAAATGCTTGTTTTGGTAAATTTGTAGAGAATAAGGGTATGCGTGTCAACATTCGTCTAATCACCGACAGAAATAGAGCCCTAAAGTATAATAAGAAACCAACAATTCAAAATATCAAAATTATAAACGAAGACGTTGTGTTAATTTCACTCAAACGTTTGGAGGTTACGTTAGACAGACCAATTGCTGCTGGCTCAACAGAACTATCAAAAGTAATCATGTTTGATTGGTATCATGATTATTTTACAAAAAACTATGGAGACAAGCTTAACTTGATATATACGGACACTGATAGTTTGGTAATGAAAGTTGAAACTCAAAATATATTTCAAAATATGAAGGATGATGAAGGTGATAGATTTGATTTGACCGTCAATGATCCAAATCACCCAAAGTTTGGACAATATCATAGTCAAAGAAACAAGAAGAAATTGGGATGTATGAAGGATGAAATGACAAATGCTATAATTACACACTTTGTAGTCAACAAGCCAAAGTTGTATGCGTTTAGATATATAAAGGACAATATTGATTCCGTCGCAGGACTAAATGTGACTACAGAAGAATTTAAAAAGAAATGAAAAGGAATCCCAAAACTTGATCTTTAACGTCAATTTCAATTTGAAGATTTTGTCAACGCAATAGAAAACCCTATTCAAACGCATGTGACAACCAAATCAATTCGTAGTTTTGATCAAAAATTNTTTGTCAACGCAATAGAAAACCCTATTCAAACGCATGTGACAACCAAATCAATTCGTAGTTTTGATCAAAAATTATATACAATTGAGTCAACGAAAAAGGCAATTAATGGTTTTGATTGAAAAATGATTTATTTTAACAGATAATGTTAATACATTAGCTTACGGACATAAGGACATTGTATTATATTACTCTTAAGACAAATAAACTGTTACTATATCTGAAATTTGACTTCTACAAATTACACATTTTGAAATGGCAGTAGCACATACATTACACGTGACAAAATGACGGCATGGGGAAAATACAACGTTACAGTGTTTGTCTAAGCAAATTTTACAAATAATAGTAGCATCAGTTTGATTTGGAGATAAATCTTTCACCAACAATATATAAGGACAATATGGCGTCCATCTTTCATCTTCAGTCCCAGGGTTATCAGTTGGTTCAAATTTATAAATTGCAATTCCACAATAAAAACAGCAAACTTGTCTTCAGTTCCAAAGTAAAATAATCCTGCAGCTGCCAAGTCATTTGATTTTAGAGTATGATTCCATGACGCAAACGATTTTAAACGTGATTCCACTGTCATCCATAAATGATTTAAATCTTGGTCCATGCGAAATTTTAACACTCTTTGTGACAATACCCGTGTCATTATTCATTTTTATAATGATGTGTATACTGTACAACAATTTGGAAAGATTGAGTCACGAATTCTGTAATCGTTATCTTGTTGTAAATGCAAGTCGACGAATAAATGTCCGTATGGTTTTTTCATAACGTCTTGGTACGCAGTTTCAACCACTGTATTTCTTTTACCACCAGACAGTTGACGTCCAATACAATATACTTGATTTGTTTCCCGCGGATTTTTCATTAAACAAATGTACTGGCAGTTTAAAGTCAAAGTTCTTAAAGACTTTTCAAAAAAGTTTTGTGTTAAAAATATGATACTGACATTACGATGATGTGACATTTTGTAAATGTAAATGATATTGTTTTAGATTTTGAAATTTAATGCATTAAATCATCCAAAATAACAATTCGATGCTCATCAAGAGGATTAGCCAATTCTTCTTCTGGAAGTCTTTTGTGGAACTTTATTTCGGGTACATTTTCTTTGAGTAAATTTAAAAACTTTTCCTGATATTCAGTATAGCAATGCAGAATATCATCAATTGGTACGTCAATTAATTCGTGACGTCGTTGTAGAAATTGTGATGTAAGTGTTGATTTTCCAGAGTGTGCACAGCCAGATATTGTCATGCAAAATGGGGCTTGAAGACGATATTCAAAATCGATACTTTCCATGTTCACCTCCAAAATTAAACTAATAAATTATTTTACCAAGTTTGGGATTTTGAGCCTTGCAGAATGACTTGCTATAACTCCACATATCCAACATATTTGCATACAATTCAAACCTAAAAGAATAATAATTTAGAAATGGTTAAATAAGACTTCGGCGAGCATATGCCACCTTATGGGTGGCATACCTATGCGCCTAGCGCATATTATATGGCCTATGGCCATAGTCCTTATGCAGCCTTACGGGCTACATATCTATGCGCAAAGCGCATATCCTATGCGTTCTTATAGGACGCATATTTATGGCCCATAAGGCCATAGGTGGGGGGCGGCCATACTCCTTTTAAAAAACTTACCTTTCTGCACACGTGTTTTTCTAAAATAAATATCCACAATTTCCGTCTCCACTTTAATGTACTTTCGTTTAAATAAACGCAGTCCTTTTGCGTCCATTTTTAATAAATCCATTTTGTCAAGGTTTGTAATTTTATCGACGAGCTTATTTTGTTTTTCTTCAAAACATTGTCGTCTCGTAAATTTAGTTGACTTGTTATCCATTTTTAGATGTTGCTCCAACAAAATAAAAATTGATACTGAGTGATATAGAAATAATTTGCTATACTTATAGGGGATTAGTCTCAGTGGAAATGATCCGCTATAATTTTTATTAGGACTATGGCAAGAATTGAACTTACAAAAGTAATTGTGCAAACTAGGTGAGTTATCACTTAGCCAGCACAATTACTAAAAAATTATGCTTGAAATTAGAAGTAGTGATTTAGAAAAATGTAACGTTCAGTTTAATTTGGGTACAATGACCAATTTGAATACAACGTTTGCTGAGTATAGTACAAAGTGCACTATAATCTAAACACAAAGTCCACTATCCGTCGAGTTTATGGTCGTTATAAAAGTCAAAAAAATTTTTAAACTCCATCAGTCGTAAATTAATTATTTACAAAGAACTTCTCTCATCGCATGTGATTGTGGTCAAAATCATTTGAAAGTAGTGATAAAGAACAAGTACAACAGGGTGATGTAGAGATGGATATAGAAAATACTAGTGTACAAGGAAATGGATACGCTGTAAAAGAGATGGAGCCAACACTTGTGGAAAGCGTATTGTTGTAGAATGGAAACTGCTACTGGTGTAAAAACTTTGGATCATGTAACAATAGAAATGGAACCAACACTTGTGGAAACTGCTACTGGTGTAAAATCTTTGGATCATGTAACAATAGAAATGGAACCAACACTTGTGGAAACTATTACTGGTGTAGAAACTTTGCACCATGCTACAGTTTCAAATACTGAAGACATTGCTACTGATCTGATACCATTGAGTGCACAAAATGGACAAAATGAGATTTATCGTCCAATCAATGAGTTTAAATTGAAAACTTGGTACACAAAGCGAGAACATCATGGACCAATTACAATTCATATGAAGCGGAAACCGCGACATACGACAAGAGTATAAGACATGTACATCAATTTCACCTTGAACAGTGAAGGTAACAAGCTAATCAAATCAATTTGCAACTACTGGTTGGGAAATAATTTACCAATTACGGAAATGCAAGATGCAGTCGACTACATGTACAGGCAATCTACAAACAATACTTTTCATAACATACCATTATGATATTTTATTATTAAAAGAAATTACTATGTTAGTATTTAAAAAAATAAACAAAACAAAAGCAAATAAACATGGACCATATTTTCATTAATTCTTATTAAATGGTAACATTTAGAAATGTGTTTACCTCTATTTGTGCAACACTAATTCTAGTCTATAGTAGCTCCGTTTTAAAATTCCATTGTGGTCGACTATGACATATGTCACAGGGTTGGTATTTTCACCCGAACAATTTGGTATACCTTGTTTTCGAAATTTGTAGAGTAAGTCTTTTCAAATAAATTTTTTTTTACGAACAACGTGTACATTTAAACCAATGTTTAATATTGCATGTCAGGTGGTAGATTTTTGGTTTTCATACAAATTATTCTAGACTTGAGACTCTGTTTTTTTTATTTACACTAGATGGTGTGCATTTGATACTTGTGTGATAGGAATTTTGATATCCATTTTCAAATTCTGCCAGCTTTTGTACATAACGTTTTGTATTATTTTCCATCATATAACGTGAAAATCGTTGTAATATCGTTCGAATGAACCTTTCCACAAAAGAACACTTGTGAGGTGAATGTACCACAAATTGTTTTATGTTATTATCCAAACAAAATTGCTTCATTTGTTTCCCCATAAATTCTTTTCCCTCATCAGATTGTAGATAAGTTGGCTTGTATCCAGACCGTTCAATTATTAATGTCAGAGCAGCTAATACTTGCTCACATATCTTTTTACGAATAGTCTCCATCCATGCCATTTTACTAAAGAAATCGACTACGGCGACAATGTAAAGTTTTCCATAATTAGACTTCCTATATTTTTGTATGTTGATTAAATCAATGCCCCACTGATTATTTTGTCCTGGCACGTAAATTGATCTGCGTGGAATTTTTTGATTGGAATGTAGACGATATCCTTTGACTCGCAGTAGGGTTTCTTTGACATTTTTTTTCTCTATAAATTTGTTTGTTTTGTAAAAGTTGGTTGCACTCTAGTAGGCTCCTGGATTTTTTGTTTCCTTATATGCTTTTGTGATATCCTCCATGGTAGACTGAATACTAGTTTATGGAAACGTCATACATATTCTTTTATATGACGTCACTTGTAAAAACAAGAGACAGTACAATTTCAACTGTCAAACAATAAACATGGCTGCTACGAAAAGAATTATATGTAACAAAATATTCCTCCGGAGATTGATAAAAACCACACCACAAAAGCGTAATGCTCTCATTACTACGGCAACCACTGACGAGTTGAAAGCAATTTTGAATGTTGCGAATCAAAACGTTCCAGTAAATCAAAAGACGATAAGACGATTAAAACCATATAGACTGTCGTTGAACAAGTTGGCCTTTACAAACCCACAACCAATAGCATCTAGAAGGTTTTTGATTCAAAAAGGTGGATTTTTACCCGCACTAATTCCTGCTGTACTTTTATTTTTGGCTGCAAATTTGTAATGGTTAAACGTATGAAACTCGTTCCTGAAACTCTATATCAAAAACTATTACTACAGAGCAAACAATTTGAAAATGTGAATATGAGAGAACCAAAGTCGTTTTTGAATGATCATATTCCAGACGATTTGAAAATATTGTTATACCAGGACGCCAATTGAGCACTTATAAATACAGTTGAAAGGAAAAGCAAAATACCAATCATGGTCAAAGATGTGTCAAAGGATCTATAACCTAAGAATAATAAAAATATTAGTGAAAAGGCTGGAAAAACATTTTCCTTCCCACTGTCACATGTAGATAATGCAAGAGCACCACTAATATATCTACATTTAAAAAAGTTGGATATTTTACCAAATGCTACCAATGAAGTTGTTATAAGGGGAGTATCTATAAATGAATCAATTTACACCGATATACTTCGCTCTCTATTGGGTTCAACAGCCCCTTATAAAGCAATTGGTTTGAATCAAGTGATTGGTGAAATTCAAAAAGGAATTATTCTTCGCTCTATATTTTCAAAACCAGTTTACTCTGCAATTAAACTACCAGAAGAAAATATTTACAATCCATTGGTGACTAAGTACAAGAAAATAAAATGGCAAAAACTACAATAGGATTTATGTTTTTTTTTTTTTTTTTTTTTTTTTTTTACAATTACATGATTTGTAGTACATTTTTTAATCTGTATTGAGTTATTAAAGAGTTTCTGTACTAACCTAAAAACAATTTTGTCGTTTTTGTTATAATTATTATTTAATATACAATATGTAGTAGAAAATGGACATACAACAAATATATTGTACAGGAAAAAATGACAAAATGTCCACATAAATTTGATCCTGGTCCCTGTAGATATTGTTTGTTCTCTAAAACGTTGACTTCCAGCCTCAGAGCAAAGTTGGTAAAATGTGCAGAATAATCTCCAATTCCCTGACCGTAGCTACAAAAGAATTCCAATTCAGCTCCCAACCGTTTCACGTGTATTCAACAAAATGCTCTCCATCTTCATCTGAAGTTTGGTTATTTATACACAAGCATAGAGGACAAATGTTTACTTTCAAACTATCCAAGTGATCAGCATGGATGACGTCATACTGACAACGTCTTCCTTTTAGCATTTTTTGCATGCTGTTATAAATCTCCATGGTATTCATTTTTTATTCTCTTGAGTAGTCTTTGAAATATATTTGCTTGTCCTTGTTTATGTAGTAGACTGACTCGTATTCAGCGTACACCACTACTGATATAGCACTTTTGATTGCACTTTTGAAACGTAGATTAATTGATACGTTGCCAAATTTTGGAAGACAAAATGTATCCCTTATATGTCGAATGTTGAACACATGAAAATTTTTTCCATTCTTGTACTCATTTAGTTTAATATCAATTCCACTGTCGCAATTACTTATTCCCAGATTGTCAAACAAAGATAAATATGACAGTACAGTTTTGTTTTTTTTTCAATATCCATCTCTGTAGTTTGTTCAGTCACTGTTTCTCCATTAGCTTTTACATTCAATTGTGTCAAACCAAAATGCTTAAATACAAGAGGGTTTGTTCCATATGATCCATGAAGTACTGTACTGTTCACCATACCCACTACAATTCTATCAGGCAGATTTCCAATGATTAGATTTTCNACTGTACTGTTCACCATACCCACTACAATTCTATCAGGCAGATTTCCAATGATTAGATTTTCATTGGTGTTTTGAAATGTCCCAATTAGTAAAAAGTATGATTTCATTTCAANGATTAATTGATACGTTGCCAAATTTTGGAAGACAAAATGTATCCCTTATATGTCGAATGTTGAACACATGAAAAATTTTTCCATTCTTGTACTCATTTAGTTTAATATCAATTCCACTGTCGAAATTACTTATTCCCAGATTGTCAAACAAAGATAAATATGACAGTACAGTTTTGTTTTTTTCAATATCCATCTCTGTAGTTTGTTCAGTCACTGTTTCTCCATTAGCTTTTACATTCAATTGTGTCAAACCAAAATGCTTAAATACAAGAGGGTTTGTTCCATATGATCCATGAAGTATTGTACTGTTCACCATACCCACTACAATTCTATCAGGCAGATTTCCAATGATTAGATTTTCATTGGTGTTTTGAAATGTCCCAATTAGTAAAAAGTATGATTTCATTTCAACCATACGATTAGGATAGATGGCAGGATTCCCACTTTCCAAATTTTTCAAATGTGCTAATTGAGTCGAAGGAAGTAACGTGGGTTTTTTGATCAAGAGTTTCGCTTCCATATTTCAAATTTGACATTGATCGCTTTCGATCCCACACAATGAATGCAAAAGGCATCTGGTACTCGGTAAAGTTGAACGCGGACGTCAATACCAGAAATTAAAAATCTTGGTTGCGTGAATAAGTCTGTATGACGTCTTCCAGCCATTTCAAATACTTTACTACCGTCGACCAAATTTTTTCGTTTTAGCCATCCTGCGTCTGTAGTACTAATCTCAGAATCTGTCTTTGTCAACATTGCCGCTTCACCCAGTGACGTTTTAAAATTTCTAGAATATCCCAAAAAATCTTCAATGTAGCTCCTGTAGGGATAGTGACTGCATTTACTCGTAATTTCCATCTCGTTGAGATGAACGGTAACACGTTCAAACATTAAATGAAGTAAATTATTGACTGGTGCATATGTTAGGATGTCTGGATCAATAACAAATGCAAGATTAGTTAGGTCAGGTCTTGTAAATTTTCCTCTGACATAAAGTTTTGACTCGGCAAGATCAATGTACCGTAAGTCATTGCCTTGAATAAAAAAAGTTGTTGGAGCTGTACGCTCAGATACACTGTTCGAAGGATGACNGTACCGTAAGTCATTGCCTTGAATAAAAAAAGTTGTTGGAGCTGTACGCTCAGATACACTGTTCGAAGGATGACGTTCAACTATTGTTGAAGAATTTATTGTAATATCATATCCTGGTTCTGTAAATAAATCAGTTTCTGCACGGACATAATCAATTCGCTGTGCTCTGTAAGTATTTCTACGAGCTATTNGTACCGTAAGTCATTGCCTTGAATAAAAAAAGTTGTTGGAGCTGTACGCTCAGATACACTGTTCGAAGGATGACATTCAACTATTGTTGAAGAATTTATTGTAATATCATATCCTGCTTCTGTAAATAAATCAGTTTCTGCACGGACATAATCAATTCGCTGTGCTCTGTAAGTATTTCTACGAGCTATTTTAAAAATATTGACTTTGGATTTTTCTTGATCTTCTTTTTTTTATTTGGTTTTTCACGCTTGAAGTTGTTGATCACTCTACGTTTCAAATTCGTGTGCGTTCGTTGAACACCTGAACCTGACTGGTTAAATATTTGCTTTCCGACAACTGTTATAGCTTGCATAGAATTGTCTCATAGATTATCAAGGACATTTTTGTCATTTTCTAGAACATCTCTGGCGACATTTTTAAGTGCTGTTTTTGCGTGGGGTAGTATGAATTTTTTTGCGAATGGTAGCAGTTTTCTTTCCAGGAACTAAAAAAGGATCCAATCCTGACCCATGTTGTCGTAATAAATTTGGTCTATAGTACGTAATTCTTTCTTCTGTTCCTCCACCATATNGTGAACTAAAAAAGGATCCAATCCTGACCCAAGTTGTCGTAATAAATTTGGTCTATAGTACGTAATTCTTTCTTCTGTTCCTCCACCATATTGAGGACTGTAGAANCGTAATAAATTTGGTCTATAGTACGTAATTCTTTCTTCTGTTCCTCCACCATATTGAGGACTGTAGAATTTATATAGCTCGTCAACGTAGTAGTTATACATTTTTAATATCTCTTTTGACGGAAATGAAGTGTTGCCGCGAATGTTCCAGACTCGAATGGTAAAGTGTCGCCAATCTCACTTCTTATATACATATGTATGTAACTGATTAGTGATGAGGATAGTGGTACATACTGCAAATGTTGAAANTATACATATGTATGTAACTGATTAGTGATGAGGATAGTGGTACATACTGCAAATGTTGAAATTCATGAGTGGTACCTTCACCATCTTGTCCTTTATAGTTTACTATTCTCAAGACAGGTGCCATTTGACTTCCAATATGCTGATTCTCAACAATGTTTGTATATAAGAACATCCGTGTTTGTCCGTAGTTGAATTGATGGGTGAAACTTCCTAGCACATATTCACTTTCAAATGCCGAATCCTTTTTGTCGACAATATATTTTGTCTCTGTCATTCCTAAAATTGCACTAATTTTGGGATCTAGAAGGATGTGATTTGTATCTTCACTCTTCCCACTATAATATTTGAGTGCAATAAAACTTCCCTGTTTCATTACTTTCAAAAAGTCTGGATACTTATTCATATATAAAATTAAATCTTCCAGAGAATAGATATCACGGCTCAGTTGAAACTGTGTAGTCTTACACTTGACACGGACCACAGTGCTTGATGGTGTAGTACCGTCGCTAAAATATTTTTTTTCACATCGTCGATATTTGATTTTGTTTCTCGTGACTCAAAATACATATTTGCCGGTACTAGAACATGATTGTCTGTTACAAAATCTACAGTTGATGCCATGTTGGCAACTATATGCAAAGTTGATCGTAAAGAGTGATTGTAAACTACAAATATCCAGCTGGACAGACTGCAGTTTTATTTGTTTTAAAACATAGTACGAAATCCTGGTTATACAATTTNTACAAATATCCAGCTGGACAGACTGCAGTTTTATTTGTTTTAAAACATAGTACGAAATCCTGGTTATACAATTTCCGCATCTCATCTAGTTGATTTAGTTGTAGATCGTGTGCAATAAACGCATTGGCAACATCAGAGAATTTCAGGTCCTTTACATATTTTGGTTCATCTCGTGATGCATGATGTAGNTATTTGTTGATTTAGTTGTAGATCGTGTGCCATAAACGCATTGGCAACATCAGAGAATTTCAGGTCCTTTACATATTTTGGTTCATCTCGTGATGCATGATGTAGTATTAAATTTTTCTTAACTTGATGTTTTCTTAGAGCCACTTTATACGAAAATGCTGTTAGTTCGTATTCAATATTTTGGACTAGGTCACCAAAAGATACAATATCCTGTCTTGCATATACAGGAACTAATGCATATGTAACAACAGTCCAATGGTTATTCTCTTTATCAGTCTTGATAGAGTCTTGCATACGAAGCTGTGGCGTTGGAATAATTTCATATGAATACGTTAGATCCAACTTGGAATATTTGGAATTGTCCAGTGAAAAATTGGAAGTTTGGAATGATGGAGTAAATATAATGTCATTTACACCTGCATAACCAACCTGGTCCCATATTTTTATGCCCTTCTTCAAATATGGGGTTTTGAATGTATATGTGCATTCTGCCAAAGCTATTTCATATTGATTGGTGTCGAGATTTACTGGGGCTGATAGTTAATTTCTAAAATTAGATATGGTGTTGTCTGGGAAATAGGCTGGTGAGGAGTCACTTTGTAGGTGAACATAAAAGTTATCCATTGTGATGTTGAATTGATACTGTCTTTAGATTTATCAGTTGTTCATTATATACTTTCCTAGCAAAATTTTACATGTTTCTCGCAGTCCCGTCCAGGTTTTCTCCAGTATAGTCCTGGAACGATTCCAATGTTTCTTTATGTTGTGATGTAGTTGTAAACACGCGCTCTGTAAGTTGCTTGATTCTGTACGTTCAAGTTTTTTCCTCATCTCAACGTTTCGTACTTTACATTGGCTGTGCGTTAAGATAATGTAGCTGGTCGACGCCATTTTGTGACTGATGTGGATAAACGTTAGGTAGGACGTATAAGTATACTTTTTGTTTTCTTTTCTCTAGTGGGTTGAGACACGTCTCCTTTAGCATCCCATCCTAAGTTTTCTAGTGTGACACAAACCCAGCAGGGTTTTCCACATAGCATTTCTGAATCACTATATCTTATATCGTAAAAATCCGTCTCGTGTTGCTTGCATTTGCCTTCTCGAATCTCTCCGGTGCTTTACTGTTTTAAACTCTAGTACTTTATCAAGTTTTAATACCAATTCTGCTTTCCGCTTCTCATATTTTCCCATCCTTTGTTTATTTTTATACGACTCCTTTGTTACTACTGTAATGTTTTCTTTCCTTACATACTATAATATAAAAATAAAATAGTGTAATCTGGCGGTTTCGTTTGTTGTCATGTGTTTACATACTATAATATAAGAATAAAATAGTGTAATCTGGCGGTTTCGTTTGTTATCATGTGTTTGCTCTGTATTGTCATGACGTTGGACTTAATCCCATGCATCTCCCCACTACTTCGGTGGATTCGTGTGATCACTAGACCCTGTTCAACATAAAACTTGAGATTTCGGTAGTGGCAAATATAATTTTTTCTTTGTGATAGGTGAGGTACAAGTTTCGCTTGACCACCCATATCGTTGATTGTTAGTTTGGTCAGAAACTTCTGCTGATACGGACTGAAACTGGTTGAAGAAATTGTTGTCCTCTTTACTGATAACGGGTAGTCCTGATGATCGACGTGCAGATGTTTTGGATACTCCAAATCCACTTCCAATATGTATCCCAGATTCCCCTCATCGGGAATTGACATAATGTCAAACGAGTCAACTAGTCTCTGGTCCAAGAAGATAAAATTACTGACAGGGAGAAGTTGCTGCGTAGCTCTCCCATATAGATTTACCATATTTCAAAAGACTATGTATTTTTGAAATGGTTCATCACATGTACCTTCATACTCTGGCATGCATTTGTTAGAAGCAACAAAATGAAGCAAACTAATTTGAGAAATTCCTCCTGNTGTACCTTCATACTCTGGCATGCATTTGTTAGAAGCAACAAAATGAAGCAAACTAATTTGAGAAATTCCTCCTGAAAATTATTTTATAATTTATAGTAAATACATGCAAACCGATTAAAACCTATTCACATACCTCGAATTCATAGTTCAAGAAACAAATATTTTTTCATATCTGTGATTAATTACAACCGAACACCAGCCATTTTCAACGTGGCATCCTATGCCNTGTACCTTCATACTCTGGCATGCATTTGTTAGAAGCAACAAAATGAAGCAAACTAATTTGAGAAATTCCTCCTGCAAATTATTTTATAATGTATAGTAAATACATGCAAACCGATTAAAACCTATTCACATACCTCGAATTCATAGTTCAAAAAACAAATATTTTTTCATATCTGTGATTAATTACAACCGAACACCAGCCATTTTCAACGTGGCATCCTATGCCNAAAACAAATATTTTTTCATATCTGTGATTAATTACAACCGAACACCAGCCATTTTCAACGTGGCATCCTATGCCATTTCCGGCACTGAAACATAGTGGGCGGGATCCAGTCCCAAATATTGCCAAGACATTGCTCGGAATTCTTCAAATGCACATGCTAGCAGTAGACTGTTTGTCAATATAAATCATGATACTCACCGAGATTCTCTAACTCGAACACTGAAAATCTTCTTACCATAAGCATAGTGGTTCAAAAAGACCCCCTCTCTTGTAAGTCTATTGAAGAATCTTGGTCTTTTTGGAAGTTGCTTCTGATCAAACTTCCTACGAAGAGTTTATGTTGTCGTATGGAAACACTTCCTTTCCAGTGAGCAAGCTCGATCTAGAGCCAAACACTTTTTTTTAAAATCCCAAAATTTTAATTCAGAAGTTGCTCTGCTCGGGTTTGGGCTTATTTGAAAATACGTTCTTGGGCTGCGCTCGGACTCGAACTGTTTTAAAATTGTTTCCTTAGGCTTTGGTCGGGTTCGGTTCTTTTTCATAATTCATGTTTTCAGCCTAACTAAGGTTGCTCCCATAACAGCTTACCCTCATATTGCTTTGGCTTTGAAATATTCACGCAAGAGCCCGAGTGAGCAAGAGCCTGGTCTTAGAGCCGGGAGCCCAAATTGCCGACCATTGGCTGTGATAAATAACTTTTAGTTTCAATTCACCGACTGCAATAGAAGGATAATCATTTAAAGTAAGCTTAACTGCCCGCAAAGAACTCATCCGGATTCCGACTTCCATTATTGCTAAAGGTAATTTTTAATCTTATTTAGTATACGATTTAATTAATCTGTAATAAAAAATAATAAAATAGATAAATGGAAAAAAGCCGCTGGCAACGGAAGAAAATTCTGGACAAATCTGTTCAAAAAACAATTAAGAGAATTAAATTTGCAGATGCAGTTAAGCAATTTAAACAATCAGATGCTTCTTGCATTAGTACAGAAAGGATAATTAGTGCAAGTGTTCCTGTGTTACCATCATTTAAAAGTGAACAGATCCATGATAATCCGGAATTCTCCAATCGTGATAACTTGTCAATTTGTGAATCAGATACTAGTCCCATTAGTAAAACAGGCAATGATTGTAGTGAGGATGATAGTGAGTTAGTTCAAACATACTTTTGTTCAGAGTTAAGACAGGGGGCAGTACACGAAAATGTAACTCAAAAAGCAGTTGACTCTTTGCTAACAGTTCTTGAAAAAAAACTTTTGGACTTCCTAAAACAGCAAGAACTTTGGTAAAAACTACTTCAAAGTCAAACTCCGTTCGGATGGGGCAGGGAAAATATTGTCATTTAAATATTGTAAATAAAGTGTAAACAAACTATAAACAACTTAAACTGAAATAAAAGAAAATTTTCGAGAAAATTATTTTCTTTTTAGTTTTTATATACAGGGAAGGACATAACTATGTAAGTACACATCGAGAAAGTGAGTTAGATGTGAGTTAGCATGAAGTGAGATCGGGGGTTTCAACCACCTAATTTTTTATACATGGTTTTTGCAGTTAACACTTTCTCCATGTGTACTTATTTATGCTGACCCCTGTATATATTTGGTAACGTTAATTTCAAATTATTTTTTACACGGTATATTAAATGACCAGGGTCGAATTACCCGACTCAACATATACGCCTATTAATTGAATAACCCGATAATTCGGAAAATGTACAGAAACTTTCCAAAAGATTTACTGAAGATCTAAATTCAAATTGAAGTACAGAGGGCTCAATGAAAACTTCGCAAAAATTAGTACCATAGTGAAGAAGGATTCTTTTCTTTAGCGGCTTTTTATTGAACCCTTTGTAGTTAATAAATTTGCACAATACCCGCCGGACAGAAAGATAGGTTTTGAGTAATTCTTAGATGAAGATTTACGAGTGCTAGGTTTACTCCTTGGAATGGGTGTTTCACATTGGTACCTGGATGATTCAGCCGAAGTTCGGATGACAATATGACAGTGATGACAAGCGGAAGCGCCTAATGCTAATGGTCTCAAACCAGCCACTTTTCTGCTGAAATTGCCATTGTAACGCTGTTTAAAGCGTCTCTTTTCTCTTCCAATTTCATTATTAAGTTTGACCTTGACAAGTGCATTCATTCCGGAATTTAATTGTTGAGATTGTTTTTAATATCACTAAACGCGCTTCAACGATTCCATTAATTCTTTTTTATTTCACTTATTTTAAAAACTTTAGTAAAAGAATTTAAACTTCATTCATGAATTGAAAATTACCATAGTGACCTGTATTCTCAAAATTCATTTCTGTAACTAGGCAAATTTAAAAAAAAAGCTGAATGGAGATAGCACGTTTTTACGCTCAACCCCTCATTTGTGAAAGGAATTAAAGGTGATTCGGGTTATTACGGATGCGACAAATGTGACGTTAGAGAAAGTTATAACAAGATCTTTTGTATATTAACATTTCCTAATTCAACAGGCAATCTCAGAACAGATGAAAATTTTTTGCGCCGAGCGTAGCCACATCATCACCATCGAGAATTTCAGACAACCCAGTTACTGTTTGAAATTATAAAAGTTGGAATGGTTTCACAGTTTTCTCATGACTACATGCATTTAGTTTGTCTTGGTGTAGTAAGGATGTTAGTACGACTGTGAAGAAAAGGACCGAAAGATGTCAAAATTGGATGGACACAGATTATGGAGATTACATCTAAGCTTTCAAACATTTCACCTTTCATCCCAACAGATTTTAATCGAAAAACTAGAAGGATTGAATTTTTAGGCAGGTGGAAGGCGACTGAACGTCGCCAGTTTGTACTATTCACAGATCCTGTTGTCTTAAAAAACGTAATTGACGACTCCCTTTATCAGCATTATCTTCTATTAAGCGTAACAGTTAGCATACTTGTGGATAAACACTTAATTTCGTCTCATTTAGACTACGCTTCGAAGCTCATTTACACATTTGTAAATCATTTTCCTGCATTATACGAAAATCAATATATGTCCTACAATGTTCACTCTCTACTACACCTTGTTAAAGACGCTGAGAGGTTTGGTACACTAGATTTATTTAGTGTATTTAAATTTGAGAATTATTTGGGTTCTATCAATAGATTAATCAGAACATGTCATCTCGCATGTGAGCAGTTAGAGCGCAGAATATATGAAAAAATTTAATTGATTCAAAAAGTAGTAAAGGAGAAAATATTGAAGCTTGTAGGTCGTCATACCTCAGGGCCAATTTTGGAGACGATCCAAAGTTGTACTCAATTCAAACCCTTGAAATTTCAATTGTCTACTCGACAAAATTATTTGTACATTGAATTTCGCTGTTATAAGCTTCTACAATTAAGGTAAACGTGTTGGAAAGTCCAGAAAATAAAGTCCTATTACTGTCATAGGTTAATACCTGTAAGCCCTTTATACAATTACCCTTGTGATACAAAAATACTTGGTACTTATGTTTGTAAGTTAAACAAATCCTTGGAAGTAGTGTCGCCAAATGATGTACATTGAATTAAATTTTAAGTAAGGTTGTAAGTTTGGCGGGAAAGTAACACCTAATCGAGCTGAGCTGAGATAAGCCCAGAACCTAATTGTCTTTTTAACGCTACTTTCATAAAATTCAGTGTAATTTTTTTTGAAGAAATAGCAATTTTCAACAAGAGTAGTGATGCTATCCTCCATGACACCGGATTTCATCGTACAACTCAAGAAATAATCTATAACTTTATTCAATTACGTGCATCCAATAAATAAGCCAATATTCTCTTATTTTTTAGAATTTTTTAACACTATTTCATTTTTTAATAAGATTGTCACTTTGAGAAAGTTTTTTTTTTTTGGCTTTTTATCAACATTTATTGATTTTCGAGACAAAAAAGTGTAAACTTTCCACAATTTTTGTATATTTTTAGAAATTTTTGCCATTTTTTGTTAAGAATTAAAGAAAAATTTCAATGATTTTTAGAAAGAAAGATTCAGTAGACTAGATAATTTTAAATTAATTTTATTACACAATTTAAAACGCGTAACAAGGTTTCATACTTCGAATTCAAACATTTAAAAAAGTATAACTTTGGTTAGGCACTTTGTTTCTTTGATAATCCCATTTTGGTTTCTTTCTTCTTTAGTAATTTTTTTAGTACAGAGTGACATCTTGATTTCTTTAAGTTTCTGACAATTTATCGCTAATAAGATTTTTTCAAAAAAAAAGAAAGTGTTAATGCAAGCAAAGGCTGCTAATTTGTTAATTTAGATTGTGTAAATGCATGATGATGGTTTATACGCCACCCGAGATTAATGTAATCTCATTTCGCCCCATCAAGTTAGTATTTTCTTATGCACACATACACAACTATGGTGCATTATAACAAATGTTGTGATGTGATTATTGTTAGCTTATGTCACTTAGCTTGTGAGATGATTTTAACAACTTGATCATTTCGGTAGTGATAAAATTGTAACAAGTGTGTCATTATGATATTTTTGTCTTTATGACAACTGAACTTTTTTACTACTATCATATTTTTTTTTCTTTTTTTTTNTGTCATTATGATATTTTTGTCTTTATGACAACTGAACTTTTTTACTACTATCATATTTTTTTTTCTTTTTTTTTTATCTTGTCTTTCTAATTATAACACAGTTATACTCTTATGCTTTAAAACACGTAACAAATCTTTACNTTTTTTTTTATCTTGTCTTTCTAATTATAACACAGTTATACTCTTATGCTTTAAAACACGTAACAAATCTTTACAAATGCTACAATTGGATAATTTAAACCAAGATACATCATCATCATTGAACTACTAACTTGTTTGTTCTGCTGTGACAAATAATTTTATTATACTCTAAGCAGAGAGCTTACAAATGATTCATTCTGATTCAGTTGTACCACTTACATCAACGCAACACACATCTTGTAATAGATTGTATTAATTTTCAAATTATTGTAAAAGTGGAGAAAAGTCACCAAATGTTCTACAAACAAAATTCTGAAGTGAAAAATTATAAATACAAAATATCTATCCGATCGTTAGATCCAGTTTAGCAGTTACCAGAGGTAATATTCGATGATCAATTGATTATCACCGACCGATTTATGATCATCGACCGATAATGATTGATTGATGATTATCGATTAATGATGATCGAATGATGATTATAGATTGATGATAATCGATTGATGATCATCGATTGATAATTATCGATTGTTGATGATCGTACCACGATCCACCACCGATCATGATCGAGCAATAATGATTGACTGATACCGGGCGATAGATAATTATCTATTGATAATTACCGACCGATAATTATCGATCGATGATGATTAATAAATGATGAGTGAGCAATGACTATCAAAGGATGATGATCGATTGATTATTATCAACAGATTATGATCGATTGATGANATGATGAGTGAGCAATGACTATCAAAGGATGATGATCGATTGATTATTATCAACAGATTATGATCGATTGATGACTATCTATCGACGATTATTGACCGATTATGATCGAGGAATGATGGACTGTTAGTAACAACAATTGTTAATCAAAGTCAATAAAGGTCATCAGAAATTAGCTGACACAAAAATATAAAACTAGTTCCATCCCGTTACAATTTTTATAGACTTCAAGAAACTTTGACTGTTTATCGTGTGAAATCTTACAAAACCGGTTTATAGGTGAGATACNATGATGAGTGAGCAATGACTATCAAAGGATGATGATCGATTGATTATTATCAACAGATTATGATCGATTGATGATTATCTATCGACGATTATTGACCGATTATGATCGAGGAATGATGGACTGTTAGTAACAACAATTGTTGTTAATCAAAGTCAATAAAGGTCATCAGAAATTAGCTGACACAACAATATAAAACTAGTTCCATCCCGTTACTATTTTTTATAGACTTCAAGAAACTTTGACTGTTTATCGTGTGAAATCTTACAAAACCGGTTTATAGGTGAGATACGTAAAAAAAATAAAAAAAATTTTTTCTTGTTCTCGAAAAAAATTTTAAACTCTTGATTAACTTCCTCCAGGTCAAATTTTGAAAATAGTTTGTTTAAAAAAAAATTTTTTTTTTAATTATTTTTTTTTAGAGCTTGATCACCATCTAGTGAGAAACTTAGAAACTCTAGACTTAATATTTTGTAAACCGAGGGCGTGCAGGTATGAAAATCATCCACATCTATTCGACATTTTTATTTGACAGAACTACATATAACTATATGATGCTTTTTTAGTTCCCTTCAATACGATCTGTGGATATCTCTAACACAATTTTACGTTACCATGGCAGATCTTTCAAATGTAAGTAGGACTTGCTAGAGCTTTAATTAAAATTTAAATTAAATTATGTTTCTCACTTGTTAGATAAACCCACTTCACCTCATCTGTGACATTTGTGGAATCCAAGCGAGATCTAAGCATCTCCATTTGATACACATGTCCAAATGTCGTCGACTAGTTTCACAAAGCAGATTCAGACCCAAAACTGTTGCCCACAGATGCATCGTGTGCAAGTTAGAATTCCACAGTCATATGAAGTTGGAATTACATTCAATGAGAATGCATCCACACTTAGTCCATCGACAAATTTCAAATCTGATGAGTACTATTGTAAATTTTCATCAAAGTGGGTTTGGAGCTGCAGGCTATAAAAGACATCTCCGTTTCAGCAAATAAGAGCTTTCAAAGGATTTGTGCGAACATACAGACACAGGTGTATCAACAGAATTACCAGTTTAGACATTTTTCTTGGAAAATTTCAGTCCAAAATCAGAAATGTTGTTCGTGAGTGCCTCGATGACATAAAAACTTAAAAATTTCAGATGAGCTTCAACATCCAAATTCAAGAGGTTTTTGTGTGAAACCAAATCTGGGGATGACATTTACGAATATCAACATAAGTATGTAAACTCCCACATGCACATTGTCATAAATAATTTTGCAAGTTTGGACAGGTACATTGAACTCTGTGCTGCAAAAATTGAACATACTATAAATGTTTTCGAGCAATATGTATCGAAAATATGGTTGGCAATTCGATGAAATTCTCAGCTGTGATATCCGAATTGGCAAATTTATTCCCTTTAAGGCAGGCAGTTGGATGGATGTTCCAGTAAAACTTAAGAAAAAGAGAGCAACCCTCAATATTAAGACAAAAGGAAACAAATGTTTCAAAATGGCTGTTTTGTGTGCATTACACAAACCAAAGAACAGTCATAATGTCGTTATCGTACAAAACGTTTGAACATTTGTACAATTTTGACTGCATCAAATATCCAGTTAGTCTTTCTGCTATTCCAAAGTTTGAAAAAATTAATGCTCTTGCCATTAATGTGTTTACTCATCATCCGTCCAACGGATTAATCACGGTCCAGATTTCAGAATTCAACAACACCGTACAAAAACCGGTGAATTTATTGCTGCTCAATGATCCCAAGAGCGGTACAGCGCATTACNCACGGTCCAGATTTCAGAATTCAACAACTCCGTACAAAAACCGGTGAATTTATTGCTGCTCAATGATCCCAAGAGCGGTACAGCGCATTACGTTGCTATAACAGACATAGACAAACTATTAGGCACACGTAATTTTCATCCTAGAAAGCTATGTTATAATTGCTTACAGAGAATCAGACTTTGTAATATTAACTGTGTTCAGCACAAATGTGATGGTCTTTGCCATTTTGACAAACAAATCTCAATGTGAAAATTTCAATTTTCAGAAAGTGAAGATGCCAACTTCAAATGATGGGTCTCCACCATCAATTTCTTTTGAAAATTTTAGACATCAAATGAAACCTGGATACGTTGCATATGCCGATATTGAATGTCTCTTCGAATCTGTACCAGAATCAAATTCCTCAGAAAAAATGTAGAATACCAAGAAGAAGAAAATTCATATTCCGACTGGTTTCTCATACGCCATTGTAAAACAGGACTCTAGTTTAGTGTCTCATAGAGTCTATAGAGATAATGATGCTGTTGATGTTTTTCTGAACTTGCTGGAAATATCAACCATTGTTAGCGACATCTATAAAGTTACCATCCCGCTGCACATGTCAGAAGATGATGAGCTCAGTTTTCGTAGATCAACCTCTTGTCATATCTGTAAAACTGGATTTGAAGAATACCCTGATGATCCAAAATGTCGAGATCATAATCATCTAACAGGTAAATATTATAACAAATTATTGCATCGCTTGCCGGTTAAAACCTATTATTATTGATTTAGGTAAATATCGAGGACACAGCCATCGGAGCTGTAACATAAACTTTACACAGAAAGATGTTCTTCCGGCATTGGTAAGTCAAAAATTGATAAAACTTTATTCTGATTTCTCAACTTGACGTAAATCTTTTTGCAGATTCATATTTTCTATGGATATGACCATCATTTAATTATACAAGGCTTCAACAAGTTGGGAAAAACATTAATGTGCTCCCGACGAACAGTGAAAAATATCTTTCAATAAATGTGGCCAATTTGAAGTTTATAGACTCTTTACAGTTTCTTAATTGTAGCTTTAGTGAGCTTGTGGCAAATTTAAAATTTAAAGGAGGGAACGGATTTTCAATACTTGAAAAAGTGTTCGGAAACAAAGCATCATTTCTAACCAGAAAGGGTGTCTTTCCATACGATTACATTGATAATTGGAAAAGATTTGAAGAAAAGCAGCTACCGAAACGACAAAAGTTTTTCAACACTCTCACAAAGGAGGAGATTTCATTAGGGGATTATGCTTATGCAAGACAAATTTTTAAAACTTTTAATTTGAAGACTCTGGGCTCATACCATGATTTATATCTATTATCGGACACACTACTACTAGCTTGCGTATTTGAAGAATCCCGAATGATGTCTTTGGACAACTTTAGTCTGGATCCAGTTCACTACGCTTTTGTACCTGGTTTAGCATGGGATGCTGCTCTTAAGATGTCAGGAGTCAAGTTGGAGCTTGTGACGGACATTGAAATATATTTGTTTCTGGAATTAGGAATTCGAAATGAATTATGGTTGTAAAGATGTATTTTTTGTATAACTTAAAACTTTCATTTTTATTTTTTTCTTAGGTGGAATTTCTCAAATTTTCTTGAGACATGCTCTTGCAAACAACAAATACATGCAAGGGTATACAGGAGACCCAACTGACCCACATCAAAAGTACATTGTATTTTGGGATAGGGTTAGTCTATACAGTAAGGCAATGCAACAGTTGCTACCAGTCAGCAACTTCATATTCTTGCCTCAAAATCTGGTTGACAATTTTGACATCAACTCAATTGAAGATGATTGCGAATTTGGGTATATCTTGGAGGTGGATCTAGAATATCCCAAGCACTTACACCTGGATCATCAAGATTATCCACTCGCTGTTGAGCGTACATCAATTTCTTCAACCCAGTTTAGTCCTTATCAGAAGAAGTTGCTATCGAAGCTCCCTATCAACTATATGAAAAAGCAAATAAAGCTTGTACCACATCTATTATACCGACAAAATTACATCTGCCATTATAGAAACTTGAAGTATTATGTTCAGAAAGGACTAGTGATAACAAAAATTCATCGGATACTTACTTTCAAACAAATGTCTTCACTAAAAGCTTATGTTGATTTCAACAGTATGAATAGTGCGGCTGCCTCCAGCGAATACGAAAGGATGTTCCATAAGTTATGTATCAATGCAGTTTTCAAAAAAGGAATGGAGTCAGTCCGCAACAAAATGAATATTCGGTTAACAAATAATCCAGAGAAGGCAGTGAAGTTAATGCCTAAGGCACAGTTCTTATCATATGACATACTTGGTCATGACTTAGAAAAATTGTGTGACTTTAAATAAGGCTATTTACACTGGTTTCTCTGTTTCGGAACTAAGCAAGCTCCACATGGCTAAATTTCACTACGACTATGTTAAGAACAAATGCACAGTGGTTCCTTTTGTAATAAAAAGACCTTAGCAACAAGCAAAAAACTTGTATTTTTGTAAAATCAATTGCAAATAACCTAGGTCGGCATTGTCGCTCCGCTAAGTAAATTTACCGGAAACCGAATAAATTAGGATAAACTTTACCTAAAGGAAAACAGTTGGATGAAATATTTTTTCTTTAATTATTATTACCGATTTTTTTAATTATTTATTATTTATTATTTATTTTATTTATTTATTATTATTATGATTTAGCAATTTTTATTAAGTCCACTAGCTTTCTGCGCATCCCCAAAAAACGAATCAAAACAGTGAATTCAAGTTTTGCAACAAACTGAAGTATCGACTAAAATACACTCAAAAGTTTCATCAAAGTCGCATGCATAGATAGACAAAGTAGAGGTTTTCTTTAGAACAACCCAATTTCAAAAATTTGGATGAATAAGTCATGTGCCAATGGTTCAGAAATCTAGTGTACATTATGATTCTGACAACCATTTCAGACGATCTAATAAAAAGTCTAACTTAGTAAAAAATTAGCAAAATTGTGCCAAACAAGCATTCTTTTTAGTGTGATTTATATAATGCGGATCCATATTTAGCAAATTATGTGTCCGTCAATAAAGAATTTCCTGAGGATTCTGGATTTGATATATAGTGGGTCAAGTTTTGCAAAAATTTTGAAATTTCGGTTTCGTAACATTGAATCAAAGTGAGATTTGTGGCCGAAATATTGACAAGATTATTGACTGATTGACGTATAATTGGTGAATTCCGAACAAGTTCCATTGGGTAAATCATGTTTACAAAAAATGGAACAATTGGCAAAAATGTTTGCAAAGTTTCTATTGATCACCAAAATGGGAAGTCAAATTTGTAATCTGCCCTACATCTCTGATCGATTGACATATGATATGACTTATCCGAATTCGATATGGTGTGATTGTAAAGGTTTTCATGCTTATCAAAATGTCAATATAACCTTATAAATCACCGCGCATAATATTGCATAATTTTTTTGTAAATGCCGCATAATTTTGTTGTAAATGCCGCATAATATATTTGAATTTTACTCATAAAAACGGCGTCCCTAGTCATTAGTCAACGGTTCAATTTCTACTTTCGGTAGATTTACTGTAGCGTATTTGAAGAAGGTATTTTGCATGTTCTACAAAATATTTGGACAAAATATTTAGGACAGTTAGCAAAAAATTTAATTATAAAACTTTTTTTTTTTGACTAATTGTCCAAAGCAATTTGTTTTCAAATACTTTTTTAAACCTACAAAACACGTGTTCGAAATATTGAACACAGCCAACCAACAGTAGAAATTTAACCGACGACTAATGACGCAATATAGAGTGAATTGAGGACACCACCGTGTAAAATAAATTTAAACGAAAAAATTTTTGAATAGTCCAATTTTTCAGTTTGAAACTATTTTGCAAACCATCAAAAATACCTTCCCAAATGAGCTTAGGCACATACTTCGTAAATTTGAAATCAATCCGATAATTTTTGATGCAATATCGAGTGTTAATTTAGTTCCTCACCTTTAAAAAATAAAAAAAAAATTTATTTTTCAAATAGTCATAAAAATTTTGTTCATGAATATTTTCAAAAACCATCGAATAATAAGCCAGACTTTCATGCGCGACGCCAATANATAGTCATAAAAATTTTGTTCATGAATATTTTCAAAAACCATCGAATAATAAGCCAGACTTTCATGCGCGACGCCAATATGTTCAATGAATCTTCCTCTCATTCTGTCGATATCGGAAATGATGATGTAGATTTTGTATTTTGATGTTGAAGTTGAATTATGCCAAAAACATTCAAAGGTCGATGACCCTTGTTTGTTATAATCCAACCTCAACTCATTGAATTAATTTCAAGGAAATGGGTGGAAATTTTGCCGATATATACTACATAAACAAAAAAAAAGGTAAAATAAATAATTAATAATCAACGAAATAAGGGAAATATGTGCAACGTTGAGGGCAATGTGAAGAAGACAAACGGTTTGTACTTCCGAAGGAAACAAAAACTTTAATGTGTAGCAAGAGTGTTTTGGAGTGTTTAGCGAGAAAAATTTGTTAATATTTGCATTGAATTAGCAGGGGTTTTTTTTTTTTTTATTCAAGGTGAATTGATTCACCTTGGCTTTCTTTGATTGAGGCTTTCTCAATTTGGTGCCATAGTGAAATGGGATGCTCATGCTAAACTGTTGATGACAAATACGGATAGTTTGGCTTACTGTATAACCACAGAAGACGTCTATAGGGATATGTTGCCGGACTTACATTTGTTTGACACAAGTGCACTACCAAGATCAGACCCACTTTTCTCCGTCAAAAACAAGTCGGTACTAGGGAAGATGAAGGATGAAGCCAAAGGTAATATCCTTTATAAATTCACCGGGCTTGGACCGAAGTCATACTGCTTTCTTGGCAGTAATAAAGATAACTCGGACTTTAAGAAAATGGCGTTAAAAGTGTATCCAAATACATACAACGTAGAAGTGTGCCCTATGAGAAGTTAGAACGCATTTTGTTTAATCAGAATATTCTAGCTTGTAACATTAATACAATAAGATCATATAAGCATAAAATTTACAACATCCAACTGAAAATATATGCAGTACATGGGTTCGACTCAAAACGCTATATTCTAGCAAGAGGCATCAAAACTTTACCTTACGGGCACTATCTAATTAAGACAAAATAACAAATAAATATTTTATGTGGTATCAGAGTATTCAAGTCATTATGGTAAACGCAAACCAAATTTTACAGAAAAGTTCTCAAAATTAGCTTAATTGCAACTCTACAAATAGGACATTTTGATTGTTGTGGTACAGCTAAGGCATGTAGCGAGATGACAGCATGGGGCATACAAATAAGTGGCGTTTGATGTAAGACAAATTTTACAGGAAATTAGGTTTTTCAATTCTTCTAGTTCCAAAACCATTGCATTATTGTTGGAGTTTTCGACTGGCAATTGAGCACCTCCTTCAATTGTAGTGATGACTTGTAGCTCTTTTAAGACAGGGTTTTCAATTTGAGTTTCATCAACGACTTCAATAACCTCTTGAATTGGAGCAATCTCCTCTGGCTGATATGTAAAAAAATTTTATATGCATATTAAGTCTGGTAAGATCCTCATCTTATTACTTAATTAAGCTTACCACCGAAATCAACTGTTTTCTGTGCCTATTCAGAGAATAGTATGCACAGTTTGGTTTATGTAGTTCATGATCTTCCCAAGGATCATCCTCAGCACTCTACTCACAAACGCACAACCCACAGTAAAAACAATTAACAATGTCAGCGGTTCCAGTATAGAAATACCCAGCGTCTGTCATTGCCAACGCATCTGGGAATGCTGGTTCTCTATCTCCATCGTATGTCCGGAGTCGTGTCGCAAAATGGGGAAAAACAGGAAACAGCGGTCCGTTATTGACTAAAGCTGCATAATCTGCCAACGAGTCGTCCATAGCAAATTATACTAGTGTTATCCACTTGGAAGTTATACCTAAACTGAATTGTCCTATGTGATCCACTCTGTCCCTGTAGGAGGAGTATTGAACTGAGTAGCATCCAGAGGTGAGTCAGAATCCTCAAAACCGTGGGGGGTTAATGTCCTTCGTCGTCTTAATGCACTCAGCGTTTGTTTAGGCATCATGCTTCGTAAGGATAAACCCATAAGTGTTGTGAGGATTGCGAGTTTCATCAAAATATGTAAAAATGTTTTTGCACCAGGGGGTGTAGTTTTTGTAATTGTCGATCTCAATACGTATGAACAAATCAACTATATTCTCTTCCTCTCTTCTGACACCATTAAATCTACCAGCACCACCTTTCTCCCATGACACGTGAGTCCCATCGTTTTCAAGTGCTGTCAAGATATACAAAGCAGCTTTTTGAAAGTTTTGTGGAAGCATATTAACCAATCGCTGACGTGTCACACTGGCATTNGCCACACTGGCATTTTCAGCTCTTATGTGTGGGCTTTGAATCTGATTCGTTTTGACGTCAGACGCATCAGTGGAAGTAGGAACTAACTGCACAGGTAAGGGTGTTTCTAGAAACTCTTAGAAATGACTTCTTAGGCTATTCATGGCTGTATTGAACAAAACTAGCTTAATGTCATCTGAAAGGCGATCCAGATTTAGAATTTCTGATGATGTGTTTGACTTTCTATTAAACGAGTTTACAGATGCTGTCTNATTCGTTTTGACGTCAGACGCATCAGTGGAAGTAGGAACTAACTGCACAGGTAAGGGTGTTTCTAGAAACTCTTGGAAATGACTTCTTAGGCTATTCATGGCTGTATTGAACAAAACTAGCTTAATGTCATCGGAAAGGCGATCCAGATTTAGAATTTCTGATGATGTGTTTGACTTTCTATTAAACGAGTTTACAGATGCTGTCTTATGAAGCAATTGACTTGCATTGCTTGAGTTGATTAACTTCTCGTATTCTAGATGAGGAATTAAATTCATTTTCTTCTACATTATATCCCAGTGACGTAGCTAAAAGCGGGTGCTGCAAGTCCACCAAGGATCGAAAGAATAGGTGTAATGAAAAGAGAAAGGAATCCACCTTTTTGCACCAATAGTTCCTTTTTCTTTTTAATAGAGAACATTTTTTTAGTTAAACTACGAATACTTTCCTTGTGTCGTTTGAGTTTCTTTTTGTGAATTTCACTCAGAGGAACGTTTCCTCTTAATGTATTAAGTGCTAGTTCCGAAAGAGCGTCAATGTTGTCTCGAGATGCCTTGGTTATAATATGCTTACGATACTTTCCTTTGCTTATTCTAACTTGCTCTAGAAAATCCTTGTTTCTTTGAATCCGTTTGGTGATTTTATGGATTGAATCACTGAGGAAAATAAATTATGTGTTCTTCCCCAGGCAAAATTCCAGACTGAATAAGCAAATGATCATGACAACTTGGATGTAAATTGATAANGTTAAACTACGAATACTTTCCTTGTGTCGTTTGAGTTTCTTTTTGTGAATTTCACTCAGAGGAACGTTTCCTCTTAATGTATTAAGTGCTAGTTCCAAAAGAGCGTCAATGTTGTCTCGAGATGCCTTGGTTATAATATGCTTACGATACTTTCCTTTGCTTATTCTAACTTGCTCTAGAAAATCCTTGTTTCTTTGAATCCGTTTGGTAATTTTATGGATTGAATCACTGAGGAAAATAAATTATGTGTTCTTCCCCAGGCAAAATTCCAGACTGAATAAGCAAATGATCATGACAACTTGGATGTAAATTGATAAACAAAAAAGCGTAAGGCTTTTGAGTTGCTTGCTCATAAGCTTCAAAAATTGCACTAGGTTTCCGAGGATTCAATTGACGGCTCAGAAAGAGAACTTGTGAGGAGAACGAAGGAGTTTTACATATTGCCATATAATGGGTGTTGAGTCGAATATCCCTCGCATACCTTCCTTGAGGGAATAGGTTTTGTGACAAAAATATTACAGATATCGACCTATGCACAAAAAGATATAGTCGATATATTGAAATTGCCAGATTTGGGTTGCATATTCTTACCGATGATAAACACCACACGTGAACAATTCTTGTATTGTCTTATCCTTCAGTGAATCAGTCATCTGGTCATCAATTATAATTAGTGTAATGTTGGAATGAATGAGGTCAAAATTCATCCCCTGTGCACATCTTACTCGGTTATCTGATGATTTCATTAACTCATATCGTGGTTGGAATTCTTTGTAGAAAACAATGACATCGTTAATATGAGGTTTTACAACTAAATCCAAATTTTGAATTAAATTAAACACAAAAGTGGTTTTCCCGCACTGAGTTCCTCCAGCAATGATGTGTGTGAATGGGTGATTGAGTTGAATTGTATCGAAATCGTAAAATAGTAGAGTCATTTTTGAAGAATCTGCTTTATGTGAAGTGTGAGTGTGACTTGACCTCTGTCAATTGGAAGTTCCTCACTAAATTCGTCACAGAGAACTACGGAAATCACATCAAAGTCGCTTCTTGAGAGAAGAACGTAGAATGGGTTGGTGAATGTTTGTGTTATTCCATGAGCATCTTCACCAGCTATATTGACCATTTGTAATAAAGNATCGAAATCGTAAAATAGTAGAGTCATTTTTGAAGAATCTGCTTTATGTGAAGTGTGAGTGTGACTTGACCTCTTTCAATTGGAAGTTCCTCACTAAATTCGTCACAGAGAACTACGGAAATCACATCAAAGTCGCTTCTTGAGAGAAGAACTTAGAATGGGTTGGTGAATGTTTGTGTTATTCCATGAGCATCTTCACCAGCTATATTGACCATTTGTAATAAAGGCACCAAACTTGATCCGACTATTTGTGGTTCAATAATGTCTGAGTAAATAAACATATGATATCTTCCTGCAGAAAGATCAGCAGCGAATTTTGAATAATAAAACTGTGATATTTGTTCAGTTAAATTTAGAATTCCAGCTGCCCATCAAATCCCATCACATCAGAAAGTTTTTCACTGATCGAAATCTCTATATCCGGGCGTATTTCGATGCTCACATTTCGCTTGGTATCACTGTAAACCACTTGACAAGCTACGTTGTGTTTTACAAACTTTGTGTTTATTTCTTCTACCAGATGATGGATCGAACTATAGTGTTGAAGACTTAATGAAATTGTTCCACCAACAGTTGGTCCTGAATAATCGATTAGGTTATCATTTGCCAACCCAGTTAATGTCTGGAAACAGCAAACATAAGTTAACTCAACAAGAGCTATCTCATACTGACCAGGTTCCAATCTAACTTTATGGCAACTTGATCCGGTAATTTGATATTCTATTGTGTACAAAATACTTCTGTGATCCATTAGAAGGAAGGGTTAAGTAAAATGACATGACTCTTCACTGTTCAGACACTCAACTGAATTTTTCTCCGTAAAATATTCCACTGATTGCATCGCCACTCATGTCCTTTACACGGTATGTAACAGGGATTGAGTCAATGACCTTATGTACTTCGAAANCGATTGCATCGCCACTCATGTCCTTTACACGGTATGTAACAGGGATTGAGTCAATGACCTTATGTACTTCGAAAATTTCATCAGTAAACGTTGGCCAATAACTTTTCTCGAAAGTTCCTTTTAGTTTTACAATTCGCACATGGTCGTATAATTTGAATTTTGCGGGCGAGGTAGGATTATTGTACAGATCAAATATCCTAAGATCGGTTTATAGGTAAAGTAATATAAACAAGTGATCAATTGGGGAAATATTTGTTCAAGAGTGTAGTTCATTTTGTAGTTCATATTTGTTGATTATATGCCTTAAGTAGTAGTGGTAAAACAGTAATATATGTTTGATTTCCACTCATTGTTAGGTACTTGGAAATCCGAGTACAGATTGTTCTGTTAAATCGTTCAATAACACTTGCTCCAAAGTCCGAATAATTGTGATACATATTAATTGAATGGCGATCAAGAAATTGGATGAATTGCTTGTTCCAAAACTTCGTTCCCTTGTCACATTCCAAGAAAGTTGGATGTTCCCTGTTTTTCTGAAGAATTGAGTTGAAAGCTTCTATAACTTCGTGAGCTTTTTTAAACTTTATCGGAACT
Organism: Holacanthella duospinosa; assembly: GCA_002738285.1. Classification (NCBI taxonomy): domain Eukaryota; kingdom Metazoa; phylum Arthropoda; class Collembola; order Poduromorpha; family Neanuridae; genus Holacanthella; species Holacanthella duospinosa. Next base: position 161,213 of record NIPM01000352.1, on the reverse strand, counting down.
GCATGTGCAAGTTTTGAGAATACATCAATGACAGTAAGAAGACAAGAATAGCCTTTGTTGCTTTTAACGTATTTTGGTAAAAAAACTATATCAGCTTGCCATAAATAGTCCATACCGGGGGCAATTACTCTTCTGCGTCTAAATCTTACCCGTCTCTGTTTGTGTTTTGTGTATGAATTCTGAGTCAAAAGGTATTCAACTGTTTTTTTCTCTGATATTCCACAGAATTTACTCAATCGGTGAACACTGCTTAAGCCTCCAGATGATTTAATTTTTTTATACACATTGTCAATTTGTTTTAAATTCATTTTTATTTAATCTACTCACTGATACAAACTGTGTTCAAAGCTATTGGGAATAGAGCTGGGATACTGCTAACATTTTAGCCAACTGATGACACGATTGAATCACACCTATAAGGTCTTCATCTGATGTGGTGGTAGATTCTCCCAGTTCCTTAGAGAAGTTTATATTGAAGTTGTCTTTTACAAATTTAAGTACAATTGAACCATTACCCTCCAGCTCTGAATCGCTAAATCTATTCAAAATAACTTCATAACTATAACCACTAGCTCTATAAATCAAATAGTAAATACAAAAATGACCACAAGTATTGCTTGATCCTGACTAAATCCTAGAAATATTGTGGTCCTCCGTACTATGCTATCGGTCCTTCTTAAAAATTCAGTGCAAATGGGATTATAAAATGACAGTGGCATTGTACAACTATCGAAAAATTCAATATAGTTTGATTTGATTTGCTTAAATATTGCTAGCCAATGCAGTCCTGGCTCATTTGACGTATCAGAATTTACTACTATTGCAAATTCCTTCTTATGAAATCCTAGAAGCTCATCACAAGGTGTTACAGATATGAAGTAGGGATCCGTTATGCTGATTTTCAATATTTTGTTTATATCCACAGTATTCATGATGAAACCACACTTTGACAAAATCTGTCTATTTCTAGAACACCTTGCTGCTCTGATAAAACGATGTAGTGAATTGAATTGATCAAGGATTTTGAGAACTGGATTTCAAGTTTCACACTCCCGGATTTCTCCAAGTTGAGCAATGCTTCGTTGCCAGTCGGTTGTTGAATTGCAAATGCAAACAGAGCATTATTACTCATGTAGTTATCACGATCAAACAAAAGTTCCACATCCTGTCCTGCAATGCCAGTACTTGTAAATAGTAAGTAATAAGCAAGCAAATACTCGTTTTTTTCAAAGTCCAACGTGAGTGGTCGAATAGGCATAGAAATGTTGTTGACGCTATAGCTTAAGTTCCTAATATTAAAATGATGAAACCGAAAAAAGTTGGAACTGATATCTCCGTTGAAGGACATGCTGTCGAATAATCCTACTATAATCCTGGTAGGAACTGTGTTCAAGAATATATTTTCCTCAACTGCAGATGAACTTCCTTGTGAAATCGTAAAGTAGTTTACTTCTGTGTTCCTGTAAGGATATTGAGCAATTTCTCCTTTTTCAAGTAGCCGCTGATGTGCCAGTATAATACTGGGGAATGGAATTTGCTTCCTTATGTAAAACGTTGCTGAAATTAACTTAATAATTACATCTTCTGTTGCGGTTCCCGAAAACAAAGCAAATGCATCCGATGTACAAGTCAAACAAATTCGAATATTGACATCATTTAAGATATATCGATGTTGTCGCCTAATTAAACCGAAGTTTATCTAAAAGTTCTATCTGTTTTGAGTTTGCGATGTGTTCCTTTCTCCTCTTCCAACCCAAATTAGTATTTTTAGCTATACCTCCATCAGTGTCCTCATAGTAAAGAGCACAGCCACCCTGCAAAGTTTTGTAGTCGTTTCCATATGACAAGAGGGTTTCAATGTACGCTCGATATGGATATCCGTTGTTGCTTGTGGAGACAAGCTTTTCATTAAAATAAATGTCAAGTTGGGAGAATAATGAATGAAGAAACAAATTGGTTGTTCCAACCATTGAGTCATCTGGTAAATTGGTCCCGTCTTTGTTTGTAACTTTTAGCTTTACATAAATAAAACTGTCACAAAGGTCCAAATAGTGATTTCCATTTCCTGGAATTTTAAACTCAATCTTGTTTGTGGAATCCTGTACATTCACAATTGGTTGATACTCTTCATACATGCTGTAATCGCATGTTGTGTCGGTGGATGGAATTGAAAATATATCAACCTCTCCTCGAATAGCTGGTTTTNACATGCTGTAATCGCATGTTGTGTCGGTGGATGGAATTGAAAATATATCAACCTCTCCTCGAATAGCTGGTTTTGATAAAGAATGAAGTAGTGACATTATGAAAATACGTCAAACCTTGTTCGTTTTGTAGCAAAATATTGGGTATGGTTTTGTTTCCTTTTTCTTGGAAGATTTCTTGGAAGATTTCTTAAAAGATTTAAAAGATTTTTTGTTCGTTTTGCCTCTTGACTTTCTCTGACTATTTTGAACGGGAAATACTTTAGCTCCACCAGCTACCCCTTTTCCAGTTTGTAGAGAATTGACAACTGAATTGATAATTTCTGTTTCTACGTTTTTCAAAAAGCCAACACCGTTTCTCTTCAAAGCAGTTTTTACAAGATCTCCGTTTGCNATTTCTGTTTCTACGTTTTTCAAAAAGCCAACACCGTTTCTCTTCAAAGCAGTTTTTACAAGATCTCCGTTTGCTGCAACGTCGGAGACTGTTCTGAGAGCCGCTATTTTAGCATGAGGAAAAATATATTTCATCACTAGCGGAANATTTCTGTTTCTACGTTTTTCAAAAAGCCAACACCGTTTCTCTTCAAAGCAGTTTTTACAAGATCTCCGTTTGCGGCAACGTCGGAGACTGTTCTGAGAGCCGCTATTTTAGCATGAGGAAAAATATATTTCATCAGTAGCGGAATTGCATATTTAGCAATTCCACCAAGAACTGATCCTAATCCTCCCCCTCTTTGTCTAACTCCATGGAACACAGGGATTCCTTGTCCAATTTGTCCCTTTAGTGTATGATAATAATGGTCATGATGAAAAATATATTTTTGTCTCATGCTGTCTCACTGATTTATGTCAACTGACTGATAGTTTGATCAACACTGGAATGATACTAAAAACGATAATAAATTATGAAGGAAGTCTTGGTGATAAAAATGAATAGTTATTAGTTCTTCACTCAGCAATATTTCTTCGTGTGCAAAATGTTAAAGAAAAAAATGACTTTTAAAGAATAGTAATAGATACAATAATAACCTGGTACCTAGGAGAATAGAACCTGCAATACTCAATTTAAATATATTCAAATTTATATATTTAACTTATCATTTTAACCACTATTCCATGAAAGTCATTTGGTAAACTCACATAAAAATAGAACTAAAAAGGTTTGTTGCATAAAATTTAGACCCTATTCTAAAATAGCATTGTATTTGTAAAAACGAAAAGTACATGAATCAATATGCAAGAATTTACAAAAGAGTTTTACTCCTGACAATCGGGTTTAAAACTTATTATTACCCCTCCTCCTATAACTTAAATCCTGAACCAACTCCATGAAAGGATGATACCCAATCTTGTCCTGAGTGGGAAAGATATCACTTGTCTCAGTCACAACTGTACATACTGCAGACTGGATGATTAAGAAACTAGAGAAGAAGTTTACTGAAGGTTATGGAAATCACATGTTAATCATAGAGATTTAACTTGTTTTGATCCTCCTATACTTTCATTGGTAATTGATAAATCATTTTCATATGGATCAGTAGCAATGATAATGGAAGTGTATCAATAGTAATAGTAATCAATTGTCATAATGGTGAATATAACAAAATAATACAATTGGCACAGTTATATCAGCAGTAAAATGATGAAGTTGTTAAAATCATGTCACTAGCTAAGTAACACATAGTCACATGACAACATCTGTTATAATGCACCACAGTTGTGTATGTGTGCATGAGAAAATACTAACTTTATGGGAGCAAAATGAGATTACATTAATTTCGGGTGGCGTATAAACCATCATCAAATGCAGATCTGCATGGTTTAACTCCGCATGGACTATGCAATCTGACTTTGGTCATATCGCTCCAATTTTTTTTTTGAATTTACTATGTTAGCATAAAATTATCATCTTCGGAATTTTGGAGTTTGTCAAGAACCGTAAATGTCGTAAGAGTGTTTCCTGGATGCTCCTCTGAAGGTCAAGAATAAAGTTCCTTGCGTCGTAACTATGGAACTTCCATAAGAGTATATGGAATCTATTTGGATAGGCTGGTGAGCTATGCAATATGATTCAAGTCATATCATGACCTCATCGAGTGAATTGTTGCCATCTACAAGTTTTGAAATAACATACTCATAGATTCGGGCCAGTTCTCGCCAAAGACAAAATTAATTTTATAGATTTGTTTTTAAAATTTTGGTGACTTTGGTTTCTAATCCATTTGAAATTATTCTCAACAAAGAAAATAGGACCTAAGAAGCGCAAACCCACGATCGCTGAGCCAGTCCCTGGTTCATCAAGAAATTTGCAAAAACAAGTGAAGTTCCGGTCACGCCTTGTGTCCATCAAACTGTCGGGTCTCGCTCTACTCCACCTCGAATATTTGAGTTGCGTAGGAGGAATTTGGTTGACCTTCCCAATGAAGAAGATTACGAAGATCTTGAAGATATTTAAGCTGATATTAGGTTACGATGTCTCAGATTGTCGTTAGTCCAACGTGGAACTCGGGTGTTGAGTAAACACACCGATATCGTTCCACATTCGATTCACGACATAATTTGGCTCATCCTGACCATATATAAATAAGCTCCTTTCGAACAATAATGATCAGATCACATCAGACCAGATCAGATCACATCACATCAGATCACATCTATAACCTCATAAATAACACCATCTACCAAATATCAACAAAAACACCTTAATAGAACATCGTATATTTCCATCAACATAGGAACATAATAATGGTGGCGATGACTCGCATCGTTCTAGCTAAATCTCACAACAGCCACAACTAATAATAATGACTCCATGTTCAAAAAAGCNATCACATCAGACCAGATCAGATCACATCACATCAGATCACATCTATAACCTCATAAATAACACCATCTACCAAAAAACACCTTAATAGAACATCGTATATTTCCATCAACATAGGAACATAATAATGGTGGAGATGACTCGCATCGTTCTAGCTAAATCTCACAACAGCCACAACTAATAATAATGACTCCATGTTCCAAAAAGCNAGATGACTCGCATCGTTCTAGCTAAATCTCACAACAGCCACAACTAATAATAATGACTCCATGTTCCAAAAAGCATACTCAGCAATCCCCACTAGTGAACCCATCCATTCATAAAACAACACATTAGATAGAGTATCGCATGACTCGCATTATAACCTGAGTCAGAGTCATTCGCTCATTGAGTCAACTCTCTGACTCTTTGGGTTTAGTGAGTCAGAGTTAGAGTCAGAGTCGAAGTTTAAATTTTTTGGGAGTCGACCCACTCTTTTGATTTTTTAGCCTGTGAGTCAGAGTCAATTACTCATGAGTCAAAGATTCGACTCATGAGTCGACTCAAGAGTCAGATGACAATTTTTTTATTAATTAAAACAAATTGCTTACTGATCTAACACATACAATTTATTTTTAATTCACATCAATTAAAAGTAAGAGTTTAGTTCCCAGTCATTTCTTTACACGAATTCGGAGACAAGTTCGCGAAATAATTCCTGGTTTTTGCATTTCATCCAGGCGTTTACACAAAGGCACTTACACTTGAAACCAAACGGATGTTTGGGTGATAGTGAGGTAGTGAGGGTATCTCTCTCTAGTCGTTGAAAAACACCAGTATTATGTCTGATGCAATTTCATGAGATGGAATGGAATGTTCTAGGCATGGGTTACAAAGAGTTGACTCTTTCCCTGAAGAGTCGACTCAGAGTCAGACTTCAATACTAAAGAGTCAAGAGTCAACGACTCTCCGAGTCGACTCTCTGACTCTTTGGTTTTAGTGAGTCAGAGTCAGAGTTAGAGTCAAACTCAAAAATATTGTGAGTCGACTCTGTCTCATGAGTTGACTCATGAGTCAAGAGTCGACTCGTGAGTCAGAGTCATGCGATACTCTAGCACTAGACACCAGCATTCAAACGAAAAATAACACGTCAACGTCCTCATCTGAGAATATCACACAAGTCTCCAATAGACAAGGCAGAGACCCAAGCCCATTGCCTATCTCACAACGTCAAAGAAAAAGATCAACACAATCATCAGAATTATGGAACATCGGCCAAATTCCACTCAGATACCTAAACAGATATCAATGGGATCGTAATTTTAACAACAAAACATGGTGTTATGTCTGTAAAAAACTAGGCCACGTACCAGCCACATGTTTTAACAATCAATAAATCCTTACAACCAACTATAACAATAACCAAATTAAAGGAAGATTCTACAACCAAAGTCGAGGCATCACAATCCGCTACCCAACTCAAACATATCCGTCACCACCATTTCTGGCGACCAATCAGTATCAACTACTAACACCTACGCAAAATAACTCGGGAAACGCTCAACGGCGGGCCAACTAGAGTCCGCCCAATCACCCTTAGTAGCATCCACTCAACTACTATCTATACATCCACACTCTACACCTATAACTCACCTGTCACAAAATATGCAAAACATATCAATTCTTAACACAACTACACAACACGGAGGTCAACTAACTATCATCGGCAAGATCAGCAACACAGATAGACATCTAATCATAGACACAGGAGCAATGGTTTGCCTAATTGTCCACAAACTTAGTACCAATCTAGCCAACATTCGTAACAATTTCATAAACCTGGGACAATTTAACGATCCACTAACTGACAAAGGCATCGTCATCGTAACCATAACCATAGGTTTATTCAGAGTAAACTATCCCTGTCTCGCAGTCGAAAACTTAGGTTTCGACCTACTTCTTGGACTCACTTCCTGGAAACATTCGCATTTACTATCAACTTAACACAACACACCATGAATGTAGAAGCGGCAGGCATCATCTCAATTATCAACAAATCTAAAAACATATGGAAAAAATATAACATTTCCACTGGTCTACCCATCACTAAAAACGTAATTATACAAGCAAAATATAAAATTCGCATTCCAGCCAGATCCCAAACCATTGTCAACATCGAACCAACACATCTTCAGACAACAAAGGAATGTACCATACTAGGATCCACCACCGTCTATTATAAAAATCAACTACTTATCCCCAACATGTTAATTAACGGGACCGCCAACGCAATCATCATCACAAACCCCTCTTACCAAGACAAATGAATCAACAAAGGTTTTATCATAGGGAAAGAGGAAAAAACAGAACCCACTCCAATATTAATCAACAAGATGACAACCGAACGTATCAACAAAATAGACATTAATCCACAATTACACCCATCTGATAAAATCTGAAGTATAGGTAAAGAATTCAAAAAAAAAGGAACAGATTCTATGCCCAGAGACCCAATCAGAAGAGAATCACATACGAATTTCTACCTAACGGCCAAGTCATGATTAGGAAATTCATCAAAAAAAGGACTNGCAACAGATTCTCTATGCCCAGAGACCCAATCAGAAGAGAATCACATACGAATTTCTACCTAACGGCCAAGTCATGATTAGGAAATTCATCAAAAAAAGGACTGTCTAGTAAACTTCTATATCACTTCCACGGACCCTGTACAGTAATAGAAAAAATTTCCGAAACAAATTATATTGTAGAAGGCACAGGAAGAAAACGCAAGTAAAGACAAACTGTACACATCAATAAAATGCAACCCTACACAAGGGAGCATACCGGAAAAATCGATCTCACAGAAAATGGAATTTCACAATCCCAGCACCCAACCGGCAACAAGGAACATTACAAAACTGCACAAGAGTCAGCAGAAATATCCAGTAATGATTCATTCTTCAAACAACAATACACAAACTCCTCACCTATTGAGCCTATAAAAGCACCAATCCCCGCTACAGCAAATTACCAATCTCGCTACAACCTCCGACTAAGGAACAACAATCACTCCAAAGCATAATCAACACAATATCCCTCATCATCATCCAACCTTCCGGATCCAAACCCCATACTCACACCAACATGAACCCAGTCCGGCTTAGACCATTGAAGGACACCTTAACACCATCAAAATCGACACTAGTGACATCTATGCACTCACCATCAACGGCGATTGGACCAACCCACGAAAGAATATACTCAAAATAAACTATCCATCAAGGAATCAACAAAATCATGCACCTCATCAAAAAACGCAAAGGAGAACTAATACAGAATCAACAGCCAGCAACACCATCCCACAACAGCACAAATATGATGCACAGGGACACCATCCATGCCAAAATCAACACGTTAAAATCCGAGAAGACCTTCAAGAAATACCAAACAAAACAGACATAAAAATAGCGCAATGGGTCACCCAAAAGGACAAAAAGGGCTGCAGTCTCCCCAATGGAACAGACACCCCTCACCTTAAGGCAATAAAATATATTATCATGATGGCACTCTATTTACTGCTCCTCGCAGCAACCAGTAGCACCTACGCACAACACATACAATTAAGCATTTCGAAAGGTGCATATATCAAACAAATCAACAGAATCTACGCATATGAAGCCGTATCCCCCTAATCTATGAATTCAACACACCCCTGGATCCCGTGTTGGAAATCACCGCTAGAGAAATGACAGAGCTTCAGACCAGTGTTGACTTAACCCGGGGTTTTTTGTACAAAAAAACCCCAAAAAGGGGTTTTTGCGGGTTTTGGGGTTTTTTTCTAACCCTGCTACAAAACTGGTACACATAGGATAATTGCGTGGCGCGAATGCCAATTATTCAAAAATGAAAAGTTTTTGCCATACCGCTTTAGCGAGTTATGCCAAACTAATTGTTTCTATAAAGTTACCTAAGTCAAAGAAATCCCGTCAAATGAGTTGTAGAGAGATTACTCCTAGTCTAACTGCACAAATCGAGATCTCACGGATTGCATGTACTTTCGACCATACAGGAATAAACAGATGTATAAGCAGATAGTGAATTAAAACTTAATTATCTTGTTTGAATTTAATTTATGTTGTGAAATTTAAATTTCCCACACTTCATTTAGCAAAAACCCCAAAAACCCAAAACTCCAAAAGGTTTTTTCTTTTTGGGTGGGGAAAAACCCGACCAAAAACTCCGAAAAATCTATGTCAAAAAACCCACACTGGCAACATTGCTTCAGACCATCATAGACGATGCATTAGAACGGACACTCCCATTCATGGCAACCAGCATCCTAGCAACAGCACCCCAAACAAACTCCGTAAGAAATAAGAGAAGTCTTGACTTCATCGCAAAACGATACAAATGGTGTTGCGGCTTCGTATCCAAACCAAACTTCAACGAACTCCAAACCTCGGAAAAACATTTAGAAGGGTTAGTACTCCAACTCAAATCACAGGTTCAACAAGAACATCATGAAGCAATACGCGTAACTCAAATCAGCAACGACTATTCCTCTAACGTCGACACAATACTCCAAAAAACCCAAGAACAAATATGAAAAAACTTCAACCGCATAACCCTAGAAGACGAGAAATTAGAACACATCATACAAGACATCACTGGCAACCTGATTCGCATATCTCAAGTCTTCGCCAGCAGCGTCTTCGCATCAACATGGCAGAATATGATCACCGAATGTCGGAAGGGACACATCCCCCACCTAATCGTAACCCCAGCTATGTTAACCCAAGACATTCGCACCCTCCAAACACAAATCATGAAAAACGGCTATACAACAGCTATCCCTCTCAGTTAGATTATACACTACTATCAAGAAGACTTCACAACTTCTACCTTCGCCTCAAATTCTAAAGCTATAGTTAATATTTGGTTTTCAAATTAGAAAACTCACCTCAACGTTTACATCCATTGCAATTACTCCCACCCCTTTTCTATACCCACAGAGTATTTGCAGCATCATACACAAAGTAGATCACATCGCCCTCACCAACACAGGTGACACTATCTACATTACCCAAACAATGCATCGTCACAGTAATCTCCATCAATCCAAAACTTGTCATATCCCTAACCACATTGAATTTCCCCAAATCCCTAAATGTATCCCAACCATACTCAACGTCATGTCTTCCAGCAACGAACTCAACCAACACAGTATGTTCCAATGTTTTAACCATGACAACCAGACGTACATAACAGAAACAGACAGACGGACATATCATATAATCAACCCGAGTGAAGCGTTAACCATTTATTGCCCAACAACGAACGTCACAATCCTCGTCCTACAACACGCTGGAGCTCACATAACCACTGTCGGATGTCAATGCTCTATACTCAACTCGAAAAATCAAAAAATAATCTCTAACGGTTTTCCATGTTCCGAAGGAAACAAGCAACGGCTGCAGAAACTGTAGAAATACTCTACTAATTCCCGCAACCAAGCAAAAGTCAATCAATCACACTATTAATCTTCAAACAAATTTAATCATTCCCATTCAATCCTAAATCCGACCAACATGTCTCAACCTACAAACCCACAAATCACATACCCACCTCCACCAAACGAGTTAGATAACATGCAAACGAGGCCAACCACCTCATGTTCGTCCACATATGTCAAAGACTCCGACTTATGGAACGACAACAGACAAACACTAACAGCTATATTGAACATTTGAGAACTCAAATTTCACAAACCAAGGTAAATACTCCATCACCTTCTTTAACAATTATTTCTGAACCCACCAACCACATCCCCCACCACCAAGGATTCATCCAGCCAAACTCCGCACCAAATCCCGACTCCATCCCCATTTTCTCCTCCCACTCATCTCTACCGTACACGTTCTACCACCCGTGGACGACCCAAGAGTACCACTCTTTCCATCCGTAGTGCGCTACGAGGTCTTCGTCCAGGATTGGACCGACATACCTTACGACGCACACAACCCCGTTCCGTTCCACTTCTATCTATCCCGAAATGTCCACCATCATCTACCACACCTTCACCCCCACCGACGCACATGGACCACTCTACAAACACAGTCAACCGTCCCTCACACCTTTTCAACCTAACAAATTTCCCCCAAAACACGAAGATCAAGCAGGAACTTCCTACTTTCCAAATACAACATTCAGATCGAAATTTAGAATTTATAAGAAATCCAAGCATGGGAAATATGGGGTGAAGATTTGGGTAGTTGTAGACTTCGAAACTGGATACATTTTTGGGATGAAACTATACAAAGGGAAAGTAGATGCCACCGGTGAAAAGGGCCTTGGGAAAGCCATGGTGCAGGATTTGTGTGCTCTCTAGTACGGAAGTGGCCGCGGTGTCGCTTTAGACAACTTTTTTACTTCTCTCTCACTTGCTGAGGAATTTCTAACCAAAAATTTGACTATCGTCGGAACAATCAACAAACTTCAAATGGAAGTTCCCCCGAAATTAGCAAATCAAAAAGGAAGGGAGGTACGCAGTTCCCTATTTACCTTTCAGAAGCATCTTACTATGGTGTCGTATGTGCCTAAGAAAAACAGATGCGTGGTTTTGTTGTCAACGAAACATCACGACAAGCAAATTGACGACTGTCCCACAAATCAAAGAAAAAAACCAGAAATAATTTTACACAACAGAACCAAGGCCGGTGTTGACGTAGCAGATGAAATGGTAGCGAGTTATTCTAGTCAGCGGGCCACACGGCGGTGAATAAAATGTGAACTGTAAATTTAATTCTGTCTGAGTTTAAATTTTATTTTTAAACCTCGTATTCAAATTATCGTTTTAGCTTCTACAGTTCGTGAGATTAACTACTGCCCGAGGTTACTCACACTACCCGACCCTTGCCAGTTTACCTGGGCACCCAAATCGACATTGGTGGTTCACCAATAAACAAAATTCTACAAAATACGATATAATTTTTTATTGTTTTGAAAACAGGGTGTAGACTGTTTACACTTAACTGTAAACCGTATAATCTGTTCTTAGTGTTCACCATCCATCCCTAAACAGTAATTTAGACCATCGTAAAATTCTCGCCTTACGTTACTAAGCATCTGAGGATTATTGTTGACAGTGGTGGTGAATTCGGAAATTTTGATTTTCAGTTGTAGGATGTTTTCAGCGCGAGGGGATTTATAAATAGAACAAATGGTATACTAGTTAATTGTAAACAGTCTACATCCTGTTTTCAAAACAATAAAAAAATTATATCGTATTTCGTGGAATTTTGTTTATTGGTGAACCGCCAATGTCGACTTGGGTGCCCAGGTAAACTGGTAAGAGTAGGGTAGTGTGAGTAACCCCGGGCAGTAGTTAATCTCACGCACTGTATATATTCAACTCGTAAGCTGCGTATACAACTTTTTTCCCTTCTAATTTTACTAGTTGGCCAGTGAAAATATTTTACGCAAAGTTGGACGTGACAGCCTTGAACGCATATATTTTGTGGAGTCTACATCATGAGTCCGCGAAATGTCATCTACAGACTCACGGCGAAAGTTCCTTCGAAAGTTATGTGAAGAGCTGATGAAACCACTCGTTTCAGTTAGAGCAGCAGATGAATCAGCACCTTTCCTCCCTAAGCACATCAAAATGCCATCAACAGGTAAAATTCAGTAGTAGGAAAGAGGTCATTCACCCATGCCATTACAAAACCTTCAGATTTTCTTTAGTTGGGTTCTCAATAAGGTCATTGACCTTTCAAATAAAAATATTTTTTTCTAGCTCCAGGTGAAAATATGACTAACCAACGCCATGACTAATGCCATGACACTAATGGTCGGAGTTATACCGGCAGCAGTTGCGTCGGGCCCAGGAAATACACCACTCGCGAAATTTGGCAAATGTGCGCTGTGCCCAGGACCCACTCGACAAAGAAAAAACTGTCGCAGTCGATGCTTCGTATGCCAAAACTTTACGTGTGGTACCCATGGTACAAGGCAGCTTTGCTGTAGAAAATGCGAAATTGTCTGGGTGCAGAAGTTAGACAACATCCAAGTGTTGCCTCCAGAGGCTGAAATTATTCAGTTAGTAGAAGAAGCCCTAGGTCGGCCAATTCCAGACGAGGAACTAGTATTCTTGTAACCGAATATCTAAGTATCACCCAATACGGGTACTATCCTTTTCACAAACCGATTAAAATGTTAACTGTCTGAAATGCGAAAATGTTATGTTTAAAATAACTAAGGTTAATTTTACTTTCAATATCAACCTGGAAAGATTGAACAAAAATGGCAACGGTGAATGATATGATACGACTCAAATCATATCATATAGCTCGCGAGTCGGCTCAACATGGCAATATGACTCAAATCATATCGCTTAGCTGGGTGTGGTACCTCCTACCCTAGTCCATGAACAGTTTTTTTAATTTTGGGGATTGAAATTACATCATACAACATTTTCCCTCAAAAAGTCATATTATCTACCCCTACAATTATTTATTATTACCAAAAAGGAAAAAAAGTTCATTGTTTACCAAACCTAGCCTCATTTATAGGCAGTAGTAACATTTAATATTAATGATTAAAGATTATGAAAAAATATTCTGTTATCCTAAATAAAGTCTTCGTGCAAACGTCTAGAATTTGGTTAAAATTATAAAGTTTTTGCGCGGTGAGTATTCACCTAATTTAATCCGAGAATAGATCTTAAATTTTAGTCTCGGTGGAAAACGGAGAAAAGTTATTTCAGGTAATAAGCGGCTAAATGCATTTACAAGTTAAGAGGTTCAAACTTAGAAATTAGTTTNTTTAATGTTTTTGCGCGGTGAGTATTCACCTAATTTAATCCGAGAATAGATCTTAAATTTTAGTCTCGGTGGAAAACGGAGAGAAAAGTTATTTCAGGTAATAAGCGGCTAAATGCATTTACAAGTTAAGAGGTTCAAACTTAGAAATTAGTTTTATCGTTATTGTGACTGTGATTATTACAGAATAGGGATCATCATGTTGTAGGACGGGATTTTCAACTATTAACTTGACAGTTAGACAATATTAGAGAATAACTGCAAACTTTGAGCTGATTATGATTATAAGAATATAAACTTAAGAGCGCGGTAGAATTCAATTCGAATTCTCACAAATTCTGATCAGCTGACTTTGTCAACAGTTTTTTAAGTGTTTAAGTTTAAGTGTTACTTCAGCTCTTTCAAGTATCTTTAACAAGATTGTTTGGCACATAAGTAACAGCTTTAGACATTTGCTAAACACACTGGACCAAGATTAGTTGAGCCGAAAAAATCTGTGCAAATTTCCTAAAGTAAGTTTCGAGACAGAATTGACCTTCTAAATCTTTTGAAATTTTTCGATTAATTTTGACAATTTAGTATCATCAACGAGAGTCGAATTTCGGAATATTTTAGACTAAATCCTCCTACACTTGAAGATTAATTGAAGTAAAATAATTAGTTTAATTGTTTAATTATTTTATATGTATAGAAATTGTTTGGTAAGAAAAACCTACCTTTCTATTACCTCCACTATTTTTGCTGCATTCAATACCAGTAGGTAGTCTTCCGTTTTATGTCTAACTAATTGACGGAATGAGAAAATTCTAACGTAGTAAATCGAAAATGAATAATAAAACAAATCACTACAATTTCAAAAACATCCAAAATTTATTATTCGCACTTTTTTTCAGATTTGGTAATAATTAATTTTTGAAGATTTTGAATTTGGTGGGATGAATTCTTTCATCTTCCTTCCCCCGAGAATTCATTCCATAAGTCTATAATTTTATAAGTTTTACCCAACATTAGAACCACTTCTAGGGGTCCGCAGAAATAAGTACACATGTAGAAAGTGTATACAGGGTCCACCAGAATTAAGTACCATATGGCGAAAGCACAAGGGTTAAAGCATATGCCAAAAAAAATGTGGTGTTCCTACTTCTCTCTTTCATTCTTGTTTCTCCAGAGACTTGTGCGCGTACTCTAACAACCGACAACCCAACCAAACATTCGATTACTTGTTTCATTTCAATCATTTATTACAACGAAATCACACTCATCAGATCATCTTCTCTTGGTTTAATCTCGACTCATTGGCTTGGTAATTGAATTAAATCATCAAACTGCTCATACCATCAGTAGGTTTACGCACTTGGAGGTAAAGTTTAATAAAATTTGTATGAACTTACATCGTAAAAAGTAATTTGATTAATTTAAAAAAGTATTTTAATTTCTATATAACATCACTTTATTTTTGGATCATTATTTGTCAACTAAAAAACAAAGGGTTGGTAATTACAAAACTATAAATCAAATAGAAATATTATAAACAAAATTTTCATTTATATTTTATCGATGAAAATGAATTAACTGATACATTTTGCAAATATTTTAATTTTAAGAATATTTAAAGGTTCATTGTTCAGTCGGGTGAAAATGTACAGAATCCTGTCTCCAAGGGTACAGAATCTTGTACCTTATAAAGTACAAGGTTCTGTAACCTTCGAGACAGGATTCTACTAGAGGGCTGCGGGAACCCACGGAAGGACTGAGGGAATTAACTGGAGAGCTGCGGGAACCCACGGTAGGGCTGCTGGAACCCATGGGAGGGCTGCGGGAACCCACGGGAGGGCTGTGGGAACCCATTGGATGGCTGCGGGAATTCACGGGAGGGCTGCGGAAATCCACGGGAGGGCTGCGGGAAACTAATGGAAGGCTGCGGAAATTCACGGGAGGGCTGCAGGAATTCACGGGATGGCTGCGGGAACCCAGGGGAGGGCTACGGGAAACTGCGGGAGGGCTGCGGAAAACCAGGCGAGAGCTGCGGGAACCTACTTGAGGCCTGCGGGGACCCACGGGAGGGCTGCGGGAACCCACGGGAGGGCTGCGAGAAACTACGGAAGGGCTGCGGAAACCCACGAAAGGGCTGCGGGAAACTATGGGAAGACTGCGGGAATTCACAGAAGGGCTGCGGGAACCCACGGTAGGGCTGCGGGAAACTACGTGAGAGCTGCGAGAAACTACAAGATGGCTGCAGGAACCTGCGGGAGGGCTGCGGGAACCTACTTTAGGCTTGGGGAAACTCACGGGAAGGCCGCGGGAGGGCTGCGGGAACCCACGGGAGGGCTTCCAAAGCTTCGCGGCAACCCTATTGAATACTAAGCGAAAATGTTAAATATTTAATCCTAACATTGTTAATACGATACGAAATTTGTTATTAATTAACTTGGTCAACGGAATAAGGAGAAAACCATGGACAGACGGTAGACGGTTATGGGGGTACCTGAAGTCCGTTGTTTTTCAAGATCCTCGCCCTGAGACAATTGAACAAATGAAAGCGTCTATTATCGGATCCGTTGCTGCAATCCCTGTTGATACTTTTCATAATGTACGACGGGAATTCTACTATCGCCTGGGTTACGTTACTAATACCAACGGAGCTCATTTTGAGCAATTTATTCGTTGAAATATAGACAAACAATTTTATTAGAAGTTTAGCAGTTTATACGATTGGATCATTTCGAATATGTATGAAATAATGATGAATTTTTGATTCAACTACCGTTTAACCTTGCAATAACTTTTTCTTACTTCTAGCACTGTCTGATGCAGTGCAACACTCTAAATTTCTGACGCATTTTTCATAAAAACTTTCTCCATATGGTACTTAATTCTGGTGGACCCTGTATAAGTACGTACTATGTGTCTATCTTGTGTAGTACGTTTTTTCTTTGTAAATAAAAAAATTCATGAATTGGCTGTTCAAATTTCTCTTGCAGGAATACTTTTAATTACCTTTGCGTAAATACCTAATTTTTTGTTCATTATGTACTTACGAGCGCGGTTTTTTTGCAGTTTTATGCTCCAAATTTGGTTTCTATAGAGAAATTGATTGAAATCATATAAAACAAGTTAGACGGTTATCGACTAAATTCGGGCTGATGACTGACTGAGTGGAGCTGATAATATTGTGCCGAGTATTTCTAACTGATGATTTCGAACAAATAAATTACAATAATTTATTATTCATAACAAGAATTTTGAATTGATTTTGACAATGAATTAGAATTTTATGAAAGATAATGTTTAACAAGTTCGCCGAATTGTGAGAATAGCACTGAAGCACTGTATGTAAACCTTATTACTTCTTTTTTAGTATTGAATTTGAAATTGATTGAATTCACTAGTAGTATTGATAGTATCGGACTTTATATCCTTCTTGTGCAGTTGAAGTGGATTGGAATGACTCCACATCGTTTCCGTAAGAAATTCGCAATTTTGCAGAAACCAAATCCTCTGCCAAACACATCCCTTTGATTGATCCACGAATTGAAATGATTCGATCCGAATCTTCATGTTTCAAGAAACTTCTTGGCAATTCATCAATGTTCGAAATATGAATTTTCGTCTGTGATTCTTGCATAATTTGTGTAATATTACTTCCACCCTTCCCAATTAATCTTCCAATGAGAGAATTGTAAGCAAGGAGTCGGAGAATCACATCTGCACCGTAATTTCGAGCGTTGTCTTCAACCAGTACTTCTAGAATCCGTTTACATGCTGCAGAGATACTCTCGGGGGATCCATTGACACTTACAATTTTCTCAATGTCAACATTATTTCTTGATGGTCGACCAGTGTGGATGTTGACTCGGGCTCCAGTCTCTTGAGAGCTGAAAAATCCAAGTTATGATTTGTTCAGAGGTGGATTGGATTTACTGAATTTTATAATTAAAAACTTGAGTGTGCAGTAATTATTATTTGCTTCAATTCACTTACATTCCCTTGATGGTAGATCCACAGCGTCCAATCAATGCCCCGACCTGGTTTGAAGGAATAAGCATTCTCCAAGGGAACTGTGGTGATTCGTAGGTCCAAGTTTGAGTCCCACTCACATTCCCAAGATTCCTTCCTTGGATATCGAAGCTTCTATTTCGAATAAAACGCGAACGACCTCGTTCACCTTCACCGACTTCTCCCTCCACAACGGTCGTGGTGACATTTTTATCCTGATCTCCACTGTTAGCAGACCCTATGTTTTATCAATTTAGATTAAGCTGAATTGAAAATAACATCTGATCATTTAATCAAATTGCAAAATTTCAATTTCCATATTTCTCAAAATTAAAAGACGAATAGAAAACCCTACATTCCATATGAAGTAATTGAGTTAAAATTTCATACATCTTGTGTAACACTCACCTTCAGCGTCGACAGCATCGGTAGCAATAATTTCAACCTTGATTTTGCAACCATTCACTTCTCGCCCAGTACAACTGGCCACTAAGTCGTGTATTAATTTTGTATCTGTAATCGTTGCGATGAATGCATTTTTGTTCTGTTTTTCATAAGACAAGACGCTTCCACTCCATTGGCCAAGAACAAAGTCGATATGTTCAACAGTAAGGTTAGTCATATTTTCACCTGGAGCTAGAAATTTAAAAAAAAATTTTTTTGAAAGGTCAATGACCTTGTTGAGAACCCAACTAAAAAAATGTGAAGGTTTTGTAATGGCATGGGTGAATGACCTCTCTCTTACTACTGAATTTTACCTGTTGTAGTTGTGATGAGACAACGTCCATGTTTTTTATTAGCTCCTGCCAAAGTGCTCACGGCTGGTTCGATGCAGAGAAGATTCCCTTTGAATGTGGAGCCATGAAACTTGTCAATGATAAGATCCGCTGTTGCTGTAAAGAAAAATATTGATTAATTATTAATTAGGCTATATGATCTAACTAATAAATAAATTAGTTTATATTTCTTTACCTTGATCACCACACTGCATGAACGCATAGCCCTTCTTCACCGTAAGACAGAAAATATTTCGTAGAGTTATACCCCCAGCATCTAGGAAACTGCGAAGGGATTCTTCTGTCGTTTCAGGTGAGAGGTTACCAATATAAAGCTTACTAATGCAGTCTTTCCCCATGTTTGTTCAAGAATAATTTGGAAATTTTTCAATTTAGAAAAAAATGGCTAAAAATATTTTTAACTTCTTACTCACTCAACAGCCAGAACGCGAATGATGAAGAAAGAAGTCGGAAGCGATTTTGGTTATTTTTTTAGAGTAGAAGGCAAGACTTTAGCAACAACAACACAACAACGGGGTCACTGAACTCTATCGGCTTCTGATTCTGGCTGTTTAGCTTAAAAATTAAGATTTTGTGATGAGACTATTCGTCCGACTATTGGGAACTTACCACATTAAAATTTTGTTTTATTCATCATTGGCCTTTATTAATTAACAATAATAATAATGATTATTATTATTAATTGAGGACCACCTCGGAATAACAACTGATTCGTAATTTTTTTAATAATAATTAAAAAAATTTGAATTATTCAAATTAAAACTCTTCTGAGTTACCGAAATGCCTTCTCAAATGGTTGTCATGGTATTTCAAAATTAATTCCAAGCAATGAATTTAACATGGGAAATTTTTTTTTGCTTCTACCGAGAAAGAATCTTATAACATATTTTTCTTTGGCAAAAAAGTCGCCCCATCTTGTAGTATATCCGTCCTCTAAAGAATTACATAAGAGACGGATAAGTGAAAGTGACCACTAAACCGGGCGTTAAATGGATACATGAGATCATAATTTTGAGCTTACACAGCCTTTTTAGCGCTTTTCTTGGAATTATCTCACCAGACACGAAATTGCAGACTGTCCCTCTTCGTTGTACCTGGTTGCGCGCAGAATTTTGATGCTATATCTTCTCATGCCTGTTACTTCTTATCAGTGGAATCAAAAATAGTTGATTTGTTCATCGACTATCTTCTTATGTTGTTCAATTAAATCTAGCAGCAATGTTTTTGAGAAAATTTTTAATGATAAATCCTTAACTTTACTTTAAGGTTACCATTATTGATCTTTTCACCTTCGGAACCATTCATTCCGTCACTTATATTTAAATAACTTCGCACAAATATAAGTAACCTTTTATCCAAAATATGACAGTTTTAAATTTTATTTTAAATACACTACCTTCTTTTAACATTTATTTGAATGAACTTTTGATGAAATGCATCTACAAAGTTCACCGTTTTGTTTGGCCCAAGGACTGTACACTATAACCAGTATTTTTGGGACCACTGGAAGTTACCTTTGACCCATTCTCTTTGCTGGAGAAAGCGTGTTGACAAATTATTGTCAATTGAACTCTATAAACCAAATATTTTTTGGTGATAGTGTTTACGGTTTCAGAAAGATTATGCGAAAAAGTAGAGGTTTTTTGAATCAAGTCTCTGCGACAACGGTCTAAGAATCTGTAAATAAAATTTTTTTTTTAACTGTTGAAAAGGTTATCTTGCTTACTTTTATTTTTTACATTAATTATTGCCGAAAGACCTAATGCATTATAATGGTTATTTTAGTCAGATGTAAGAGCGCGAAACAACCATTATGATCGTGCGGGGAGCATTGTAACACTTTCAAACGATCTTCAACCAGGACTTCAATTCTTAGGGCCACCAACCTTTTAATTTGAAGGCAAAAGACGTCAAGTAAGTTGCTTAAAAAATATCTTGTTTAAAGATTCGTTACGTTCATCTGCAGGGAGATGTAAAGGAAAATTTCAGAGAGAATCGGTTCTTTCCCCGTAAAGGCTTAAATGAAGGCCATGATTCATCTGGTAGCATGAGCGGGAAGGATTTCTCTCAATAAATTACAAGTAGTACATCAGGTACAGGGCCCGCCAAATTAACCCAGGCCTTCTTTCTCCGCCTTTTCCCAAAAACGGCTTGGGGCAGGCGATACACAATTAGTAAATAATAGAAGTGAAGTTAATTTTGCTATATCACTATAAAATATCTGTTTTGATTAGATACTCTAATGCAAAGCAATGGAGCAAAGCAAAGAGACAGAGAGATGGGCCGGCAGGTTTTCTGTTGAGTGGGGTGGAATGTCAAGGGATCGTACCCCATTCCTCGACTTAGTTATTTTTCTCAATTAAACACCTTTTAGCATTACAGAATGGCGTTTGTTTACAAAAAAAAATTAAAATCTGTTTTGATTAGACACTTTAATGCAAAGCAGTGTAAAGGATGAAAGCAGAGATAGAAAAAGGGGTCTTCAGGTTCTCTGTTGAGTTAGGTGAAATAGATGCAAAGGGACCATACCTTACTTTCTCGACTTTGAATTCATTGTCTCAACTCTCTGCTGCTGTTAAATTAATTTTTGCTAAGGTATGTTTTCTCAAACATACGCTAACTTTATTCCCTCCAACTTTTGTATTTCGCACAATTTAATTGCTGTCTCAAAAAAATTTTTTTTTTTTTTGAAAACGACTTTCTACGTTCCGGATTAATTTGGTGGTGATTAACGAGGAAAGGAAAGTTGAGTTGGAGCGTCTCAACAGGCTTATGAGTTTATTTATAAGATAGGAATTGAAGCGTCACGAAATGTTGATGAGTACAAGCTCTTCAAATTTTACAAGTTACAATGCACGACAGTTGTAAGAGCTCCTTCCGTCGCTTCGAATTCCTGATCTTATAACCATTTGTTCTTATAACGCTTATAAGAGCAAGATGATCTTATAAGTAGTATGTGGTAAAAAAAAATTTTTTTTTCAAAATTTATTTTTTACTAATCGGTCAGTTCGTCCAACAATTATTTTTCCTTAAGTAATTATTTATTAAAATAATTAGTGATTTTGGACTCAACTCTCTTAGCAATTCTACGCTCTAATATCGCATTTTCAATTGCAGATAATTTCAATTGTAAATCTCTTGGCATCTCGGCTTGATACAAATATTTTTTGAGTGTCGAGACACTCTGCTCTACTCTCGCTTCAATAATTACCCAGCAAAAAAGTTCTTATAACCGTTTTACTCTTATATACGTTGTTCTTATAACGCGTTAATGTTCCATGCTAAATGCATTAGAGCAAACCAAACCTGCAAAACTCTGCTCTTAACCCGAATGTTCTTATCTGGGATGCTCTAATAAACGTCGTGCACTGTATTAACATCACATCCGAACCAAAAATATTCGAAATAAAATTCTGCAAACCAAAAATAGTAAATAAAATTTTCAAAACCTTTAAATCAGACACAACATTAAATCAGGTACCCAAGGACACTAAAACAACTTCCATGAATTCAAACATCAGCAAATCCATCATATATAAAAACGAAACTACATTTACTCGTGTAAATACGGAGTAACACACTCGCAGCCCTCACCATCATCATAGTTGTAAAGAACAGCCCATTTTGTAAAAATTCAACATACAAATANATATTCGAAATAAAATTCTGCAAACCAAAAATAGTAAATAAAATTTTCAAAACCTTTAAATCAGACACAACATTCAATCAGGTACCCAAGGACACTACAACAACTTCCATGAATTCAAACATCAGCAAATCCATCATATATAAAAACGAAACTACATTTACTCGTGTAAATACGGAGTCACACACTCGCAGCCCTCACCATCATCATAGTTGTAAAGAACAGCCCATTTTGTAAAAATTCAACATACAAATANCACACACTCGCAGCCCTCACCATCATCATAGTTGTAAAGAACAGCCCATTTTGTAAAAATTCAACATACAAATAAATACAGGCGGCCATCTTGATGGCAGCCATAGTTATAAAACAGAGTCATGTACAATTATATAAGGACCATCTAACATGGAATGAACTCTATCTCCATTAGGAACAACACGGCTATGCCATGAACCCGATCTTCAAGGGGATACAGAACTACAAGACATGGCAGCCATGTTTGTTTTTCAATGAACCTTTTATACTAGCTATTGATAAAACAAAGTACAGTAGTAATGATAGTTCTAATGAAGACAATAATATTTATTGCGTAGTGCGGTTGCGCATATGGCAGTATGGAAAGCTTTGTTTAAAATTTCATTGTTTAAGAACTTTAGGATGTAGCTACACGAGGTCGGGTTTGCTCATGGCGTCGCCGATTAGGATATGGATCGATGGAACGCTCTGTAAACTAAAGATTAATTAAAATTAATGTTTTTTCAATTATTTATATTTTTTATATTAGGTTTCAAAATTTTTGATTAGTTTTACCTTTATCTCCTTCCAGGCTCTATCAGTTTGAATGAACAGTGTTTCGGTGGCTCGCACGTAGGCAATTGTTCCCAAAGTGTATTCATCAAAGACCTTTAAATTATTACATAATTTTAGAAAACTTAATATACATATTTTACAGATCTGAATCTGATGCAGCTTGGGCTGTCGCTGTACAGTGTGGCTAAGAAATTTAAAGACATAATGTAAAGGATTTTTGTCCCCGTGCTGTTTGTTGGACAAAGGTGCCTTAAAATTAATGGTCAAATTACATTGTAAGGAAATTTATTTAATAGTTTCGGAAAGACCATCAAAAAGTAGAGCAACAAAGTGAAAACATCAAGACTATCGATCACTACAAAAAAATTATAATTTTTTGAAAATTGAAATTTTTGGATGTTATTTTGAGACGATTTACTAAGAGATGAGCGGTTCAAAAGAACATCCAAAAATTTCAATTAAAAAAAAATCATTATTTTTTTTCTGGTGCTCGTAGAGTCTTAATTTTTTTACTTTGTTACACTACTTTTGGATGGTCTTTCCGAAACTAAAAAATTTCTCACAAAATTTTTTTCCCTGCGATGTAATTTGACCATTAGTAGTAGTAGTAGTAGAAACAAATTTATTGATTTTAAATAATTTAGTAAATTTTGGAAAATAAATAAAAATACCTTTAATTTTAAGGCACATGCTTTTCCCAGCAAAAAACATGGGGCCAAAAGCCTTTTCCCTTATGCCTTTAAATTACTAGACACACTGTATACTTGGGTTATATACTTGATCACATAAAGTAAAAAATATCGATGATTTGGATATATTTATACCCCAACTATGATTATATTTTTGAGTACGGATACTATTACAACTGTTGGGTACAATTATAACCCATCTATCACATGAAGATCTTATAACCAAGATCCATTACTAGGCCTGATACCAACCAGAGGTGCGAATGGGCTGGGTTAACCCATGATGGGCCTAGCCCAGCCCAGCCCACTGGGCTGTGGGCTGAACTGGGCTGAACTTGTAATGGGCTGCGCTGGGCTGGGTTTGTGAGGATTAATTTCTTATGGGCCAGACTGGGCTGGGCTGAAATTTGAAATTTTCAATCTCGCGCAGCTGAAAGTTTCACCTTGAAAGTGAAACTCTCAAGGTGACTCAGCAGAGAATTTCGAAAAATATTTAAAGCAACAAGAAAGTGTCGATGGTTTATTTATTTTTTGGTGGGCTGGGCCGAAGGCCCAGTGGGTCAGTGGGCCGTGGGCTACAATAATAGATTTCTTAACGGGCTGGGCTGGGCTTTCGAAAAGTCAGCCCACTCGCACCCCTGATACCAACGGTTAACTGGGGCGGAAAAGATAGTGAAAGTAAATTCACAGTAGAAGCTCAAAATAAAAATTTGATCTTGAGTGGAATAAGGCTTCATTTATTCTAGATGTGTTCGGATGGGAAAATTATTAAATGTGAAATGACATAATTTTTTTTTAATTCTCACAATTTATAAAATGCCCTTCCCCGGGCATTATGAAAAATATTTGTAAAAAGCTAAACTTGATTAATTTGGATGGGAAAAATTAGGATTGCGTGTAAATTGCATCAGAAATTTTGTTGATTTTGCAATTTAGGAATTATCTGCATCCGGGCAATATTGATCCAATTTCGATGAGATAAATTATATGTCAGAAATTTTTGATGATTTAATAATTTTGAACCCAATTTTAATTTTTCCCATTCAAATCGGTCAAGTGCAGTCTTTTACAAATCTTTTTAATAATATCAGGATGCGGGTATTTCCTAAATTGGCAAAATCCACAAAATTTCTGATGTAATTTGACACCCACTCCCAATTTTTTTCATTCAAATTAGTCAAGTTTAGTTTTTGACAAATATTTTTCCTAATGCCGGAATACGGGTAATTCCTAAATTGGCAAAATGTACAAAATTCCTAATGTCATTTCATATCCAATTATTTAATTATGATAATAATTATCAAAAAACGATAACCTGAAATAAAAATTTTATAAGCAGATTTTACTATCTGTCCATGGAAACGATGCTTTTTTGAATTCCAAGATAAACAAATCTGAAAGTTGTACTTTTTCCACTGGCATCTTCAATTGTTTCCATCCGAACACGTAAAGATTGAATTACATCTACCTCCACTTAAGGTAAAACATTTATTTTGCACAATGTGCAATTCACTTTCGGCATGCTTTTAGGTGAGTTCACCCTTGACCGTTATATTAGACCTATTAGTATTAGACCTTGCGTATGACAATTCGAAACTCAAATCCAAACTTTCGTTTTTTTTTCTTATAATATTGTCCAATATTTATTGGTAATTACCCTGTTCAATTCTTCTTCGTAGCTAAGCACCACTACATGATTTTTTGTGACTCGTCCAGGTTCTCCTGTAATTTCATTGAATTAATCCCAGAGATCGGAACAATTAGAATTACTTTTAATTAATTACGTCGATTACAATTACACATTACGTAATGATAATGGTAATTAAATAAGATTTGAAGCCATGCAATTGCTATGTAATGCATTACGTTGGGAATTTTAAGTAATTGAAGTAATTGAAGCTATTTGTTATCAGATTGAAATTACAATTACACATTACAATTTTTCCGTCTATTTTACCATAATTAGTACATTCTCCTCAGAATAATAGTTATTCATTTCGTGGCTTATAGGGATAAATAATCTAAAAGAAAAAGGACAGTATTATTTACAATTTCAAATTATATCCAATCTTTGCAATGGCCATCTAACATTGTCTTTTGTTGAAAAAGAAGATGCTACAATCACGAGTTTTACAAATACTGATAGTACAATTTCTAATTCTGTCAAGGGCCCTTTCTAACCCTTAGCTATGTTTATTCTCTCATGACTCAGAGATTAAGGTTCAGGGCACTCCCTACTCAAATTCTCTTTTCAACCATTTACCTAGGATAATAAAGCAGCAGTAATTCACCAACTTTCTTTAACTTCACTCCTTTCAAATTATTGTACGTAGATCCGAACATTTCCTACATCTTTTCAATTTCCCAAGTTGAGGAAAATGTATTAAGCTGTTGCAAAGAAATTTTCTTCTTGTGTATTCTAAAAGTGCTTTAATTGAAATTATACGAATTATCGAACTCTCAATTTTTACTTATTTAATAAAAAATAAAATTCCAGACTGCCTCATATTGAATCTAATTATTTAGGAAATTTAATATATTAAATTGTATTTATATTTCAAAATTTTCTAATTCAGAACTGAAAACTACTGTCATTATATGCAATATTTAATTTATTTAAGCCCTTCGGATTAATTTTTTTTTAATTATTGTAATTGAAACAAAGTTATTGAACATTTCTCAATTGCAATTATTTGTAATCGATTATTATAATTGAGTAATCGATTCAAGTAAGCAGGTAATTGTAATTGTAATTTGAGTGGAATGAAATTTATAAAAAAGTAATGTGTAATTGTAATTGAATTATAATTTTGAAATAATTGTCCGATCCCTGATTAATGCCAAAATTATTATTTATAAATTCTATAATTATTGGGCACCTGGTTCTCCTTTTGGTCCTCTTGTTCCAGGACTTCCAATGATATCTCTCCCTGGTGGACCCTTTAAAAATAAAATTTCAATTTTTGCGTCCTAACAATTATAACTAATTGTTACCTCAACATTGTTGTTGATAAGTCTTACCTTTACTGGAACATAAACTTTTTCATCCAATTCGGGCTGTTGCTTGCCCAATAATTTCCGCTTGACGTTATAACAACTTCGACAATTTAGCTTCCGACCGGGTATACCCCGTTCTCCCCTAAATCAACCATCCGATAGATGTCAATTAATCTCAGTTATTTTATAATTATTTCAACGAATCAGCGACACACTTCTCTCCCTTAAGGCTTTCTCTCAACTCCCAATTATATTCAGGTACGCCAGTCCCTGGTTCACCTTTCTGGCCTTCAATAGAGATACCCTAAGAATAAATCAAACCAGGAATTAATTTAATTCGACACAAAATTTTAAAATCAATAATACTAAAAACTAAATAAATAAAAGTCTTACTGGGTCACCTCTTGGACCCCTTTTTCCAGCATCTCCTTTAACACCCTAAAATACAAAACAAATGTAAAAAATTTCATAACTTCATTATTTTAAGAAGCCGAACCTACAACTTTCGGTAGTTTCGACAGCCTCGGTTAGAAAATGGTGCTAACCTTAATTACAACGGTACGTTGACCCTGTAATTGTCGATGTATAATTACTTCGGCAGGTTCACCCTTTTGACCTCTCTTGCCCATTCTTCCTCGCTCACCCTTTTAAACAAATTATTAATCAAAACAATATAAATATTTAAATCAAACTAACTATGATCAACCAATCCCTTAAGTTATGTTTTCACTATCGAGCATCAAGCATTTTTCCGCTCGCTTCTTGCTACGTTTCTGTTTCCAGTACAGTAGAAAACCGCTTCCGTTTTTATGCCACTTTTTTTTCAGTTTCTGATAGTTTTTTTTTTCTGCTCGAGGCAAGAGATGCTAGTTTGGTTTCCGTTCCTTACTTTTTACCAATTACTAGGTATCAAAATCTTTTGCTGCCTATATTATTTATTGACCTCGGGCCCGACCGAATTTCCAAGTATTTTCTGCACTTTTGGAGTTAGTTTTCAACTAACTTAAAAAAAAATGCCGAAAAAACTTTTTAGGTGGAAACAAAACGTTCTTCTGCTCCTTTGTTTTTAAGGCTTTACATCAAGAATCGAGCGGAAAATCACTTGAAGCTCATTAATGGATAGAGGGTCTAGTAGATATTTACTCGAATTCCAGGCGGACCAGGGGGGCCATCCGGTCCCTGACTTCCAGGCCTTCCAGGTATCCCTGTATAAAGAATTAATGAAAATAATATAAAAAATACAAATTTCGTGAATCATTTGTTTTCATGCTTGTTAACAATTTAGAGAAGCCAATTACACTTGAATCACGTTTTTAATTAAACATGTCAGAATGATTTCACCTTCTGCTCCAATTGGTCCTTCTGGGCCTAGTGGGCCACGAAACTCAAATCGTCGAATTAATTCATCATCTCCAATTGCCTGTAACACATATATAATAATAATAAAATACTGTCAAAATAATAATTTTAAACAATAATATTATTAACTTATCATTTTAATTTTATTACCAACTCTCATCAAATCAAAATTTAATAACTTTCGTTGACAGAACTAGTAATTTAAAGACCTAATATGGCCAACTACTTATAAAATATAATAAATTATAGCCTCGAAGCTCATGAAACGTGTCCGGATTTGACATTTTCCTTTGCCCAAATAAACTCCATGTTATTAATTGCTTACCTCAATGAACCGTGTCAACAAATCGCTATAGTCGCACTTACAACAATCAGGAGAAGAACCGTTTACCGCAGGAGTTTCCTAAAACACAAAAACAGACGCATGAGCAGTCAATTCCTTCCTGGAATTTTTTTTTTCTTGTAAATCTTTTTTTTTTGTGTGTGTGTGTGTAATAAAATTTCATGGGTTTGCCATTTTAGCTAGTTTAGAGTAATCTGGACACTTAAGTGATTTTTTATTACCTGAAACCAACTTGGTTATATTTTGGCAACATGAGGATGCTAGAGTTTAGTAGTTAGCGTGTGGCAAAAAGAAAAACTAGGCGTAATTATGCAAATCAAATTACATATACCTAATTCTTATGTCAACTTGCCAAAATTTACTGATTAAAAATTTTGCGAATTAGATTTTCCATTCATAGGTTAACAGGATAGATTTTTTTCCTTCCTAAATTATGTTTACTATAACTTTTTTATAGTAATCATCCTAGCGAGTAAAATTTATTTGACACTTGATATGATATTCTCTTTAGCGTTACTTTTTGACCACTTTCAAGTTTTTGGGATTATTAGCACCTTTCTGATTAGATTTAGGTAAATTTGAATATAAAAAAAGGATCGCCGCTTTACAAACCAGAACTTGCTTACATTTGTCTTTCCTTCATTTTTTTTTTTTTTTTTTTTTTGCAAGTTAAGCATTTTTGCATGTTTTAAAATGAAACCCAACCTTGATCAATATTTCATTTCAGTCGACTCGATCAGAATTGCCAAATTATTCTATATCCTCCCATATAGTTTTAATGATATTTTTTACTATAGTTTTAATGAATTTTTTTTACTATATTTACTCATAAGCTTCATGTATAATTTTATTTAATATTGGTGGCGTGGTTCTATTTAACTATTGTATATAAGTATTAAGTTGCCTAGTGTTAGTTTTTCTTTGACGGTATGTCAATTGACGTATAGACCTTGTTTTTGCACATTTTAACCCAACATCTCAAGTATCAAATCTAAAAATAACTTATACAATGGGATTGGAGACGTTGATTTATTAAGTATTCATTCATTTTGTCTACCAAACAACAATGTCGACCAATATTAAGTCCTACAGCTTGCTAAAAAAAATTCGGATCTAAAAGTGACCAATGACCTCATCAATAATGTATTACTTGAGTATCAAAAAAAAATTTATAAAACTTTACACCTGAACAAATATAATATACAGTTAGTTGCAAAAAATGTATCGAATATTTAACTTCATTGCTCGAAAAAACTTAAAATTGAATTGAGTACATTATCATACATGCATACTGTTATATTCAAACAATAGGATGAAGACACTTGTACAAATGTTAATAAATAAACAAAAAGAAAATTGAAGTAAATTCACTTTATTGGAAAATACACTTAAATTAATAATAGAATTTCTATATTTTTGGTCTTATTTGCCCCAATAAGTTGTTTTATAGTTTATAATTTTTATAACTTTATTTATTTTTTATTCTTTTTATACTATTAAAAAAAAAAATAATAATTTTTATAATTTACCCATAACCCCCGGTTGTAACCCCCCTCCAAAAAAAATTCAAAATCAATTAACTTAATATCTGATTCCTCAAATTTTATTTGAATCTGATTGGCTGAATTTGATTTTTTCCAGCTCATTTTTGCTTACAATAGGCTTTATTATTAAACGCTGTCTACTAAAAAATAAATTGTTAAATGTAGTTAGGAAAATCTCTGGATAAATTTGAAATCCATAAAGTCCATTATTATCCATATTCAACAATATAGTTAACAATAATAATAAATGTATTAAGAATTACCTGAATTTCATTGTTGATACTATTTCCGAATATATCCGAAATTACTAAACATTGAATGAATAGTAAAAAATAAATTCTTTGCACTATTTCTTTGAACCACTTCATTCCAACATAGGAAAGGGTAAAACGTCCAGGGTTGTAAAAAATTCACAAATTTTCTGTAATCACTATTTAATTCCAAATCCCTTGTTTTACGTTCTCGTTTCAATTTTCTATACTTTTTTTTAAAAGAAAAAAAAAAATTGGCTGTTCTTAACTGTAAAGGCGTTGAAAGTGTGAGGTTGGTTTTGAATGCGTTTGGTCTATAAGGTTGAGGAAGAGTGAGAAATATTGTAAAGAAAATGGTTATAAAATGTAGCGAAAACCTTCATCTCATAAAGACTTTTGTTCTTCTTTCTTCAGTAGAAATTGAAAAGATGGAAAAGGACCTATCATTGGATCTTATATAATATTATTATCCTTCATATTAAATCTATTACTCTAGCCAGTTACTTTGACACGCTTGTCCCTCCTTACAAACATGAACTACACCAAAATACCTATACTAAAACATAAAACCTTACTAATCTTTACTCATAGTTTGATTTCATGGCAAAAAAGTTTTACATAAAAACGCCAGGCCTTTGTAGTTTTAGTGTCACATTTGTACACACACGGGTGTGGAAAAGACGAAAAATTTATTTTCATGTAAAAATTTTTTTATGTGATGAGTTTCTGGTGTTAGGTTAATTTCATGAACGGATTCCATGTAGAACTTAGAAATTATGACAATAGATGAAAAAAAAATAATAGACAAAGCTCTAGTTTTGCCAAAAAAATAAGTCTCTCTATACTAGTATTTAGATACTAGTGTAGACATGAGGGTGTAAAAAATTTCATATTATTTACTTGAAGAAACCTTGAAACCAGGAAGTTTCGTTGTTATTACCTCACATGAATTTATGTGTATATACTAACGCGGCTGTCCCACATTCGAGTCCCAAAAAAAAAACTTTTTAAACTTTTCTCATGGCCCTGCATTTTGGCAAGTTATTATAATTTTCAATCTTGAGTCTTTAGTAGGTCTGCACTATTTCTGTTTTAGAAATTGAAATTCTCAAGTAATAGACATAAACTGTTTTCAGTTTTTTTTTTGTTTTTGGAGTGGGGAGAACGCTCCTTGATCTAGAAATAAATACAATTCAAGTTTATTTTTTCAAAACTGATACATACATTAATAGTGAAGGAATAAATGGAGCACGCGAAATAGTGTAACGATTTATGATGACAGGCATAACTTTTTTGTATACACAAAATGGCAAAATAGCAAATGGTGTTTGTAAAATAACGATTTTTTAAAACTCATCTAAAATTGTTTTTTTTTTGTTTTTGTTTTTTGGAATTAGTTCTCGTTATATCTATCAGTTGTCGACTTGTCAAGGATCCATTTCGGATGTTCATGACGAAAATCAAACATGATTTATTACTTTTCACAATACTACTCTCAGCGGTAACTTGGCACTGTGGTAACTTGGTGTGTAACGAAAAAAAAAAACAGATATTTTTTTTTATGTTCAGACTTACGCGTGTAACGCATGAAAATTATAAAATGTAATAATTTTTCAAGATCACTGATTCAATGAGTCATTATTGTAAGAGAAGATCTGTTCATTTTTAATCTTTAATAATACACAACAAAAAATCACTTTAATGACTGATGTTGGCTTCCATTACATCAATTTCATAGAATAACATCATCAAAAAAAAAATAAGAATTGGACGAACTTACGAAACAACAATTATTATTAGCATTAGCATTAGAAAGATTATTAAGTGTTAATTACGAAAGGGTTAACAATTTTGGATACGGGTTAGTAAGTCTACGAAAAAAAATTTTAAAATATTACACGCAGAGAGTTTTGAATGCGACATGAAATTTGGTTAGCTTATTAAGACTATTTACAATAATAATTATATAGTATTACAATAGTATTCTATTATTTTGGTTTTAGTTAATTTAAAAAAAAACAACAATAGTTTTTTTTTTCTCCCAAGCAAGGGGTGAAAGGAGGGTTAATTAAATTTAAATTTAGCTCGAGGTCTTTTCTTATAATTATAACTAATTAAGTGATACAAAAGAGTTTTAGTTTTAGTAATGAACAAGGGAAATACTGATTGGCACATGATATATTAGACGTAACAAATTGAATTTTGATGTCATGGAACCATACAGTAGTAGGCATTAGACCGAATGTCTACCTTTCAAAATGCAATACATTAAAGAGTTATTGCAAATTTTTGTTTTATAATTATAATCCAACTTATTTTTATTTTTATTTTTATTTTTATTTTTTGTCTTCACCTCATAGTGAAAGCTCTTCTTCATCTTCATCTTCATCACTTTCACTCCTTGTTTTTGAATTAGGAAATTCCCTATTCTTACTATTGCCATCAAATGTATTATCATAGTCGTCTATAACTTGAGTATATTGTTCAAAGGTGAGATTCTTGAGTAGTTGATTATCAAATATTGAAAATTCTATTGGTGGAGATGAGAATGAGTTTGCAGAAAGTGGGACAGTTCGGCGACGACGTCGGCGGTAGTGGTTATGACTAGCAATTTCAATACAAAGTACTACCAATTTATGATTACATCCGACGGTTTCCTGTCCCATGATTTGTCCTTTGAGTAAATCTGACGCCAATCCAACATTTGATGGACTGTCTGAGTGCCAGGCTTCACAGTATGCTGTTTTTGTACGAATACCTCCTGTCGCAGACCCATGCCAGATCATTTTTTGTGGCCTAGAAGAAAAGACAAGAGAAGAACAAAAAGTTTTTTGGAGGGAAGATTACTTAATTTGCACGTCCAGAATTTGCATTTTCTATACTCTAGGAGTACAATGAAGAGAATGAAGTTTTGAAAGGAAATTCACGCTTGAGGGAAATGAAGATTTGAACAAAAATTTTTAGAAATTAGCATACCAGTGAAAGTCTTGAATGATATTGCGTCCATTGAAGGAGTAGATTGACGGAGGTTTTGTAAGGAAGGAACCACTCCCTTGGAAGATTTCCGACCAAGAATTGAAAAGGAGCTCTCCTTTTGTATTCAGCACAGGCAAATTACGATCCGTAGCTCTCACAATAGAATCAAGATTCTGGACATAAGAGACAAGGAAAGCTCGAAATGTACCAATCAAATTGGCATTTCTAGCTTGTCTATAACAAGAGTAGTCGGATCCTCTGATTCCATGCATATCTCCACTCCATGGATCATTTAGTGCAGCTATTCGAAGCTAAAATAAAAATTATTCAGAAACTAATTAAAAATTTGCGTCAGTTGGTGTAGTTAGCGCTTTAGACACACTCCCTCGGTGAAGCCAGCGCTTTAGACACGACATTTATTTTTTTTTGTTAGATTTCCTTACGGATTTTAATTCCCTCTTAAGGAGATGCTTGTTTGGTAAAACAAGAAACGTTTTTTTTTAATTACTTATTTCAAATTAGTTTAAGATAATAATTTATGTCTTCTTACACTTGGTCCTTCTATTTTAACTAAACTTGAAGATTCAAGTGGTTGGCGTACTATTCTTGCTGGTTCTGTTGCAAGCTCGGAACGACCTGACATCATTGCAGCCGGAATCAGTTCACCCATCTGGAAATTTGAAAGTACTATACAAAATTTTGAAAAATTAAATTTGATGTAAAAATAAAGTTTGAACCATATACCAAAATTGGCTTCCATCCACCAGATACACGAACAAAAAGTCTCTCTTCATCTCTCACGAATGCGATGGCTCCGAGAGAACTTAAATCGGACATCTGAGGATTATAAAATAAAAATAAAAAAAATAATTAGGATGTGAAATTAGTAATCGAGTAATTGTAGTTAAAGTATAATTAATTACACGAGCCATAGCTTCTCTTGTAAGAAATACAACTGCTCCAGGGACGACTCTGGTTGAAGACGCTGAATCACCTTTGGGTCCTGGTGGGCCTAAATAATTAGTTATATTTTAGTGTAAAATTTTGTGTAATTTTTTTTTTAATGAAAATGAAATATAAATTACTTTCTTTCAGGCGAGCTCGAAGAGCAGGCATACCACCTTTACCTTTTGCAGCAGAAGAAAAAGCAAGAGAAAGTTCTGAAAGTTAGCTGATAGACAGAAACCGTAAAAACGGTAGAACCACCCGTAGACTAAATCATAGCGTGAAAGCATAGGTAACGAGGATATCCATGATATTAAAATCTCGGATATCAACCTGTGATAGGTGGAGGTATCAACCCCAATATAACCGTATGGTGAATGCTGATAGGCAGTTATCGAATCACATGTAACTGAGGTATCAATTTGGTTAAATTATATCTAGCTTTCATATTTTTGGAACCAGCCGTAGCGTAAAGGCGATCGTTGGGTATAAAATAGAAAACCAAAAATCGATTTAAGAATACTGACTTTGTTCAATAATAAGAAACCATTTTTGAAGTCATTTATGTAAAAGTCAGTGTGATTAGTTTAAGTAAGTTTTTCACAGCAGAGCCTGAATTATTTTATTACTATCCATTTAGATACTTTTAAAAAGTGCTGACATGTTACGTTGGGATTGTTGACAAGAACAGTTTTCATGCTAATCGTAATACTAATTTCAAAATTTTCTGTTCACTCACGAATTGATCTGCGTAATGTGACCCTTCATCTTTTCATTGGTTGATATTGCTTTTTATTCACTTTTTATATGAGCCAATAACGGAACATTCATGGCAATTCGATAAAGAGCTAACAATAGGAATTTTCAAAAGTCCGAAAACATTTATGAACCAGACTGTATACATGAACCGCACGAATTTCAGGGAGTAGAATCAATCATTAATTATAATATAGGATTAGCCAAGGTTTGGTACCCTTTATACCAAAGGTAACTTCTTGTTTACTTGAACCAATTACCAAGAAGTCACTTTTGGTACAAAGAGTACTAAACTTTGGAAAACCCTGTATATGAAATAAGTCCTGAAAATAACTGGAAATCGAACGGTATTTGTGCTATATACAAATACCGTACCCTCTATATCAGATTCGATGAATAGTATCGTAAATTCCGCACAAACTGACAGACAGACACGACGAGTACAATGCTCTACTACTACTAGAATAGTCTACGGGTGCTAAAAAAAAGAAAAATTCAATTACCTGGAGTACCATATCCTGGCTCTCCAACAACACTGATACCCGGAATGCTGAAATTTTGGTCATTAGATGTTAAATTGTGCAAATATCAATATGAAACCCAAAGTTTAATCTTACCCCGGCGCTCTGCAAAGAGAAAAAAGTTGATTTAACTAAACAAATTTGACTAGTTGTTTGAAGAAAACACCTTACCCAGGTGGACCCCTGGGTCCTGGAGGACATGTCGTCTGACACTTTGCTGGAGGTCCATGAACTTCATAATTATAAAATCCTTCTGGTAATTTAGCTGCGTCTCCTTTCTCCCCCTTCAAGGTTACAAATTAAATTAGTTTAGAATTCTCAAAAATTTCGCACATTCTATCCACAAAAAAAATTAAGTATTTAACAACCTCACCTTTGAGCCAGGTATTGAGAGACCTGGTAATCCCTAGAAGAAAATTAAAAAAAAAAGTTATTATGATGAACTTACAAGTAAATAATTTCCACATTAAGAATTCCATTACCAAAGGCCTTGATCCCATCTAGTAAATATCCAAAGCACCCAGTTATAAGCAAGTTAATCACATTTAATAACACCACAATTTATTAGTAACACATCACCGAAGCATATTCGAACATAACATTATGCAACTTCCGCTTTACCTGCTCTCCTTTCAGTCCATCTTTCCCAGGTAGTCCTAGTAAAGTAAAAAATTGATGTATAAATCTTGCCAGAAATCACAATTAAGTTTTAACTAATTTAATAATAGCTTAATTCAAAGTTAAGTTACTTAGGATTTACCTGTAGCTGGCCATCCAGGTATTCCAATCTCACTATATTTGAAATAAATCACTTTAGTTGAAATCTAAATTCTCATTTACTGACAAGTAACTTACCCAGGTGGCCTAGAAATAAAAAGAAAAAGAAAAATTTGAAAAGCAATTAAAGCAAACATAACTTTCGATGAGTATGACTCACCCTGGAAGTCCAGGTGGACCTTGAAGTCCCACTTTTCCTCTTCTACCACGTATTCCGTCTACTCCTGAATCACCTTTCTCTCCCTAATTACAAAAAAATAAACATAAATCAACTATCACCTAGTTTATTTAATTGTTATTTGAAATACTTTGACTGGTTCTTGCACAGGTAAAGGCATGTCAAGAAGATTACTACTAGTAATTCCTGGTGGGCCCTGAAATATCATAGATGAGGTTTATGGTAATTTTAAATTGACAGAGCTTTCTGTGACCAAATTTCATACCGACGGTCCAACAGGTCCAATGTCTCCTTTTTCACCTAAAATATCGACAATTAAGCATTAGTAAATAAAATTCAATGAAACGTAGCTTGCTTCATTAAATTCATGAAGTGTTTATCTTTAGTTATTATAATCATGATAGCTCTTTAGCTAATTTTAGAGAAGATTTTTTACATAATGTCTGGGTCTTATAATAAATACACTCTGGATCTCACCTTTTGCTCCTTCCGAACCCTAAATATACAAAAATTAACATAATTACGTAAGAATTATAAAACTTTAAATTTAAAATGATTAAAGTTAGTAGCGTTCATCTTACTTTTTCACCATGTTTCCCATCTATTCCTTTAACACCTTGTTCCCCTGCTTCACCTTTTTCACCAATTTCACTTTTTCCCACGCCTGGAATGCCAGGACTAGTGAAAACATAAAGTTACAGGTAATTAAAAAATTTTAAAGAAATTATTATGTTACAATTATAAATTATTTTAATATTTTTTGGTGAAATTTGAAAATTTATTATAAAATATGTATCCTCACATTCCGATTGGTCCCAGCTCACCCTTTTCTCCTACAATGGAAACCAGTAATAATCAATCCTCTTATTCATTTTCCAAGTTATAAAATCTGATGGTTTTACCTGTTGGCCCAGGTAACCCTGATGTCCCTGAAGTCCCAGTAGCACCCTATTAGAACACAAATATTAAAATTTAAATATAAAAGAATTAATTGAAAGTGAAAGTATGGATGGAAAGCAATTGCTTACTTTGCTTCCCTTCTCTCCCAGGAGCCCTTGAAAACCTTGGAGAAAGTGCCATAATAAGTACAATATGTTCCAAAAAATCCCATGCCTTTTTTCTCTACTTTCTCTAAAAGTAACTAAAGGTCAGAGTTCGAAGAAAATATCAAATCGATATACCGTATTTCTCGGTTTAATTACCCACCTCGAAATAATTCCTCCCCCGAATTAATTCCCCACCTTTTGGCTAGTTTGAAATAATAATTCCCCACCTCGAAATAAATCCCCATGAAGAATTATTAGAAGTCTCATCAGGCGCGAAATTAGAAACAATTTTATGTAAAATTACCTGAAAACAGGAAAATTAAAAATTTGGAAAGCAAAAAAAATATCAAAGCGACAAAAAAACCAATAAAGTATAAGATATCGTTGACATGGATAAGAAAATTCCATTATTTGTACTCTTTTTACCTCTTATAAGTAGTAAACAACTATAAAAGAAGCAAAATTTTCAGTTCCAATTAATAATTCCCCACCTCGAAATAATTCCCCCCCNAATAATTCCCCACCTTTCGCCCGGTTTGAAATAATAATTCTCCAGGGGATTTAATCCGAGAAATACGGTATATCACAATATGTATCAAAATATATACCATGATATTTATTTCAAAAAATATCATGATATTTTTGATGTTTTCATTAAACACCATTCTTTGAATTAGAGACCACTCATGAAGCCATAGGCGTAAATGTAAAGCAGACACGATGTAAAACTGCAGTATTTTTCAAACGCATGAATGAAAAAAATTCAACCTGAGATATTTTGTTTTATATTTTATTCCAAAGCAGCACTAATTTGGTTGGTAGTTAGTTATTTTATTAAACAACAGACGTTATTCTTCTGTAGAAATTCAAAAATAGCAAATCATTCTAGTTATCATTGATCATACAAGAGAATGCCCAGAGTTAAAGATCCTATTTTGAATAATTTTGAATGTTCCAAAAAAGAAAAAAATACAGGAAATTGGGCTTTTTGAAAAATATGAAAAGTGGAGATCCAGGGAATTCCAGAGACTGAAAACTCATTTCGCAAGTTGTGTGGACAAATACAAATTATTTAACTACACAATTTACTACTTTTCTTTTCTAGTTCCTAATCAGTTTATAATTAGTGATTATAATGCCTTGATTTGGATTTGAATTGACCCTAACTTGTGGACTGTGTTAGAAATATCAAATGCGTGAAAATAACAAAAATATCAAACATATCAAAAATATCAAAAATATCAAAAATATCTGATATAATATCAAAATATCTGATATATATCAAAATATCATGATATTTTCGAACTCTGCTAAAGGTTGAGGTAGATAAATGTCATCAAAGTTTCGGTGGGAAAACCAATAAACTAAGAGAATGGAGGGTGTTGAGAAACTTCACCCCCTCCACTTTTTGAATTTTGTGCCGATATTTTTGTCTCACCTTTACCACTTTTGAAGAAAGTAGAGAAAGGGGAAGCAAGATTTGTTTGGACATACTGTATTTTTTTATTCTTAATTCAATTATTATAATTTCATTGTTGTAAGTAATCTTACCTCTTTCTCCTTTTTCACCTTGTGAACCTTTAGCTCCAGTTTCACCTCTGTCGCCTTTCAATCCTTGGGGTCCAGGCTTTGAAACCAGATTATCCTGAAACATTAATTAACAGACATTTAATAATTCTACTACAACTCAAAAACTCTCTCTTGGACCTTCATTAAATTACGAGGCCTCCAGTCTGGCTGCATGTTAATTCCAAAAAACGTTCGATGGAGTCATTAAACTAAAGTTTATTTAAACACTGACTCAAAAGAGTCTTAGTAAGAACTTACATCAAATCCTACAGCGTTGGGAGCCATTGAGAGACCAGGTAATCCACGTTCACCTTTTTCTCCAACAGAACCATGTTCACCTTTTGGTCCTTGAAATCCAATTTCTCCTTTCTTTCCAGTAATCCCTTCTCCAGGTGGGCCAATTGGACCTTCTGGCCCCTGGAGTACATGATTAGGTATTCATGTAAGAAGAAATGGAAAGTAATTTTAAAATTTATAAGTTACTCACCGGTAGGCCTTGCTTTCCTTCACTTCCCTTGACAGAGTCTGGTAGTCTAGAGATAAGTTCGGTATAATTACAGGTGCATTTCCCATATGAATTGCCCCCAGTATCGAAAGGAAAAACCTATGAATGAAAATAGCAAAAATAAAGTACCTCATCAATTGGTTCATACTAGATAATAAATCAAAAAGGCTCATGCAATGAAATTGAAATGAAAACAGTTGTGTCATGCATAGAAATGAAAAATGTACCTCATCGCCAGAACCAGAACCTTGTTCTCGATATAGTGGGGGGATGCTTCCTGGTTCTCCTATAATTTCCAGAATTCTTTTCCATAATTACGTACAGGTAGAAAGAATTTTTTAAGAAGTGAAATTAGAGTAAAAACTAGCTGTCCAAAAAATCCAGCCTGTATAAAACCCAATGTTAAAAGAAATTTCCCAGAACTCCATATATTTTTTTTATCTCATTCACAAGATCTTCGAGATTCTGGAAAAGTAGGTCAGACTTGTTACGGAAGTTTTTATATATATATAATAGAGTAAAAAGTTTGAGTTTGGGTTTATTAGCAGACAGGATCTTTCGGACTTTGGTCAACAGGAAATGAGCCAATCACTATACCTTTCTGACCATTGGGACCCGGAGGGCCACGTGGACCCAGATCACCCTATCAAAAAGCAAAGAATCTAATTAAGGACTCAACAGGTTCTACAAGGGTCAAGATAAACTGCAAGTGCACGTGCAACTCTAGTCATGCAACAATAAGAATTGAGCAGGATCATGCAACTGAGGAAGTTCATGCGGTGGAGTAATCAAGGAAAGGTATTATTCATTGTTGCTGACATTATATAGTATATAAGTCAAAAAAAAATTTTTTTTTCTCGTAAATCTCGTAATTATATGTCAATGTGTAACCTTTTCGCCTTTGCTGCCCTTAAGGGAGCTAGCGAGATTTCGTAGTGCTGAAAAATCCCCAGTAGTTGGGGATGGTGGTGGCAACGGTGGGATTGGTGGCATTGGCCCAGAACTACCCATTTCCACTTCATCTTCATAATCTTCATTCTCCTATTGGACCAGAGTGTCATTATCCAATCATGTGTGATATAATTAATAAATTATGATTATAAAAAAAATCATAATAGTAAATAAAAAATAAAACAAAATAAAAAAAACAAAACAAACCGGATAATCATAAGAGACATCATTCCAATCATTTAGATTCAAATTTGTATCACCTGAACTATCTCCAGATGAAAAATTCTAAAGTAAAATAAAGTAAATAAAATAAATTATATAAAACTATATTTTGGCATACAAAATAATATATAAAAATCTGAAAAAAAAAAATTACGTAATAAAACGTGTTTTGCAAGGGAGTGTCTTAAAGCAAGATATTTTTTTAAAGAATTTAGTAAAAATATTTAAATTCATAGAATTGGATGGAGTGGTGGGATCA
The DNA here is from genome assembly GCA_002738285.1 of Holacanthella duospinosa. NCBI lineage: Eukaryota > Metazoa > Arthropoda > Collembola > Poduromorpha > Neanuridae > Holacanthella > Holacanthella duospinosa. Next base: position 120,250 of record NIPM01000352.1, on the reverse strand, counting down.
CGTCTTATTGTGAGCTGCTAAACAAAGGCTGTGCCGTGTCTTTTTAATTAACAATGAGAAAATCTTAATTAGTCGTGATGAGGATGTTGAAATTACTAAAAACAAAGGAAATTTAACAGACCGAAAATGAGTCATCACACTGGACCTCTGCGACGCCTGGCATCCCGTAGATCTTCAGATCTTGAATAGCTCCCTTGAATATTAAATAGCCAAGTAGGAATTTTAAAAAATGTAACATTTTGAAATTCTCTGGAATATCTAATCTCATCCACAACGGTATATTGGACTTGGTACTCAAATTCAAAGTATTTTGAACCATTCATCCCAGGAACACTCAAGAGTAGTAGTAGGAAATGGCGTCATCAGTATTGTTCGATCGTACGCAGTCGCACTAATAGCTCCATAATCCAATGTTACCCACATTTGGGCATAAAATAACAACTACTAAATTTAGATTAGTCAGGAGCACAAAATTCTCACTAGATCCATAGAAAGTGGAAGTAAAATTTTTATTTTTTGTAAGAACACTTTAAAAGGTTCTTCACACCTGTCGAATCTAGAACTCCTTCTCATTAACACATTCCTAATGCAACTGAAACAAAACTTATAAAAAACAAATGAATTTTGGATGGTTGAGTTATCAAAATGTCACCATGTTCCACCCACATCTACCCAAGCAATGTCACTCCACAACGAATTACCCCATAAGTTAAGAAACTCGACTCTGGTGACCCACTGACTTTATACTATGAGTCCCACGCTATATCATTGAGCCTTTGCAAATAAAAAAAAAACAAAAAAAAACATGTGGACGCGTAAAGTATCCAAACTGGAATCTTAGGGTTAAATAATTACAAGGTTTGTCTTTTGGCAAACATTTTATAAACTATCCAGAAATTACATACTGAAGACGAGCCAACTACTTAGACTATAATAAAGTTACTTGTCGACTTGTCGGTGAAGAAGTTATATTGCTAGTGTGTCTGGACCTGTTATGTTTCTCTCTCTGGGTTATCTAATGTGATGGCTAATGTAACATACTTCTTCAAAAAAATAAAGAAGGGTTAGGAATCACTACTTATTTTACACAACACTTTTGAAAAAATGAATTTTTTTTTTAGATACTTAAATGAGACTTAAAAGTTTAGTTGCTTATTAACCCTTTTCAAGGTAAAGGGTTGAATGAAGGGTGAAAACTTTTCATCTTCAATACCTTCACCTCACACCTCACTCTCTCATTAGATGAAAGAGTTATAATTCTTCACTTTCAATGAAATTGTTAAGAAACAATGCCTTTTTATCTTCGGGGTTTAAAATTTTTTTTTTTTTATTTTTTTTAGGGGGTAAAGGTGGCTTTCTGGGTACTTGGGATGATGAAATGATGATGAATAGATGGAATAATGTCAATGATAAGGCAAGGTGACGCTAGGGAAACTTGTTTTGTGAACTATTCTTATTCTAATGAATTCTTTTATGATATTTTTTTTGAGTCATAGATTAGAAAACCCGTAAATTAGTCAGAATTAACCAACTTTAGCGGTGGGGTAAATTAATTATGAGTTTTTAAAGCAAGATTTTACTATTTACATACCACTCTGCCTGACATCCTCCTCATTTCTCTATACACCTTCTGTAGTGGAAGGTGTAGAGAAATTAAATTATTTTCACTCAATTTCCCTTAGTCCTTTGAGTCCCGAATTTCGGTCTTTTATCGGTTCTGCTCATCTTGTCAGTTACAGATAAATGAGGTGATGACATGATGGCCTATTCACTCATTTCGTGTTTTCTAGGACATAAGTTCAACTCTGGTCTATAGAAGGACTTATTAACCGTAGACTATTTTTGTAGTAGGAGGGTATTGTAGTCACCGTGTCCGTCTGTCTCTGTGTCTGTGCGTTCGAAAGCATGCTGCTATTTATTACTATTTTTTGAAGATGGGTGTAGCTTTTTCTATAAAATAGTCTAAGGTTGCAAAAATTGAAATTGATGTAGTTACTACATTGCGTACTTACACTACCAATCCTTATGATTGTACACTATGGGTAAGTTTTCCTTTAACACGTATTTTGCATTGTTGGTAGTTTAGAATTATTAATGCAAAATAAAATGAATTAGTGACATCAAAATTGCTTAATTATGCAGCATTGATTGATTTCATTTAGCTTAGATGTTTGATGATGGGTAGCAATAGCTGATAGTTGAAAATCGTTATGTTTATAGTTAATAAATCAACCATATCGTACTCAAGCTTTCAACGTTGGTACTCGTTATTATAATAAAAAAAATATTTCGTTTGTTATTAATTAGTTTGTTGTGGGTATTGTTGGTGTGATGAATAGCTTAGTTGCAATCAAAACGCTCATTTATTTCCTTAAAGAGTGTTGGACCTGTCTAATACTTCAANGTACTCAAGCTTTCAACGTTGGTACTCGTTATTATAATAAAAAAAATATTTCGTTTGTTATTAATTAGTTTGTTGTGGGTATTGTTGGTATGATGAATAGCTTAGTTGCAATCAAAACGCTCATTTATTTCCTTAAAGAGTGTTGGACCTGTCTAATACTTCAAGTTTGTCTTGTGGTTGCTATCACTAAGTACCAATGGTGTTGACTTCTGCTACTATAGTTTGATAACCTCAAATAGCTCGTCTGGCTATAAATCTACTGTAGATTCATTTAGCTATATTATTAATAATATAGCTACGAATACCTCAGTTACATATGATTTTATCATTGATTTATCAGAGTTACCTATGGTTTTAACATTATTTACGTCGTAGCTATGTTAGGTTTGAAGTAATAGTTTAGTCTACGGATGGTTTTACCGTTGCTAAAGTCTACTTTATGGATAAGAACTTCTAGCCACATCTTCCTATCGCAAAGTCCTTGCACTGTTCCTAGAGTTAAATTTATTTTACTTAGGTTATCTTTGAGAATTCAATGCTATCCTCATTGAGTCAAAAATAATGTTTGCATCATTTTCAGGATTTAGAATATTATTTATAAATCATTTCACTAAATAGTTAATTTTCTTTGTTGGATGGCGGTAGATTGGATAGTCATAGGAGAATATACCACCTTTTGATGAATAAATAAGAAGAAAAAAAGGTCTTGTTGGCTTATCGCTTGAACACCGCCGCTGTGATAATATATAATAGTCTGGAGTTTAAAATTCTAAACCATTGAATCTTTAGAGAATAAATGATGATTTATGAGTTATGTTTTAGTTTGGATCTCAGGAATAAGTTATAGCTACATCAACAAGGTCAGGATGATTAAAAGTTTTTAAAACTTATGAGCGCAATATTACAAATTTTAAATAAATTATTACATAGTATTGTTCTATCCTCACCACTTTTAGTTGGCTAAATTCTACCTTACCTAAACCAAAGTTCAAAATCATTAATCAATAAGAAAGGAATCACCTCTATCATTAAATTGAACCATATTATGAATTTAAGAAAATTGAAATTTTAAAATTCAAATAAGTTATAAAGTTATGGTTTCATTTATTAATAATTCATTATTTATCCGTTTTTTGAAAGATTTTTTTTTTGTATAGAAAGTGTTACATTATCCTCACGAATCCTCATCTGGCGTTTGCAAAAGATTAATAATTTTCTATTAGAGTATATTATTAACAATTATGTCTAAACTGTAATAATGCACAACAGACTGTACATAATTACTATCATTAATCAATTTCATCCTTGACAGTTGATAGTTAAATTTACAATTTTTATAAATTAAGAAAGGTAAGGAGATTGGGGGAATATTTATTAAAATTACACCAGTTGAAACTGAAAGCAAAATTCAAGGTGAAAGCAATTATCCTTAGGGTTAATGAATGGTGAAAGCAGGCAGACAAGCTTATTTATGATTAGTGAAAAAATAATTTTTTTTTTTGGTAAAATTTAAAAAAATTTTTTTTTTTTTAAATTTAATTATTAGAAATTAGTATCCCCTTGCCTTGTCATCTGAAGCTTCGTAGCCATTATTATTAGGACTGAAACCAGCATTAAAAACAAAGTTTTCACTCTGATCCGTGGGAATTGGTGATCCAGACTCAAACCATCCAAGTGCTCCACCAATCATAAAAATTAAAGCAAGTCCCACACCCACTACACAAATCACTGACCAAATTTTTGATCGAGCTGAACAAACAAGAGCCATTTGAATAAAATTTTGAATAAATTTTTACGAAACTAGTTAAAAGGACCAAGTATTTTCATCAATAATACTAATTCTTGTCTTTTTCATTCATAAGTCTTAATCATAAGTTTCTTTCACTCATGCTTGAAAATTTCACTTTCAAGCATTTCCTTCCATCTCGTATAAGTTTTTGTGTTTTACAGAAATTACCGACGAACCATAGAATTCCCCAGGAACTCATAATTCACATTTGAGCCTATCTCACACCCACAGTCTGTGATTTGATTCGAAAGAAAGGATTTTGAAATAAATGTGAATTGGAATCAAGCATGCATGTTGCCAAAAAAAAAAAAAAAAAAAAAAAAATAAAAATCCTTTCTCAGTCTGGCATAGTTGCGAAATTCTTTGAGACAAATTCACTATGTTGCTATTTTACATTATATTGCATCACTTTCTCACATTATTTCATACTCAAGTTAGCATGATTTGATTAAAACTGTCAAATTTTGGATCCTAGTGACAATTGTAAGTGTTCTAAGGACAAAAAAATATAACTTAACACAAATATTTTATCACTCTCACAAATATTACACTTTTTATTTCCTTCCTGTCAAACTAATTTTTAGAATCAAAATATAAATTCAACTCACATTAGTACCCAAAAAAAAATTAATGAATAATAATAATAATAAATTTAGAGTCAAAAGTTACAAGTCCTTCCAATTTTTTGAAAGACCCCTTCAGTTTGTATTCAAAAACTAAACTGGATCAAANATAATAAATAATAATAAAAATAAATTTAGAGTCAAAAGTTACAAGTCCTTCCAATTTTTTGAAAGACCCCTTCAGTTTGTATTCAAAAACTAAACTGGATCAAAAAAATCTCAAACCTATACTGTTTAAAAGTAAAAGTATTAGTTGATCGTATATAAGTGTTTACTCAAAAATTCAAAAGTTACCAAAAAAAGATGATTGAGTCCATAAATAGTAAAAAAGTCTCCCATTATCACTTGCTTTTAAAACAAAAAAAAAATGAAGTTCAGCTTTAGATGCCCTCACCATTCGTTTATCGGACATTATTTTTTATTTATTTTTTTCAAAAACTCCACATAAGTTCCTTTGAGTCGCCATATGTTTTCTGTTCATATGGCTTTAGTGAAGGTTGATGTGAAGTGGTTGAATGTAAGGTTTCTTCTAGGTTTTAAGTGCAAGAGTCTGATACAGTAAAAATGTTGTTAGAGCAAACAGGTTGAGAGGATATCTAACTGTTCTTCCTGTATAACTTCCTTCCATGTGGAAAAGACACACTTTCACTCTAACTTTCTCTTATCTCACCTTTCCACTTGAACAAATGAGTAACTGACAGAATAATGATTTAAGTGATAGGTTTGTAAAAATGTAAGAAAATAAAAAAAAATTAGTGAAGAGAAAGTNAGAGAATAATGATTTAAGTGATAGGTTTGTAAAAATGTAAGAAAATAAAAAAAATTTAGTGAAGAGAAAGTGATATTTGGTGTGTAGGTTAGCTCTGTTTCTCTTCTAAATTTGGAATAAAGTCACCANCCATGTGGAAAAGACACACTTTCACTCTAACTTTCTCTTATCTCACCTTTCCACTTGAACAAATGAGTAACTGACAGAATAATGATTTAAGTGATAGGTTTGTAAAAATGTAAGAAAATAAAAAAAAANAAGTGATAGGTTTGTAAAAATGTAAGAAAATAAAAAAAAATTAGTGAAGAGAAAGTGATATTTGGTGTGTAGGTTAGCTCTGTTTCTCTTCTAAATTTGGAATAAAGTCACCAGAAAGAGAAAAGAGAAAGTCGGTGGTGCTGTCGTGAAAAAGAGAAAGGGAAATCGGAGAGGAATGATGATAATAATAGAATATGTAGGATTCAATTCAATTCAGAATAAAACAGCTTCCTGCCCCTTATGTCTCACTTAAGTCTCTTGTCTCTACCATGTCTTCCAAACTATCTTCCCAGACTTTATTCCTCTATTTATTCTTCTTTTTATATCTAAAACGATGCTTTCTCTTAACCATTTCTGACTTTACAAAACATTTCTCACACTGAACATAGTCAAACTACTAGTTTTCCTTAAGTGGAAAATTGGAGAAGAATTGACTGAAAAGTGAAATGACTTTGGAGTTATTCTCTATAGAAAGTCTCTTAATCGATTGAGTAGAATGTGTTGATATTTCAACAAAAAAAAATACACGGTTTTTCTACAGTGCCGGACAAATTGGTTGTTTCTTTCTTCCGCACCTTTGGATTATAAATCAAACAGAAAGGATTATTTCATTCTCAATTTTTTTTTAGCTAATGGATTCCAGTTCAAAACAAGTTCATAAAAATTTTTAACAAACTAGTTTTTATGAGGTCATCATATCACTCTACAAAAATTTTATGAAATTATTCTTCCTTTAATTAATAAAAAAAAAATAAAAAATATAAGGTAAGCATGAAGGAGTGTGGTGATGATGTATGGTTGGAAGGTTTGAGACATACAGTAAGTAAATTTATTATTAGGCATAATTTACCTAGTAGTCAAAAATTTAAATAATAGGATTCACTTCAAGAGTTCAATGCCACTGGAATATATTTATTTTTAGTATTATGCTAACGAAAAGTATAGAATTTTTAGTAATAATTTAAAAATTTTTATAATTTGTCAAATTATGTTTCGTTGTTACTGTGGGTTTTATGTTAACACAGGTCACGTCTTTCCACACCCACCTCCGTCTGACCAAATTTATCTAAAACTGTCAACTAATTTATTTCATTTTAAAAGAACAAATTGATTCAAATTTGGAATTTTTGAGATGATAAGGTGGGTAGAAATAAAAACTAATAATTATTAATTTTTTTTTAAGGTAAACCAGTTCAAGTTATTCTGTCATCATTATAAATCCAGCAGGAACTCAAGGTATGACCTTTGAGATGACACTGACTTAATTTTCTTTAGATTAATCTCTCAATAGGGGGAAGATTCATCACCTGGTTGGACGTGTTATTATTACCTCATCTTCATTATTCCTTTTGCGTGTGGAGATTTTTTTTTTTTTAGATGTTGGTGATTGGTTGGTAGGATTAATGGATTAATGTGTACATTAGAATAAAATAAGTTATCCCCTTGGGGTATTTTCTTATTTTTTAGGAGGAATTAATTAAGATTGCTACCCTCTTCCCTATCATCTATCACTTTCTCCGGTTAAGATCTCAAAGACCAAAACCACCAAGGAGTTGAGACAGGAAGAGAAATTGATACTCCCTTCTCTACGACAGCACCCTATACCACTTTATCCAACAATCCACATCTGGAGTTGATAGAAACCTCAATTAATAATTCATATTATATATATCTTCATCCAAAGAATAATAATCTAAGGAGAGTTGGTAAAAAAAAATTTTTTTTTTTTTTATTATTATTTTGACTTGTCGAAGAGATTTTTGTTGAGTTACATTTTGTAAGGTGAATAACAAAACCAGGAGCCGAAGGGTTAACATTTTTTTTTTTGAATTGATCATATGGCTTTCACACCTTTCGGCTTTGGGTTTGGATTTTNTTTTTTTTTTTTTTTTTTTTTTTTTTTTTTTTGGGAAAGAAAAAAAAATAGTTAAAAATTTGAAAAGTAAAAGTTTTTGATAATGGTGGCGTTGGAGAAAGTTTCTTTATTTTTCTTAAAGTCTCAGATGCAGAATGAAGAAAAGCAATAACAATCATTACATTACATCCGACCGAACCATTTTATATTTAACCAAGGGGAAAATTTTAATTAAAAGGACCTATGCCATAAGTGGACCAGAAACACTATTTCTTCCCCCAAAATGTCTACTTACTATCCCATAAAGTCTTAAATTCTTTTCTACCCGACAAAAAAAAATCCTAAGAGAAAGCAGTTTTTATAAGTACCAAATTGAATCCATGTTTGATACAAATTAGAAAGATAGTAAAAAAAATCCTCTTCTGTATCTTAGATTTATAAACATTCAAATAAATCTCATAATTTTTTTTTTGTTTAAAAATTTTCCACATGGTTATATGATTTTGATTAAAAATTTTAACATGAACTATACATCATCATAAACTTCAAATTACTGTTAATATGAATTGTTATGTCTTTAATTTATTGATATTCAGGAACATGTAATTTGAAAAAGAAAGTAACATTTTGGGCTAATATAGCCGTATAGCGGGCATCTTATTAACTTTTTGCTTAATAAGATTTTGAAACTGTTTCCTGCCTTTCCATGTGTTTTTAGGTTATATGTTATATAACTTCGCAAAAAAAAACTGTTAAAAGATTGAAAAAAATTTACGAGTTATAATCAAATTATATGATTAGATTATAAGATTANGTTATGTCTTTAATTTATTGATATTCAGGAACATGTAATTTGAAAAAGAAAGTAACATTTTGGGCTAATATAGCTGTATAGCGGGCATCTTATTAACTTTTTGATTAATAAGATTTTGAAACTGTTTCCTGCCTTTCCATGTGTTTTTAGGTTATATGTATATAACTTCGCAAAAAAAAAACTGTTAAAAGATTGAAAAAAATTTACGAGTTATAATCAAATTATATGATTAGATTATAAGATTAANAAAAAAAAACTGTTAAAAGATTGAAAAAAATTTACGAGTTATAATCAAATTATATGATTAGATTATAAGATTAATCTTTCAAAACACTAGAATCTTTATAAAAATGAAAACTAGCGTATAAACAGTCGTAGTTTGTACAACTTAATTTAATTGAATGGTACCTTGTGTGGTAACTTTTCGTGTCCCTTCTGTTGTTCATTCGACCCTGCATTATTTTTTTTCTTAATCTTCACCTTTTATCCTTAAGGAGTGTCTCAGAAGGGATGAAAATGGAATTGAATTCGTTTCTTAATCTTCAAGATCAAGTCCAATATCCGTAGAATAGTGGAGAATTAAGTTGAATTCATAGAAACATACCTGAAAATTCCCTTTGAGGATGGGTCCTGCTTGTCCAATATAGAGTGTTGAGGCTGTGTCAAATGCCAACTCCTTTGGATTTCTCATAGCCAGTTGAGAACCGTGTAACTTACAGTTGAAGTACAACGTAATATTATCTCCAACTACCTGGAAGCAAAAAAAAAAAAGAAAATCATTGCAAAAAAAAATTTTAATTTCCTGCAGAACGCTCTTTTCTAAAGATGCCTTTAGGAAAAGATGTCAAAATGCGATGGTTATTATGTATAATTATTAGAATGTATTACCTTGAGGGCAAAGCGATTCCATTTCTTAGTCATGAGGGGTACTTCGAACGTTGTTAAGGTCTGAGTGACCAAGTGACTGCTATGGTCCGTATATAAAAGTGAGATTACATGTTGCGATGACGTCAAGCTGGGTGAGATCTGTCCAGACAAAAAGAATCAAGAAAAAAAAAACTTTTTACAAGATCTGTCTTCCGTCGAACCCTTCATCTCCAAGGGTTCATAAAATATTCAACAACGAAGGGTCTGAATTTTATTCTCTGTGTGGTAGGTGTAGGTCAAAGGTGAAAGAACTGTATCATAAAATCTCTACTTCATGACTCATCAACACCAATTCCTCTGTCTCATTACTTACAACGAATTATGTGTTTAAAGGGGTAGATAATTTGTATTGAATAAATTTATTGGTCAAACCTTGAGACCAAACTGAACCAAAGTGTCCAATGGATTGACAACAGCGAAGAGATATGAAATTTCTCTTTTTTCGGGTTTCACCGTGGCGAGCAGGGCGAAGTCTCGGTAGAGACGATCTGGGAGAAATAACCTTAAAAAAATTTTTTTTTGAAAATTTTTTTGAAAAATTTGATTCCTTTTAAAAATAAAATTTTAGGTTGAGTTGAGTTGGACCTACCTGTAGTGGGCTTTGATGTCAGCTCCTTCTCTAAGTCCATACGCCGGAAACCCATCTAATCCAGAATCAAAAAATTGTGTCCTAGGATCATCAAAAGGTACCCGAATGGCTTGAAGCAGATCATGTTCTTCTATAGCATCTGATAATCAAACAAAAAAAATTATTAGCATAAGTCATGTCTTGTCAAAAAATCTCAACTTGAGTTAATAATAACCTTTTAGAACACCTTTGAATAAGTGAGTAACCCACTTTCTTAGGTAAAGAAGATATCCCAGATCCTCATAAATATTCAGTAGGATCTTTTCCCTTTGCTAATAATGTTATGCAAACATGCAAACTTCCCTTTGAACTTTGAGATTCTTTTCATGTAATATGCTTTGAAAAGCTTAACGAACCGAATTTTCAAAAAAAAAAAAAATGAGACTTAAAACTTTCCTCTACTCGGATTTATAGTATTGATTGGAATTTTAAATTAAAGAAGTAGTTTTCAACGAAAAGTAAAGAATTTTAGTTGTAACTTTTGTTAAAGTGGTTGTTATTTAGATACAGGACAATCTTACAAAATTTGACCTGGAAGAGGAGGAGTCCAAAAAAATTTTTGTTTTTGATTGGGACTCATCAAAGAAAGCGAAATTTTAAATTATAACCAATCAGTAGTGTAGCGTGCATTTGAAACTTAAAATAATTATTGAAATTCTTCTATATAATGAGCGGTTCCATTTGTTTGACCTGCATTTCCGACATGTCTATTGTTTCTAGAAGAGATTATATTTTTTTNATAATGAGCGGTTCCATTTGTTTGACCTGCATTTCCGACATGTCTATTGTTTCTAGAAGAGATTATATTTTTTTTGGTCTCTGATTTAGGATGATGTGTTTAGAGTTGTGTACATTTACTATTTTTTTTTACAGATCAACTTTATAAGGACCTCCCTCTATGTTTTCTACATAACAAGAGTATTGTAAATGCTATTAACTTTATCTTGACNTTTTTTTTACAGATCAACTTTATAAGGACCTCCCTCTATGTTTTCTAAATAACAAGAGTATTGTAAATGCTATTAACTTTATCTTGACATGTTACAAACGTCAACATTTACGACATATTCTCTTGTCACTGTGTTCTTTACTTGAATTCTCAAAAGAAAAAAAAAAAANTATAATGAGCGGTTCCATTTGTTTGACCTGCATTTCCGACATGTCTATTGTTTCTAGAAGAGATTATATTTTTTTGGTCTCTGATTTAGGATGATGTGTTTAGAGTTGTGTACATTTACTATTTTTTTTACAGATCAACTTTATAAGGACCTCCCTCTATGTTTTCTAAATAACAAGAGTATTGTAAATGCTATTAACTTTATCTTGACATGTTACAAACGTCAACATTTACGACATATTCTCTTGTCACTGTGTTCTTTACTTGAATTCTCAAAAGAAAAAAAAATTTTTTTTTTTGATTTTGGGTTAATTTTTAGACCAACCCTTTCCAAATTCAATAAAAGTGGGTTTTAACTCATTATCATTAATCATACCACGGAAAAGTATTGTTTTTACAAATTGTCAATTAAACCTTAAAGATTATTATACAATTCATTAAATTATTTGAATAATAGGCTAAAAGAAGGGTTGAGGGTGGTGTTAAATTTTTTATTTTTTTTTATTTTATTTTATTTTATTTTATTTTTATTTTATTTTCCCTTTGGGTGGGGAAGTTAGAGGTGATAGATGGAATTAAGGGGATGAAATGTAAGATTTTTAGTAAGATTTTTTATCTGCGGTAGATCTCGATTATACCTTTTCCGTTTTCTATTGTAATTCTCATAAAAGTGTTCCATTTATTCTGTACTTTGAGAAAGTCGGATTTGGTATCATGCGGTGCAAAAATTGTGAGAAAATTTTGAATTGTGGGTAAATAAATAATATCTGTTTTGTTGATAACATTCCATTTAGGAGACTTAATGGGCCTAAATGGGCAATTTGAAAATTCGGAATGGACACAGTGGTGGATAATTCGGTTTGAAAAGTGTCATATAAGTGTAAAAACCCTCTAGAACATAAGGGTAGAAAAGCAATTTCAATTGAATTATAACTAATAAACAAATCACTTGTTGAAAAAAAAATTCCTATTTTACCCACTTTATGTTTATGACTCTTGGATTAAAATCCTAGGCACTTAAGGACTCATCTTCTATTGAATCACTTTATCTTTTTTTACCAGTTCAGGGCGTTTTTCTGACTTGCACAACAGTTTATATATTAGGAATTCAGAGAGCATTGGAAAAACATGTCAGTGTAATGAAATCACACGCCTTTCTTAAGCTACAAACCCGTCAACATAATGGAAACAGTGGATTTTGACTATAAATCTTTAGTTCTGAGGAAAAAATTTTAATTATAGCTAAAGCTTTTTGTAGGTGTAAGATTTAGTATTGTATTTCATACTTTCCAGGTTTAATTACATTTTTTAGGTTTACTTTACTAGAGTTTTAACTTCAATGAATTTATTACAGCCGAGTTCCACTGTCTAACTTTACAAAAGATGTGAAACTGATACGGAAGACAATCTTTACATTTAATTTCCCTTAAGTCTTTTGTAAGTTTTTTCCATTGAAACTGAGAAAGGTGATCTCAAACACACGATCGTGTCGTTTCTTCTTCAACGCATCCATTCTCAGAGACTTTCTGAGTGACATGAGCCTAAAGAGGTAGAAAATGAATAGAATATATATATCTTTTCGAACGATCATTGAAGTGAAAGGTGTTTCTTTCAATTAGGCCCACAACACTGTAGATATAAATCTTTCCAAAAAAAAAAATTTTTTTTTAAAGATGACTATCAAATAATTGGCCCATTTACGACGTTTCATGGTACCCGATGATTAGTACAGGGATACCCAAATTTTTGAATGCTTTGTTTCCCTACTTTTTCCAAAACTAGCATAATATTAAATATTTTATTTCCATTCATCCATTCTACATTGATTCATAATGTGCTTAATATAAACTTAATTTTACTTTTGAAATTACGTGGGCTCAATATGCTCCTATCTAGCTTGTTTTGGAGAAAGTGACTTTTACTGTGAGATCAAAAAGTTTGATTAGCTTTGTTATATATAAATATATATATATAAAGCAACATTATACCTCGCAATTTCAAGTTAGTTTAATCAATTTTTTATCATCAAATTTAGTTTTATGCTGAGTGTTTATCTCTTTCATAAGTTTCTATTTTGCAATCATTTTCTAGTATCTAATAATGATTTTGCAAGTTTCTTTGATATTTGCAGGAGCTACTACTTTATTATAATTAAAACAAAAAAAAATTTTTTTTTCTTGTCAGATGTCAGATCATTTTACTTCGTTACCTGACAATTTTGACAAGCATTTTTCACAACTTGTTGGTTTTACATTTAGTTGCATCATATCAACTCAGCAGATTTGGTGAGATTTTTGTAAACATTTTTATGAATAACATAATATTAATACGTAGCAAGTACTTCAAAATTATCATGGTGGCGACAGACAGCCGGACAATAAAATTTTATAAACCCCTCCAGCTCCACTGTTCGCGGTTAATCCTGTACATTTAAGGAGTTGAGTATTTATTTTCACCAAAATTTTTGAACCATGGGTGCCTGTGAGTGAGTACAAATTGCTCCGAGGGGTTAATTGTAATAATTTCTTCTAAACTGAATTTGTTTTAAAAATAGTCAAAACTGTCTTGAACGGCTGTCATAAACGTCTCACCGTTTGATTTAAATCATGTTGACGAACTCGCTCATAAGTATGACTTCCAGAAGAACCCTAAAAGGAACTGAATGGATCTCCTTCATTAATTTATCCATATTAGTCCTTTCGAGTGGTACATAATTCATTTCATAATGAAAAATTGAACAAGTTTTTCTTCTCCATTGACTTGGACATTATTTTGGTCTGAGGAAATTACCATTTCTTCACCTCAAGTTGGTAAAAAGGGTTGGAGAAATGGATAAAGTGAAACTCTTTTGGAGCTTTCACTTTCTAGAGCTAAGTGTATTAGAAGTCGGATGAATAGATAATGCTCACGAGGGACTCAAAGTCGTCAGGACTCAAAAGAACCTCATATTAGAAGCTCTTGTAATTTTACGGAGGGATGATAAGAGAGAAAAAGTACATTTGAGTAATACCCTTGCCTTGATTCCCACTACCGAAGTTCCGGTTGCCGAAGGGGTCTCCTGAGCAAATACCCGGGAGAGTGAGGAGGAGTAGTAGAAGTCTTCCTGCGGCAAAACTGATGAATCTCCAGCATCTTCCTGCCATTTTCCGACTCAAACTCAACACCAAACCCAACAGGACCCACCAAAAATCTCTAGAACAAACACAAATAAATGTTGGTCATAATTTTTATCAAGATCCTATTCTTATTCTACTCCAGTCTTTCCCTTTACTTGAGGGACCACTTCATGTTGACTCACAAAATCTCAATTTTGGACAGTAAGTGGTACAGTTTACGGGAATAAAGAGTAGCTCGGAAGCAAGAAATTCAACTTTGTGGGCAAGATTTTCAAAGATAATTACATACATTTCTTGAGTGACATTTGTACAGGGTGGTTAATCTTTTCTTTACAAACATGGAAAGAATCGTATTTCAGCTTTCTATGGTATGAGAGGTAAGGTAGGTGCATTAAAGTGTACATCTAAACTAGACAACTCAAATGTAAGAGAAAATTCTAATTTGAAATTTTTTCATTCGGCGCCTTTCCATCTCATTCCCACCAATCAGCTCGTAGAAAAAATGGGAGGAGTTATGTAGAAAGTAAAATATAAAAAAGAGAATAGAGAAAAAGATTTCCCATCCTGTACATTTCCTTTTAGTTTTCTATTTTCATGTTTCGATTTCGAGATATTCTTCCGTGAATACGAAATTGTGGGAGATAGACAATGGAAATCGAAGATGAATTTTTCATGAAAATCCATTACCCCAAAAGCTCCAATTTCCTCTCTTCCTTCCGTTTTATTTTATTCACTTTATCTACTGCTACTTTCAATTGAAACCTAAAGTATTGGAATAGTTTGTGAATTTTAGACTCTAAAAGGTTGAAAGGATGATCTTTTATGAGAATTCTCTAGTGACTTTGTCTACCATTTTCAGTTGTTGTGAGTTAGTCTTCCCTTAATAAATCGTTACAACTAATCATCATCACCCAGCCCATCAAGAACAATGAGAGTGCTTTAAGTAAAACAAATTGTTCTACCAGTTGTTTTAATTCTTATCGTATCTAACGTTATGACAGTTCCCAATGGCATCCGTCAGCGCTCCTAACATTTTATAATTAAATGAAATTTCAAATACTAAAATATAACACCTTCCTATTCCACCAATTACTTAAAGTTGTTATATAAGGCTTGATAATAAAAGTGTCGAGGGTGTAGTTTATATAAATTTTAATATGTTTTATATCATCTTAACTAAAGAGTTTTGTCAGTTTATGATTCAGTACCAAGTAAAATGTTCATGTTTTTGGCTCTTTTGCGTCTGTGAAATCTGTATAAGAAAATTTGTAGAAGTCCATTGAACTGGAATGTAAAAAAAAAGGAAAAAAAAAGGTTATAGTCCAGAATATTTAAAAAATTAGGTTGAAGAGAGTATAATTTTGAAAATAATCCCCAAGAGGTACTATAATAATAATATTCTTAAGTTCTTTCTGCCTAACTTCACTGTTCACCCTCTAGCACTCTAATACCCACTTGGATGATGAAGCCTGTCGAAATGCTTCCCGTCGACTCTTAAAATTATCAACTAATGTTATCATTAACATCATTTACTACCCATAATTTTTCAGATCCAACAGCGTTTCCGCTTAAGACGAAGCGGTATTATTTCTTGGAGCTTCCGGGCTGGAAGGTCCCAGCAGACAAATGAATTTACATCTATATATCCTGTTTTTTTTCTTTCTTTGAAAAATACTATATTTCCACAGTTTCCACATTACTTATGTAAGAATGTGCAAATAAAAAACAAAAAAAAAATTTTTTTTTTCGCTTACCTTAATTTCCTTAATAATCCATATAATTAAGGTACATTTGTCTATTTTGTGTGTGTGACTCGAGTGGGTTAATTAAATATTCAATAAGGATATAAAATAGCTAAAAGTTGAAATTCATTCGTCAAGTTTAAAGACTAAATTGTTAATTAAATACCCAAAATTTTAAATTCAAGAAGCTTGAACCGGCCCAACAGGTAACACAATATTGAATTAATACACCTATATAACTAACTATCTTGATCTCCTTGTAGTTCTATAAAGTTAACACTCATAGTACCCATGGACATGTCTTCCTCGATATCATAGAATAATTAAATAACTCAATTCTACAAAATTTTTATATTCATATAACATACCTAGAATATATTTATGTTTACTGACCAATTGTTTTAAATTTAGTTGGTATGGACATGAACACTAGCATCTGGTTGTCTGATTGGTTGATTTTGATTGGTAATCCAGACAGACAGGGTAACTAACTGGTTATAATAGTATTGGTTACTGGCAACGGCAGTTCATGGCTATTCACAGTGACGACTTCAAGCGGTGTCTAACCGTGAAGATGCTGATGGTTCACGTCATCTGAAAAAATAAACTAGAGAAAAAAAAATTTTTTTTTTTTTCGTTTAACACACAGGATACTGTTTTCATAAAATATAAACAAATTTTTCATTCAATAGATTCCTTTTTCAATTTTTTCTTATACTATAAAATAAAAATCATTGTTGGATACATCGATTTTCTGATAGGATAAACTCAATAATTCTATCAAAAGGCAAAAGGATGATCATTGTCATTCAATGCTAAACCATAGGAACTGTAGAAGCATCCGTAGACAAAATCATACTGTGGAAACATAGCTAACATAAAGAAAACTTGAGGTTACTTTCAAAAATAAAGTATTTTAATTAGAGAATACGTAAAACAAGTAAAAATTTGATTATATATACACATATATTCTCTGAGACTGATGACTAAAAATTGGTATAAGTATATAGACTATGAAGTGTTGATTTTATTTTGTAAAGTTTATACTATATAAAAGTGAAAGTTGAAGATTTGAGAGAAAGACTTGTGTTTGATCTGACATTTCTATTGTTCTTTCCCTTCAGAATGAAAAATGTGTTTTGGAAGGCTAGTTTTACGTCCTGCCTCCTCACTACCACTCTTGATTTATAAAGTATTTAATTTAGGAGGTTTGTACTAATGAAAATGGAAGGGCAGTGGGAATGTCTTGAGGGAAAAGAAATGTACCAAAAAAAAAAGAAGTAAATTGTGGTCTCAAGTCAATGAGTGAAAGTCATCAACATTTCCTTTCTCTCTGTGTGTTAAAGTGAAGTAGAAAATCCATTTATCTTTTGAATAATTCTATTCCTTTCTCTTCATGTATCAAAGTCACCAGACAGAGGACATACGGCTACTTTCACTTTCTTACTAATTATTTTCTCACATTTATTTTCATTATTTCTCACCACTCTGTAGACTACTTCAATTTAAAAACCAGTCACTTCCAAAAATTTGCTCTAAAAACTAGCTCATTAAAATGCAGAAAAAAATAAACAAAAAACGAGTCTAAATGAGTGAAAAGACAGTAGAATTATGACAAGTTTAGAAACAGGTAAAAGGTAAATGACCCACACCAACAGTACCTACTTAATTCAATTGTATGGATTATACCGTTTTGATTGACATTTTGAATTAAATTAAACAAAAAATGTTGAATGCGTTGTAGAAAATATATATAATATATATAAATAAAAAAAATAAAAAATTATTTTTTTTTGTTAAAAAATATAAAAGATTACTAACTACTTTCCCGTTGTTTACTTTAAGTGACCTCTGGTGAAGTTTAAGGAGAGAAAGAATGAAAAAAGCTATGGAATGAGAGTATAAGTTTTTGATTACTTACTGTCAGATTATGTACTTAACCTCCTTAAATCCTCCTGAGTCAGAGAAAATGATGATTGAGTTTTTTGGAGAAAGTGTTTGAGTCTAAAAAATGTCTTATGTTTTCCCATGGAACACTTTCACACCCGAAGGAGCATGTCGTTGAGTGCAGAGGTTGGGGGGGAAGAGAAAGATGAGGAGAAAGTTGATGACTCTGACTGGTCTGGTGGTAGTGTTCTAAAAAGTTGTGGTTCTTAGATCCAGGTGAGAAGATACCGGTCTTTTTCGTCTCTTTTGCTCAGCCTCCTCAACTGAATGAATCTCATCTTCTCTCTTCTTCTTCTCTCATCTTCAAAAAGTTCAACTTTTTTTTTTTTCTGTTCATCTTGTTTTCTACTCGTTGACTTACCTTTTGGGCTGCTAGGGGGTCAATTCCCTTGTTCGACTTGACATTCGGGACTTTTAGTCATTTTACCTGAGTTTCCCTTTCTTCCTGGTCTCAATTCCATGAGGAAGAAAAAAAAAATTTTTTTTTTGACTATCTCCTTACACACTTATGAGCAGATGCCTTCTTGCATCCCATGGGGTTTCTACACAAACAGTCTTTTAGCGATTTACAATAAACCACTAGCGACTATAAGGAAGATATCCATAGAAACCGAAACCATAGAGAGGTAGTGTGGAGTTAGGATGGAGTCATAAGTGTTGATGGAGATTATGAGAATTCAAGTTAGGTCTTGCCAAAAATGTGACATTCAACACACTTTCAGGAGTCACATTCTTCATTTCACCGTAATTTTTAAACTTGAGATACGAATTTTATATAAAGTAGGAATCAAATAATAAAGCCCTTGGATTTCTTAGTAGGTCCTACTCAATGGAATATAATAACTTAAGAGATGGATTTTTTTAAATTTGTTTTACAAATTTAATCTCAGGCACCCGCTCTTCTTATAAATACACTTAATCGGTTTGGTCTAATAAATTAAACAAGAAAAAACTGATCGAATAGTCTATCCCATTGGTCTAAGTGCTCAAAATGAAAGAAGATCTAAAGTTTATAGCTCGATATACATCTCAACACTTAAAATGGTAAGATGCTAATAGTGGTTAATAAATCAAGGGAACGGTTGATTCACCCGTAGACTAAACTATGAATAGCTGAGATATTTCTGATGCTAAAAACGTTAGGTACTAAACAGTGGTAAGATTTTATAAACTGCGAGTGATTAAAGATAATAAAGTGTCTTATTAGCATATGTCTTAGAATGAATTCAAGTACAGATTCCTAAGTTCGGTTGAGATTTATATCTGTCGAAGAAAAGTTGGCTAAAACTACAAATTCTTTAAATTTGTTATAGATTCAATAAGCAATATCATCAAGATTCCGTACAAACTTACAAACATTTAGAAATTTATTTTTTTTACTAAAACAGTTTGAGATAATATTACAATAATATTAATACTATATTATTAACAATAATAGTATACAATAATATTGAGGTAATTATACTGTATCAACGGTAGAATCACTCGTTAACTAAACTCTACCTTGAAACTTTGTATTAATTGAAATATTCATGATGCTTAAGCTGTAAGGAACTGCGGTACGATAATTCATAAAAATGTAGTTTAGTTGCTGTAACTTATAGCCGTAGCCAGATGAACTATGCGCGGTAAAAAGTCTTAATAAACAATACCAAAATCAGTGGTACTGACAATACTACCTGATAGGTAAATCTAGTTATGTATCAGAGGTAGAGGTTACGTCTGCCTTTGATTAAATAGCATGTGATCATGCTGATTTTAAAAAATAAATAAATAATACCGCCGTTGTGATCTTAATTATGACACAATGCTAAACTTAAAAGCTGCATTTAGAAAATTTCAAATGCTTCGAAGCTTTATAGTGAACTGTTAGAAACTAGCGCTGGACATCTATAACTTCATGAAATCTACCAGTATTGTACTAATAAGGTATTTTCCACTTTCCTAACATACATATACAAAAGATTATTAGGGAATTAGTAAATACAGAGAGTTATTTGGGAATTGGTAATCGAGATCTTCATAAGGAGAGTGAAGCTGAGTTTACTCCTCTGCTCAGCATTACCAAACTTAGCGTTACCCTTCTTATGAGGATTTTGATTATCATTTCCCAAACAACGCTCTATAGTTACTATATCCTAAATAAACAAAACAATGCTCTGCAGTCAAGCAAAACTAAGCACCATCTTATGACTACGAAATTACCAATTACCATATAATTACTTGACAACCTCCAACAAAAAGTCGTACACTATAAGAAAACCAACCACAATCCACAATTTTGTAAATAAGTTGTAGCTATATCGTTCATTTCAACCAAGCCAATTTTCTGGTATAAAACCATAAACTGTTACCTATTGAAAATCACTAATTTTTGAGAATAGCTTGTAACAGCAGCCTCATGGTTCCAAACGGACATACAGACACGATGACTATAATACTCTCTCTCTACTAAAGTAGTGTACGGGTAATAATGATGTTGTTGGAACGCCCATGACAAAAATTGATAGGTAGAAGGTGAAGGTGAAAGAATAAATATATAAAAGCAGAAAGGAAGCTCAATTATCCCCCAAAATCCTAAACTAAGCTCATCTGCTTCCCTTGGTTCCTTTATAACCGAAAAATTGAGAAAGATCCGACAACCGATATTTTCCCCTCTCGTCATAACCCTCGGATATTAATCATTTTATCTCATGTAAACCACATATTGTGACTTTTTTTTTAACCTTCTTCAGGGAACTAATTACTCCGTTAGCACATATGGAAGTAAGTTTATATAAGCTTAAAACTACCGCAGAGTCTTATAAACAAACTAGAAAACTAGATAAGTGTTGAGAATGAAATTGATGATAGATAATGGATAGTAAATGCAATATTGTTTATAAACTATTATGTGGTTGAAATGGAAATGAAAAATTCGGGACTCCGATAGTATATAATAGAAAATTTTAAAATCTACTGTAATAACACGGGAAGAAAATAACTTGTTTAGGTGTTGGTTAAAAAAAAAATAATTCATTTTTATTAATGTTAAAAAAACGTGTACTTTTTTGGGTTTGTCATTATTTCAACGCTCATGTATAATGTCTTTTGTCCAGTTACTTGTATTTTTATGATTTTGACTATATAAAGTCTTATGTCGTGTTACATCATGTGTACCCAAGTCACTTTCCTCCAGACAAATAATACTGTAACAGAAAATTAGTATTTTTAATATATTCGAAAAGAGACAATCTTGACATTATGTAAACCTTGAACTTGCCAATTTACTATCATAATGTCATTTCGTTTTGTAAACAATGGTAACGTCATTTCCAACAATACCTATTGTTATTACTCATTCATACTCTTCAGAGATATAAGGCTTTTTTCAAGCATCATTCATCAAATTTCTTAGCTTTGATGCTAATTTAGTTACAAATTCATACTAAATGGTTCTGGTTTTGGCATAAATAAATATGAACAAATTAATTTAGCAAACAATTACTAAAGTACTTTGCTCCAAGTATTGCAAAACTTATAGAATTTTGTTACATTATTTCTTTACTTAAGGAATTAGTAACATAATACATAATTTTAATTATGTATTGCATTGCAATGATTGTTTTCTGTACATTTACCATATAGACTCCCTTCTTTTTATTCATTTACTCTTTATTTTATTCAGGTTTAACAAGTTACTACTCATTAGTATGATTTCGACCTGACACAAAATTATGTAACCAAGGACACAATAGTTGTTAGTTGTAAAATGACTATATAGGTGTGTAGCTTAGAAATTGTAAATAATAACTAGAATGGCAGGTAAATAGCTGAATGTTATAGGAATAAATGGTATGTAGCATCATATTATAGTCAAAATTTTTGCAAAAGTTGATATAGTTTAGTGACACTTCTGGTTTTGTAGAGCTTGAATATGTAACTTGAAGCCATAATTCATGAGGATGAAGTAGATTAGGTTGAAGGTTAGGTTGGGTGGGATTAGGAATTGAGGTAGATTTATATATGTGATGGTTTTAAAAAAAAAATGGTTGTGGGTAGACTAAAGATGTCGCATCATCCCATTCATCATGATATTAGCCAGAGCTCCACGACGACGTCTCCACTGTCCCACACATATGGAGTGACATTGGAGTAGTTTGAGCCATAGTGATGTTCCATCTCTGTCCATTCCCTAATTGTCAATTCAAAAATGTAGGAGAGATTTTATAGTCAGAAGATTATCATCAGATAGGATAGATTTAGTAATTTATAATCATAACTTGAACATAACGCACCTGTAGGTAGTATGTATTCTTCGTACTTATCTCATTTATCTCTATGGAATCTTGAAATTCAATTTCACTTCGTGAAATCACACACTTCCCAAGACATAGTGGTTCCTAGTGAAATATATGAAATGATTTAAAAATTTTACTTTTCATTAGAGATGATAATTTAGAAGACTATAATACTTGACTACCAAGCAAAAAAATAAAACAAACAAAAAGTGCTTTCACTTGGGAAAGTCATCTAGTTTGATGATTTCACTGTCAAGGGAAATAAGCAAAAAAAAAAAAAAAAATTTTTTCTCTTGTCATTACCAGGAGTATTATTATTAGAAGTACTGGGGAATGATACGCAAGGGAAATATGTGAAGTATTTAGGGTATTATTGTATTATATACAAAACTACCATTTTATAGTGAGTATAGCTATGAAAAGTTAAAAAATTGAAAGGATTTTAAACACACAAGAGAGAAAAAATCTGTTACCTTTTGATTACAAAGTTAAAAATATAGCTTTTTTTATTATAAAAGTTGGGTTTGAAATTTTTTTTAAAGGTGAATTTTAAAATATTTGGAGAGTGTTAAGAATGTTATATGTATATTGAAATTTGCTTCATGGCTTCTGAAAGGGGAAGCGGAATGAAGCAAAGGGAAAAGTTTATTATCTAAAAACGGATGGTATTTTTCAAATGGAAAAGCCCCGGATATGCANAAAAAAAAAAAAAAAAAAAAAAAAAAAAAAAAAAAAATTCCGGATGAGTCAGGTATAATATATTTAAAATCTCTGTTGCAGACTCACCCTTAGTAAACTGAATCGGGTATTTTTTACCCTGACTAGAACCAACTTGACATCTTTGACGACATCATCCCTTGGTGGGAAAAATATATCTTGATCCATTCTTAAGGCCAAGTCCTCCAAATTCTAGAAACCAGACAAAAGGCTTAGATAAATGATCCTATTCCTTCTACCAGATGTTCAAATGCCTGGCTCAAAAAAAAAATAACAGAAGCTGTTCAAAATAATAAAAGTCAACTGCAAATGAGAAACAAAAAGTATTAAGAGTATTTAGTCGTACTATAAATTGTTACCAGACATTATTACAAGAATTTCCTTAGAAAGCTCTAAATATAAGCTATGATAGGAAAATTATTCAAATTTGAACCAAAATTTAACAAAAAGTTAAAATTAAAAAAAAAAATTTTTTTTCAATTTTTTTTTTTTTGCAATTTAAAAAAAAATTTTTACCTGTCCACGTGCTAGTAGAAGTCCATATATATTTCTTAGTGTCTTTCCTCCACTACACTGAACAATGTTCAGATGACTTTCGATGACAAAAGAAACATCTTTGAAGCTTGTCCAATCTAAGATGTCCAATGCCATCTGAACAAGTGGGAGAATTTAATATTATTCAATTTCGTGTATGTGTAAGCTGTGATATGACAGGTGATAGGGTGACATGAAAGTAAGGTAAGCAGTGTTCAGAAGTTCCATAGAATTCCGGAAGTGCAGCTTGAGTAAATTCAGTTTTGGTGTCATTCGTCGAGTTGGTTGGGTCCAAAGTCATTGTCAATATTTAGTTAATTTGATGTATACTGTTTTAACTACTTTTTCATCTTAAGTGTGTCACTTTTAATTTACAAAAGTATGCTAACTCATTAAATTAATTGAAAAAAAAATTTTTTTTTCTCACTGAGGTCAATGACCTGTTCTTCTATAACTAAGAAATTAACAATGACTTGTGCGTTAGAAGCGTCCAAGTTGACTAATAAAACAATTTTTTTTTATTAATACCATTCATATCGTACCCATTTAAATGAAAAAAAAAATTATTTTTTTTTGTTGTGATTATTAAGAACAATTAAAAACTACTAGCGATTGTTTTAATCGTTTGAATTGGCATTTGCAACTCTTGGCACCTACGAAAACTACTAACATTTACGCCATTTAATTTGTAATAATTAGTAATAGGAAATACTATTAGTTTACCAACAATATGCCTACTACGTCCAAGACAATAAAAAAGAATATTGAAGAATAGGTATTTTTTGTTTTGGCATGCAGGCTTTCTTTTTTTTTTGTCAGTGAACAGTGTTGTGAGAAATAAAAAAAAAATTTGAATAATATAATAAAATTGCGCCAAATCAACTATTTTTAAAGAACTTTCGTACTTTTCGAATACGAACACTGGCGCCGTCGAAATCAGTGCTGGGACGACGGTTTACAGGCGACGTGGATGAGACGCTGTTGCCGTTCCCACTCATATTACCATTGATAATTGAAATTCGTCTCCATAATTTAACACTTGCGACTTCTCTTGCCGTCTGAAAATAAATAATCTTGATTAAAATTTGTTAAATTTTAATTTAAAATTTTTATTATTTTGATTTTGAACCTTGTTCATATGTTCCAAATTTTGTTCAATTTTTTCATGGGCTAATTGTAACTCATCACGTGTGGGATGATCCAAAGCAGTTACTTTGAGAAGTCTTGATAATAAAAGTGGGTAGCGCGTCACTCTTTGTACCGGCACCTGGAAATTATCAAAACAAATCAAATTTGACTTCTGTTTTTTTTTTGTAAATAACAGACGTGCAAAATTTTGATACTCTTTTTCTATTTAATTTTGTCTATTTTGGTTTTATTGTCAAAAGCAGTCATGTTGAGAGTTGAACTGTAAAACAAACGCAGCAGGAAGTAGACACAAAGACGGGAACACCCAACAATATGCTAAACACCCAGATACTGAAGATGCTCTATTTGATTGTCAATCGAGGTCAAAAAAATATAAAACGATTGACAAGAGCAGGAAGAGGTGTGTTGGATTTAAAAAATAAATTGTTCAATAATTAATATAAAAATTTGATTCAATCTTTTTTTTTTTGTATTTCCTTTATGTAAAAGAAAAAGACTTTTTTTTCGAACCGGCGAAAAACGATACAGATAAAGTTTGAACCGTCTGTAGATTGGTTGGCGTTAAGTTTTAAACAATGGACTTTCAATTTTCTGGGAATTTAAAAAAAAATAATATATTATCAAAATAGAAAATGGATTCGTAGGTACCATATTTTTAGTGATTATAATTTAATAATGTTAATGCAAACTGTAAAACGGAGATTCGAGTGCACTTATGTCTGAGTCTAAAAACGGAACGGAATTCAAACCGCATTGTTCCTAGTCTATAGTCAAATGGAATCAAATTCAGTATAAGAAAAACAAAACAAAAGGAATTCTTTTGTTGATAAGAAAACTTATTGTTGACATCTATTATCATCGTTTTCATTGTTATTCTTACTTACCATAAGGAAGGCAGGAAGGTTCATTCTTCGCAAAACGGCATTTTCCATCTGGGACACACGGAGAAAAATTCGCAAAAGCTCCTTTTCCTTTTCAAGCTGCGTAAGTAATGCTCCGGCATTTGCCTATTATAAAACCAACAAAAAACATTACTAACTAAAACAAAAGATTTTGTCTTATAACCAAAATTTTATTTTTATTTTTTTTTGAAAAAAAAATTTTTTTTTTTTGTTTTGATGGAGGTAATTTATTACCAAACTCTCTATTCTTTATATTAAGCATCTTCTGTAGTTTGGTCAAAAGAAGAAAGTTTTAAGCGTAAATTTATACCTCCCTGAGTGTGCGAAACTAATTGTAGTCTTTCTAGCCTAATTAGAATTAAGATTATTACTACAATATAATTATTTATATTTTTTTTAGTTAAGTAGCAATATTGCCAGCTTGTGTGTAATTTTTGAGCGAAACGGATGGTCCTCGATGTAAAAATTATGACAAATAATTGCCTTTATAAAAACTTTTTGTTCCTTTTCTTTTGAATTAATTTTTTTCTTCTCCTTAACTCTTGTTAATTAGTATTTCAATTCATTTACTCTGGACTCTTCGAAACCTCTGCGGAGGTGTGCAACAATGCTTTTAAAGTTTGCAATAATAAAACTCATTTCCCCATTATTACCTGTCTTGTACAATAACTTTCAAAAACGTTCATCATTTTTTCGCCTATCTCTAGAAAAATTCTGCCAACATTGACAGAATTGAGATCTTCATCACTTGACGCAGACCCACCGTTGAGACCAATGGCTTCTGAAATGGCACTCTTGAGAGATGAACTCAGTTGAATATTAATTTCAATGAGTTGAGGCACGTTGAGAAATATTTGATCCAATTGGTCCTTTGTCAAAAGTCCAGCAGTTTGGATGGGAGTATAAAATTCATCTGAAATGATCCTTAAGTCCCTTCCATACTTCAGTTCCGTTTCGTATATTTCTTGAACGATTTCCTTCCTTTCATTCCGTTTTCTCGAACATGGTCGACAGAGGTGAGTAAATAATTGATTTTCACCTTCACCGGATGATCGAAGGTCAACAGAAGAGTCATTACAGTCTTTACAAACAGCAAGAGTTCGAAGAGTAGTAGTAGAAGTATTTTTATTTGTTAGTGTAACTATTGAACCCGATTCTGAACCAATTCCTGAATCATTCCGTTCAATTTCAGTACTTTTACGGTACTTTTTAGGATTTCCTACAGAAGTCTGACGATTTCCACCGGAATTCTAGAACAGAAAAGAATAAACAATTAAAAAAAAAAAAAAAATTAGAGTTGTGCACATCATTTAGTATTATTCATTTGTTAGAAATCCTTTATAAAAAGATGGATAAACTGTTTCAGAAGCTGACTGTTATTNTTTCCTACAGAAGTCTGACGATTTCCACCGGAATTCTAGAACAGAAAAGAATAAACAATTAAAAAAAAAAAAAAATTAGAGTTGTGCACATCATTTAGTATTATTCATTTGTTAGAAATCCTTTATAAAAAGATGGATAAACTGTTTCAGAAGCTGGCTGTTATCAATAACATTTAAATTGTTACAAAACATCTCATCACTGTCAACAATCAAAAATCATAACGGAAGTCTTAGTTCAAAATAATCAAAAAAAAAAGTTGGTTACTTAAACGGTTTCCTTATTATTATCAATAATAATTTAACGTTATTTTTGCTAATTTCTATCAAGATATCAGTAAAACGGTAACAAAACTTCCTCATTGGTAAGAAATTGTTGCGCATGTTTTGAGCATGTCAATGTCAATATCGGCCAGTGACAAAAAATTTAGACAAGTATTTTGGCAAATTGANAAAACGGTAACAAAACTTCCTCATTGGTAAGAAATTGTTGCGCATGTTTTGAGCATGTCAATGTCAATATCGGCCGCAGTGACAAAAAATTTAGACAAGTATTTTGGCAAATTGAATAGAACATTTCAGCGGTTTGACATTAAGAAAAATTATTTGGCTCATTAATCATTCGGCCTGATACTATTCGTTATTCTATGCGTAAACGGCGTTTTCACAACATCATATCGTAAAATCAATTGTTTTTTGTAAGACCTCCCAAAATTCTAACAAGAAGACTTGAAATGTATTGATTAAAAAGGAAAGTGTGACTCTGATTGGTCTAGATAGTGAAAAAAAAAATATTGTGCACGTAAAAATTGGAAATTGGGCTTTGTAGTTAGGTTGATTGAGTTAAGGATAAAAATTTCCTTACGGAATCAGATACCGTGAGTCGATCACGTATTGATTCTAGAAACGAAAGGATCTCACTCCTTGAGGCACCATCGAAAATGGATTTGGCATCGAAAGCATCAGCATAAATTGGGGAAGTACTTCTGACACCGTTGGACACAGTGACTTTGGGAACATCTGCACTATTATTATTATCATTAATTTCTTCGTAGATGGGTTCTTCCGTATCACTTCCAGTCGATGTGATTCTCACCGATGAAGGTCCATTTCCGTTTCCACCAGAAGAGCCGTTATTATTATTATTATTATTATTATTATTACTAATTTTCATTGAATCAAGAAATTTCCCACGTGCCATGGATATAGTTTCAGAAACGAGCTTCGTCAGTTTATAATTCTCATCAACAGATGCTGATGAAGCTCCACTCCCATCATCATTTGATAGGGAGTAATTTTTTTCAGAATTATAATCTTCCTCGACACCTGAGGACTCGGAACTTGAAGAAATGAGTACTTTCGATATATAAGTAGAGTAATCCTGTGGTGAGAAATTTAAATTTGCCAATTTTTCATTGAGTTCAATAAGAAGCGAACGAGTTCGATCGAGAGTATCATTTGAACTAACAGAAGAACTGTTGGGATCCTCTTCCGGAACATCGAGAAGGAACATTGGACGTGTCTTGAGTATATTTTCACCAGAGGTGACATTTCCTATTACTCTATTTGATACGATAGGATCAGAAATTTTGGAATGATTTAGTGGATGAGTCCCTTCTTCACGATTTTTTTCACCTAAATCATTCGGTTCCTCCTTGTTACTGTCAATTCCACTGCTTCTTCCACTAATCTTTTTACTAAATCCGATTATTTCTCCCAAGAGTCGGTTCGTACCTTTAGAAATACTTCCTTTTGATGACTTTATAAGTCCTGGAAGCACTGGAAGTGGTATCAGTGGAATTTCTAAGGATATTTCAGGTAGAAGATGAAGTGGAGGACCGGAAGACGGAAGTGGTGGTGGGACATCCGTTTCAGTCCCACTGTCCGAATCACCTGTACTTTGATAATTTGTTTTTATTACATTGAGTACATCATCATAGAGAGGCTCTTCTTCTACAAGAGTGTCTGTCGACTCATCACTACTATTTTGATTAATGATCATTGGCTTTACAGGAGATTTTATGTCCCCTGTCCCATTTGTTTCATAATTACTTGAAATAAGGGAGAGCGTGTCATCATATAATAACATTTCATTTGTTTGATTGTTGTTGATGGAAACTGTCATACCAATTCCAACGTCACTGTAGACACTATGGAGTGACTCGACATCACTGCTCAGTTTATTTGAGACCGGTGTTGTTGTCATTGTCTGAGAAGGTGGACGTGGTGGGGGTGAAGTCGGTGGTGAAAAGTCATTGACTGGAGGAAGAAATCGGCTAGGTTTCTCTTCTTTTTGTTTGGGTATTGGAGGAGTAGAATGGCGAATGTGATGAAGTTGATTATTATGATTAATCACGTCATCATAGATCAGGTCACGTTGGCTCTCCATCTGTCTCTCAGCGGTCGTCATCTCGTGTTGACCGACTGAGGAAACAAGGCTGTCCTCGATTCGACTTTTGGGATTCATTGGTGGCAATGGTGGCGGGATAAGTGAAGGGATTTGGTCAGTAGGCTGCAAAACTTGGGATGAACCACTCAACCGCAATTTCTGGTTTGTTATAATTGAATTACTCGTCGCGTCTGATGAACTGGTGTCAATGATAAGAACAACGGAAGTTGATTGAGGACGAGAGGCAGGTACAGAAGTCAATTGTTGCCGGGTTTGTTGTTGAGAATATTTCACAGAGGGTCGTTGAAACAAGTCACTTGTACTACTGTAATGAGCTTCTCGTTTCCCTACAAGATCTGGATTTTTTGGTGCTGGGATTGGTTTCTCAGGACTTTTGATTGTTGAATAAATTCTTATTTCTGAGACTGAATTTTCTTTAGTAACAATTTCAATATTCTGAGACTCATTAGATTTATTTGATAGTGATGCTTGAGCTACCTCATTTGATTGCTTCTCAACTCTCGGTGTCAAATGTGAATCAACCCTTAATGGTTTTTGGACAGAATTGGTTCCATTTCGTACTAACGCCTGATGCTGCTGACTCAAAACTTTCTCAATGGCTTCACACTTGTCTCCTAAAGTTTTATTTTTACGTTTCTCATTACTATTCCCGGTATTACCATTTTGATAATAACTGGTGACAACTTTAGATTCCTTGACCATGTCGTTAGTAGTTGAGAAACCGAGCATTGGGATTGGAAGAGAAATTTGTGATTTATTTGTTCGTGAACCAGTAGTAGTAGTAGGAAGACTGGTATTGGTTGAATTCAATGTCAATCGATCCAAAGCTGGTCTCTTGGGTACTTGAGGTCCTTGGACTGAACTAACTCTAGGAGGTGGAGGTGGAGGAGGTTCTTTAGGTCGAAGTGCTCCAGTTGTAGCTGAATTTGAACGAAAAGATTGTGATGGTCTAATTTTTCGACTTCCATTTCGATTGAAAGACCCCGGTGTCCCATTCTCTCCCACCGTCATCCCAGACCCATTGAATTTAAATGTATTTTCGATAGAAGGACGAGACTGATTCAACCGAATTCTTGTCGTGTCGTTAAACAATAGAGAATTTGGGTTAATAATCTTCTGCAACTGAGACTCTGTTCAAATCAAATAAAAGAAAGCAATCAGGATTTACATGAAAATAGAATAATAATCAACTAGAATTAGCAAAATCACAATGACAAATTTGCAAATCTAACTGGATCATATTTATTCCTCAAGGATTAGGCTCAACAGAAATAATTTCGAGGAACCTCAATTTAGAAAATCAAATCAAAGGATCTCCAACGGGCATAAAAAATTACATCAAAGTAAATTATTACATTTCGGTAAAATTTTTTTTTTTTTTTTTTTTTGGTTGTCATAAATCACAAATTATATTTCATTTTTATTTCAACACAAATTCGAAAAGGATTTACGCTTTATGAAGCTTTTGACTTAAAAATGATACAAAAATATTCATCATTTCTAATGCAAAAATTATATTCAACAGTTATAACCACCTACACAAAATTTTACAGTCTACGTCATGCCGTTTTGATTGTTTTTCGGTATACCAAAAAAAAAAAAAAAAAAAAAAATTATATATAAAACTTACTTATCACCTACACCTACACATTATTTTTTTTTCACCCTAACCTACATTGACATAATAGTAATAACTCTTCCTTCGTTAATTAGGTTGGAAACAGGTTAAAAAATGCGTTCCGGTAAAAATAATTTTGAGCTTAAGCTTATAGGCTTAAAATGTACCTAAAAAAAAATTGGCAAAGCGTGTGTCTTTGCGCCATTAAATAATAAAGTCGGTATATTTTTGGTTTCCTTTAGACCAGGGCCAATAATTGTATTAAATTTCCTTTTTGAAAATAGTATTAGCTAATCTTTAAAGCTGTGGTTGGTCCATATTGCAAAAAAATTATACCAGAAACAATAAAAACTAATTTATCTTGTTCAATCTACCTGTAAGAAGTAACAAAATATAAAGAACTCGGTNTACCAGAAACAATAAAAACTAATTTATCTTGTTCAATCTACCTGTAAGAAGTAACAAAATATAAAGAACTCGGTCCATCTCATTAGTAATTTGAATGAAATCTATAAGACTCTATAACTTAACCAGGTCTTCTTATAAGGATTTTTTATTTATTTTTTTTTTGCAAATAGTGCAATTGAGTGAATCACGACTAGAGCCGTTTAATAAGAATTGCATAATGAAGGATCTCNTACCAGAAACAATAAAAACTAATTTATCTTGTTCAATCTACCTGTAAGAAGTAACAAAATATAAAGAACTCGGTTCATCTCATTAGTAATTTGAATGAAATCTATAAGACTCTATAACTTAACCAGGTCTTCTTATAAGGATTTTTTATTTATTTATTTTTTGCAAATAGTGCAATTGAGTGAATCACGACTAGAGCCGTTTAATAAGAATTGCATAATGAAGGATCTCNATTTTTTGCAAATAGTGCAATTGAGTGAATCACGACTAGAGCCGTTTAATAAGAATTGCATAATGAAGGATCTCTATAGGTAATGATAATGATGGTAATGAATGATCTTCCTCGACTTGTCAGACTTGTACACAATTCAATTTCGTGATCCACGAATGAAGTACATTTTAACAACGGTCTTTGCCATTTTGGCTCAACCCAAAATATTGATAGTAACTAATGAATTGTTAGGAAATGTGTCAGAAGGGCAGTAATATTAGATACAAAACTTTACATCTCAGCCAATCATTCAGAAAGAAAAAAATTAACAGAAAGTTAATCATAAAATACACCTCTTCACAGGTATTTAATTGGATTTTTATTTGTTCTGCAATTAACTCCTAGAGAAAGCTATTGAGTACAAACATTTCTAAAATTTTTTTTTTTTTTTTGAAGTTTTTCAAGGAGGTACAAACGGTTTATAAAAAAAATTGGGATAATGCAATTTCACCTTGTTTATCTTTGGATAAGGTTTCTCTGCTTTGTTTAAACAATAGAAAATATAGCTCATATAGCTTAAGATAAGCCTTGAAAAAGCAAAAATAAGATTCTTTATGAAAACATTTTTTTAGTAAATAATAGTAGATATTATATATTTTTTTAATCATCTTTAAGATTTTGTGTTATTACGCTAAAATTCGTGTTGCAGTTGTTGTTATAAATCGTCCCCGTCTTTATGAAAATGAAAGTTTAAGTTTAATGGTCTCAGTCTCAGCGGCAAAAATAATTAACACTACTTGTGGATTTTATTTAAAAAAAATGAATAACGTGTGGCTTCCCACAGAAGTGGTAAAGGGGTAGAGATTATGTGTATTGAGGTCACTGACCTCGAGGTGGTGTAATAATATTAAAAAAGTACATTTAAGATTTTTTTTTTAAATTTGTAATTATGTTAATCTGAAAAAACCAATCAGTAGTTGCAAATTGCTTGTTATAAGTGATTAATGAAAAAAAAAATTCTCATACTATACTGGTAAATAAATGAAATTAGATCATAAGGAACTTGGAGCTTGTTAATTCAAGATCACTTTTGGCAAAAAAACAATATATATTATTTAGTTGAATCATTAGTAAAAACAATTATTATTATTGTTATTTTTTGAAAAAAAAAAGTCACAAGTCAAGGTGAAAAGGAAAACTATAGTAATTTTGGTTAAAAACCTCAATGATAGACCGTAATTTGTATCAAATTAATGGAATAAAGGTTATCTGTTAACCTGTGAGCTCATATAATGACGAAGGCTCAGCAAATATTACAGATTAACGTCCTTGAGCCATTGTGCAAAAACAAGTAGAAAAAAAGATTTTTTTTTTTTTTTTTTGTCTAAAGTTCATTTTCATGCGAAACGACGCTTCATAATACAATTTCAAAAAAAAAAAAAAAAATGAAGGAATTTAGGCTGAACGAAAGTAATGTCCACGAATTGAAGCAATTTTATACCCTTTTTTGGCTTTAATGGGTCCTAAATTGCAAAAAAAAAAGAATGAACAGTTGAGTTCACTTATTTATTACAAAATTCTTTATGGTAGGGTTCTATTTCTATTTTTAGTGAGAAAATAACAAGGCATGAAGCAGGTGTTAGTAAGAAGTCACTTACCTTTTTCATTTCCAGAGAGTTGGGGGTGGTCACCATTTTGAAGAGTTCGTTCAGGTTTGATTATAGTTGCCTTTGAATTTTGAGTCCGTTTCATTTTTGCAAGGATTACTTTCTCATCGTCAGTAATTTGATGCAAATTTTGAGTCTGTTGAACGGTTTCGGATTTTCGTTTTGTTGAAGTAAAACTACTCGGCTTTATTCCATCAATATTCATTTCCTCTTGATTTTGTGTAAAATTCTGGTTTCTTTGGTTAGAAATTGCCTGAAGGTTATTGACTTCATTTGTTAAAGTTTTTTCCTTTACAAACTTCGTTCGACTCAATTGAAGAGTTTCCTCTTGATTTTTTACTACGGAAGTCTCATGTTGGTACTTGGGTGACTCTTCTAAAGTCGTAGTCGTCGAAGTGATTGAAACCTCCTTCCGTGCCGGTTCCTTGATGGTTCTGAGATTATTTCTACTACCACTTTTTGTTTCATTACAATGATCATCCGCTGGATTAACATGATCATTACCATAGTCGTGATTTAACGAAATCCAAGCAGTGTCGGTGGCCGTTTGGTCCTCACTTCCATCTCCTTCCTCATCTTCATCTTCATCGAAAGACTCAGACTCACCTCTTCCACCACAAACAACAATCTCTTCAGTTGAATTGAATTGAACTTTTTTGGGTAATCGATTCAAATTTTGATTTAGGGTTATGGATGAAGTGTCATCGTAGAGGTTATGTTCCGATAACTCATCATCACCTGATGAAACTCTTGTTTTTAGAATTGGTTTCACATAGTCTGAACCATTTGTTTGCGAAACAACTATTTTCACTGCATGTGACTCATCCTGATTATCAAGATTCTCATGTTCTTCTTCATAGATGGTTTCTCGAAGTAAATTATTTTTTCCACCAGTAGAGGATGAACGGCCTCTGCGCCTGCGCAAAGCTCCATACTTATTATCTGAGTCTCCATTACTACGATTTGGAACACTTCCCTTGAGACCATTCCCTTTCATTATAATTGAACCTAAACTGTTTCCATTCTTAGTGTACACGTTCTCTTTCTCTCCAATTCCTACCCCATTTTTTATTATTTGAGGTTCAGGAACTTTTGTCTTTGACCCGTTTCCATCACTTCGACTAACGTCATTCGATGGTAATGGAGATTGCGTATAGTGAGCCGCTTGTTGTGATGGTTGTTTAAATGTATTTAGCTGTACTTTTTGATCAATTATTCCATTATTCTCAACCCTACTATCATGATGGTGGATTTGATTTCGGTCACGATTCGACTGTAATGAAGCGGATGAAGTCTTATGGATGGCGGTAGGTTCTTGAGTAATTTGTGTGTCAGACCAAACCCCATCGGCTTCAGATCTTGACGAACTGAGAAGCAAATGATGGAGATGCTTTCCTTTATTGACATATGGAGAATTGGTAGTTTTGTATTTATTAGATGAAGTTGAGTTACTTCGTATTACTTTGGAACTGCTTGAGGAGTGTCCATTACTCGCCGTTGAAGTGAGCATAAAAATCCCTTGTCCGGCGATACGGACGGGATCATCAGTTAATAATAAATGACTTCCGTCGTCGTTACTTTCGTTGTCACTCTCTTCATCTTCGTTATCAACTTGCTCTTTTCCCTTGTTAAGTTGGTAAGCTGTTGCTGGTTCATTATGTAGAATACTAAATCGCTTCACACCACCATTTGTATACAAGTCCGATGTATTTGGATAGCTCTGCCTTGCTTTACTACTACTGTTCATGTTACTTACACTTGTTTTACCCTCACTACTACTGGGTTTATTCACCCTATTGAGTCCATTTGTAATTCTCACACTCTTCACTGTCGACTCATACAAGTCACCAAGGTTGACAGATTGATTTTTACTATTACTTGAAGTCGTGAGCCATTGTTCATATGGCATACATTGTCTCAAATCCCATTCTGAATGGTAAATCCCATCTTCCTGTTCCTGGTAGTTGGAAACTGGACCAAATTCATTTGGAAAACTCCAAGTTCCACGTGAACGTTTGGGTCTTACTCGAACGGAAGCAGTTACATAAGGTCCTTGACTACTACTAACTAATAGGTCTGTACAACTTGCATAAAAATTATTACTTTTTTTTTCAGGAAAGAAATAACTAGTAGTGGAGGTATTAAAAAAATCATCTTGGGATGAGTAATTGGTGTAGTTATTCGTATTAGTTGTTCCGTGACCATCTCCTAAGCCCTTGACGTTCGTCGTACTTGTAATAGAATCCAAGCTCGGCCTCTTTTTTACGGCTTGTTTCAAACTCTTCCATGTTAATTTTCTCACACTATTTCCAAATTTTTTATTACTATCTGGTTGATGATGATGGAAAGGTAATTGTGAGTTTGGCTTCCGGTTTGTATTTCCATTCGGTATTTGTTGTTGACTACTCCGACATATCTGACACGGAAGTGACTGCTTATTGGTTGAGACAGAATTCGGACTAGTCGTGAGAAAATTAGTGTACTCTTCCGGTGTATTACCTACACTACAATCACACGAACAGTTACCAAAGTCAACTCTTTGACATCTAGGAATATGCATATGAGTTGGAGGAGTACTTGAGTAGTCTGAAGAAGGAGTTTGTGACTGGGTTCCAGATCTTGAATTTTCATTGGATGATGAAGATGCACCATAACCATAACCAAACGGTAGATCAGAAGGTAGTTTGACTGACCCATAAATCCATGAATGGGATCGTGATACATTGTCCTTCTTAAATGCAGCTCGATGAACCATTTTCTCAACACCACGGAGTTGGACAGGAGCTAGAACAAAGTCATCTTCTAACTCATTGTTCACACTTGTCGTTGCCTGTCGTCGCTTCACATAACTTGAGTTACTTCCATGAACATCACTTTTTGATTTACCAAGTTTGAGAAATTTACCTAGAATTGTATTCGTTGACGTACCACCGTTAGTCCCACTTGACTTTCTCCCCTGAAGGTCTAACCCCTGCAAAAAAAAAATAAATAATAATAATAAGAAAAAATAACCCTTCTATAAAACATAAACAAATCAATACTCTGATGCAATTTAGTGCAAATAAAATTCGTTTTTTTTTCTCTCTCTTCTTTAGTCCCATAAATCAAAAATTTAATTTGACAGTAATCACGAAGATGTGACGCGCATGAATCTGATATACCCGTTGTCATGAAATTAAATAATTTAAAAGTCCTGTAAAATAAACGTTAAGTTCATACACACCCACGAAGATTTTTAATAACAAACGTGATTAAAAACAAAGCCAAAAGGGAACTGAACTTCTTAGGAATTTTCTGTAAAACTTTTTCCAAGGTACTTAAAGGTTTTGCACTGTAAAAATTTCTCATGATAATGTCACATTAAATTTTGCAACAGAAATAAAATGACATTTTTCTCGTGATCCAATCATGGTAAGACACTTTGTCATCTTTATGACTTCATTTTCATATGTAAAACGAAAAAAAAAAAACTGACAAGTCAATAAACCTTTGCAAAAATTCAAAACAAAAAGCATCCCCACGCCACGCATGTAATTTTAACACCATTTTTAGCAATAATTCATTTCAATTTCATCATCATAACAGAGAGTTAGGATTGGTGTAAGATATTTACCACGGTGAGGGTATGTTGAAAAAATTGCAAATTTGACAATAACATTAACTCTTCTCGTACTGTGGCGTCTAGTATGTCAGACATATTTTTTTCAATTTGCATGAAAAAAACAATCTCTAGGTTGAAAATAAGGGCTACGAGGTGTGTCAGTGTTCTGATTTCCTTGGAAATGATAACAAAGGAATTTAACCAATGAGATAAGAGAGTGTACNACCACGGTGAGGGTATGTTGAAAAAATTGCAAATTTGACAATAACATTAACTCTTCTCGTACTGTGGCGTCTAGCATGTCAGACATATTTTTTTCAATTTGCATGAAAAAAACAATCTCTAGGTTGAAAATAAGGGCTAAGAGGTGTGTCAGTGTTCTGATTTCCTTGGAAATGATAACAAAGGAATTTAACCAATGAGATAAGAGAGTGTACNCGAGGTGTGTCAGTGTTCTGATTTCCTTGGAAATGATAACAAAGGAATTTAACCAATGAGATAAGAGAGTGTACAGGTATTAATAACTTAACAATAGCAGATGAAGAAATAGTTCTCTCATTGTGATAGTCAATACATGTATTAGTAGACTCAATTCCGACAAGGCGTGTGAGCTATTCTGGTTTTCAGCACTTGTACAATTATTCTGATTAATTAATGAATTATTCTACATCCATTTCAATCCATTATAGTATGGTTAAGCAATATAAGTCTCAAAAACCTTTCAAATTAATTATTTAGTTATTCTTTACTCATAATTTTTAATTACTCATACATACACTATCTATCGGATACCTCAAATTCAAAATATTTTCTCTAATTTGACACATTTTATGAAAACTAGGTGACTTTCAAAGGGTTTAGAAACTTTTTAAAGTAGTATTTACAATTATTATTATGAACCACGAACAATAAAATTGACAAGGATTATAAAATCCTTATGTTCGTCTGTCTGTCTGTTTGTGTCTGCCTGTCCGTAGGCATTATGAATAGAATAATGCTAATTTGATAGTAATTTTTTTTATTTTATACATTATTTAAATAAATTTAGGTATAAAATCTTTACAAATTTAGATTCTAATCGTGCATAATCTGATAAGTCCGGAAGTAATAACCCCACTATAAAAATTTTAATTTAAAGAAAATTTTCTATTGTTATGTTATTACCAACGTCTAATTGATTCCTATCAATTCCAAGACAAATAAGGTAGGCATTTAGCCAATGTTATTTTTATCACTTCAGTATTTGACCTGCTTTCTACTTAAAAATAACATTTGCCAATTTCATATAATAATTTGTTCCGTGTATGTAAAAGAATATGAAAACGATGGCCATTTTTTTAAAGATTCTTTATAAGGAATAATGACTCTAACAATAAGTAAAAAAAAANAATATGAAAACGATGGCCATTTTTTTAAAGATTCTTTATAAGGAATAATGACTCTAACAATAAGTAAAAAAAAATCATTATTGTTAAAATTCTTTTGCTATAATTTACACTTGTAAAAAAAATAAAGTTTTTTTTTATGATTTTGTAAAAAATTCTAAAATGTAAACTCCCAAGCCCTGTTGACTGTCAGAGTGTTAATTNAATATGAAAACGATGGCCATTTTTTTAAAGATTCTTTATAAGGAATAATGACTCTAACAATAAGTAAAAAAAAAATCATTATTGTTAAAATTCTTTTGCTATAATTTACACTTGTAAAAAAAATAAAGTTTTTTTTTTTATGATTTTGTAAAAAATTCTAAAATGTAAACTCCCAAGCCCTGTTGACTGTCAGAGTGTTAATTTCATACATTTTTATTTTAATTACACAAGGGGATGAAATTACAACGGATCTTTGTCACCATTACATTTTTAGTATCTTGTCGATCATAATATTTTTGACAATGCCTAAGGGTAGACAGTATGTCGTCAGACTCATTGAAATAAAAATTGATCAAATTCAAATTATAGGGGGATTTCAATCATTAGAGATTTGCCAACTTGTTGCAATTGAAAATTTAATTGATCCTTTGCCAACCAGTGCGTCAAGGATCAAGAGTAACGAATGTAATTAATTAGTACTCTTAATTAATTGGTGTTATTGAAATGGTATTATGAAATAAATTTGGTAAAATTAGAATAGATTAATATGTCAGTTTCATTAATTTAATCAGTCATTCTTTAACTTACAATTTCAATATTCATTACACCAAAGGTTTGGT
Organism: Holacanthella duospinosa; assembly: GCA_002738285.1. Taxonomy (NCBI): domain Eukaryota; kingdom Metazoa; phylum Arthropoda; class Collembola; order Poduromorpha; family Neanuridae; genus Holacanthella; species Holacanthella duospinosa. Next base: position 80,948 of record NIPM01000352.1, on the reverse strand, counting down.
TCAAATTACCTAGTTTAATTTTTACAGGTATTTGATACTGTTATTCTTAAATTCAATTGAATTTTAGCAACAAATTATCAGTTCTCAGCATATCCAATGAATAATCGCAAAGGTATGAGCAGAATAACAAAAGTTTCAATAATCTTAGTCTGATAAAAAAAAATTTATAAAATTCCTCATATTTTTGGAGCAAAGTCAACGAACAAGTTTTTCGAATTTGAAAATTCTTTGCTAAAAAAAAATGGACGATTTTATCAACCCTGGTTGACTTAATTGGATATTTTCAGTTCAAGGAAATGAAATTATGGAATCCAGTTTCTACCTAGTTCCTGAAATTGCAATATTTCCTTTCGTTATTGGAAAAAAAATCATATTAAATTTCTATTGTATTTTTTTAACAAAACAGGTAAAATTTCAGAAAAATTTTTTACACTTTTTGTGTGAAATGACATATGTAATCATGGCTAGAATCTTAACATGATTATTTTTTTGCTCCAATCTAAATTACAGGTATCAAGACAGAGACCAGGTCATGGATGCAATACAGCTACACGACAACGAAAAATTTAACTATAAGTTTTAGTTCAAGGATTTCACAATAAAATTAATACAAAAAAAAAAGTTGATCATGAGAAACAAATTCACATAACATGCAAAATTGTCAGAATTCGTTGACCTCGGCGGTAGTTTATGGTTGGAATCAATGTAAAAAAGAAATTTTAATTGAACACATTTGCCTGTCCACGGGAGAGACAATAAAAATTTTGTTAAAAACTATCAAAAAAAATTATTTTTTTTTTATTAACTTTATGAAATTAATGTATGTGTTGCGAATATTGAAAACAAGTTTTGCTGAATTCAGTCAGTTTAAAGCGATTAATTTATCACGATCGAAAATAAATCACATCCAATGGTTTGGCATTACATGCCATACAACATTTTCAAAAAATCTATGATGCAAAATTATACACTGATAATATTAATCCTTTATTTACTTACCTTTATGATATTCTTCTAGAGGTCCATTATTTAGAAAAAAACATTTGCTCAAAATGGCAAAAAAAAAAAAATTTTTTTTAATCTTTCCCTGAGGTTTGCGCTTACAGGGTTGTTAACCAACACAAAAACAATGGCATGAACTTCAACTGGATTGACGAGGGTTAAAAAACAATTGTTTTGTAAATAATTAGCATAGCACTCTCAGTACACACCCAAATGGGCACCCCCTCATGTCAAAAGGAGCTTAAATAAGGCATGTTTGTTGATTCTGATCTGATAAACATAGACAAATGGACAGGTATAATTAGCTCAGAAGATGAATTAATTATGATAATATCTGTGTAACAACAATAACTATAGAGTCAAGATGTCAAATTGAATGACGCTAGGTTGAAACAAAAAAAGATGAGATAGTTCAAAAAGTCTATGAATTTTTTTCCACTTTGGTTCCAGGGTTGAGAAAAAATGTTTTGTTGATATTTTATTAAAAATAATATCTTCCTTGAGTACCAAACACCTCGAATGAAGAAACGAAACTGAAACTTGAGTGAATTCTTATGCAAAAGAAGATTAAGATTTTGTAGAGCTCCTCGGATTCGCATATCAGAGCATTATTACACACCTGGGTAAAAGTAAGAAAAAGGGGGGCCAAGACCACCGTAGATTGCAGAAGATGGGACATCGTAAATACCTACCTGAGAAGGTCCCAATTACAGTTCATAGAAAGGAAATTAACCCCCAACAACAACAATAACAATTGCATAACTGTAATAATAAAACCCATGGAAAAATAAGTGAATAAACTTATTACATAATTACGCAAAAGTTCTGGTAAAAAAATTTTTTTTTTTTCAGAATCTACCTACGTAATTCAATTGTTTCAGGCAGATTTGAGAGTTTAAAGTATTCAGGAAGGAATTACAAGTTTCGTCTTCAGGGCAAGAGGTACAAAGTATGATATAACCATTGTTGTTATATCAAACGAATAGCTAGCGGTAGCAGTAGCAGTAGCGTCTTGATGGATTAACTTTGACATCAAGAATTATTAATCGTAGAATACTTTAATAGTGGTATGGTATTGTAATCGTGGTGTTTGTCCGTCTGTTCTTCTGGATCCGCGATATCTTGATGTTATTCCTGGAAACTAAAGAGGAGGAGTGTACTTCCTACGACTCGCGACTTAGTTTAACCTCTAAGCTGGTCGCTATTTTTATACGTAAATCATATCGCCTATTTATACAGAATTATATGACAATATTATATCAGGATTTATCCAACCTTGAGTGGCTCGATAATATAATTCCCATTATGTCATTCGAGTTAAGCAGCATGTTACGATTACCGGTCTTGATCGGTGTCATTCTTTGAATCAGACTAACAATTTAACAATTGCACAACCTTCTGTTGGTTTTTCAGCTCTTAAGCACATTGACTTACTCTTGGACCTAGACTGCTCGTATCTTCGTGATTAGGCGTCTGGACCCAAGAAATATACAAAAATGCTGACAAGGTTTTTCCAGCAGAGTATGATAAATTTCAAAAGCTCACCCCCTTTCATGTAAAGTTAGCAAAATATGCGTAGTAAGAACCAACCGACCAGACATTTAAAAAAATTTATTTTTAAAAGAAAGGGAGGGATATTTAATGTGCTTCAGAATTTAATTGGAAAATTTTTCACTGAAAAATTTGTTACCGCTGGTTCTGGGACTCGAACCCAGATACACCGTTTTCCGGACAGTCTACACACCATATCACCACGGTGGTCCCAGCTGTCCTGGAGACCAATTTTTCAGTGTCTTGTGTTGTTTGTTTTTGACTTTTTAGAAGTGGGGACATTTCGTCTCCATCACTTCAGTCGCAACACATTTTGTTAAATTCGTTATGGCAAAGGGTCGCGTAAGATGCAATTTATGTTTTTGTAAATAAAGAACGCATGCACATTTTTATAATTATTTTTAAAAGAAAGGAAAGGATAAGCACATTAAATATCCCTCCCTTTCTTTTAAAAATAATTATAAAAATGTGCATGCGTTCTTTATTTACAAAAACTTAAAAAAATTTAGTTTGAAAATTGACGCAAAATGTGTGGGGCTTGGTTCGAGGGAGCAGAAATACCGAAAGCATATAATGTGAAATTTCTAGATAAAGTTTTTTACCTTTGATTCCTTTAATTTTCTTGATTAGGTGAAAACCAAAATGTCAACTAAGCCTACCTTTACCTTATAAAGAGAATTCTTTGGGAATTGGTAATCGAGATCTTCATAAGGAGTTGTTATGTGACGCTAAGTTTTCTCTTCTGCTCAACATTAGCAAACTCTCCTTATGAGGATCTCGATTACCAATTCCCAAATAATCCTCTGTATAAGATTCAATATATGTTGTATTGTTCTCTGGTAATTTTGGAACTTGGTATACTTCATATATAGTGGTTTGATTATTTTCGATGAAGATACCTTATTATAAATGATTTAACAAACGATTTTTTTTATTGTTTATTTACCAGTCGGCTTATTCAGTGAACCGTCTTTCGGTTGATTATTACTACTGCCCATAGATAAGGTTGTTTTAAGAATAATCTCAACTATAAATGATTATTTTACATTTGGCACCATAGCTATATCTACGGTTTAAGAACTGGCTACCAGTGTTCACCACCACTCGGTTCTATTACCGTTGATACTGTATCTTACTTATAGTTGATACCTCAGTAATCAACGATTGATTACCTCAAATTTTGGTTTTACAGATATGTTCGTTATACCTTCGGCTTATGTTTTAGTCTACGGGTGGTTCTAACGGTGGTACAATTTATTTAATCTTTCATAAATTAACAGTGCTTTCTTCAATGTCGTATTCTGAAATTCTAAACTATTCATCGTACTGACAAAAAAAAATTATTGGAGAGGTGTGGTGAACCTTTGAAATTCTCACATCACGACAACATCTGAAACAAAACGTGTACAATTTAGCTTACATGCGAAGCATTCCAGCATGCAAAATGTATTATATATTTTTTTTTGACAACAATGAGGTAGACAACAATACAAGCGCAGAGTGCGTGTAGGAGGAAACTTAAAGAAGATAAATTGAAATTCCAGCATTTACAAGATAATCCAAAGTGTCTAACCTTTGTTTCGTCGTTGAGTAAAGCTGACGCTCAATTAAATCTCTTTTTGAAATTTTGGTATAATTTGCAACCCTTGTTTTTTATAATAATTTTTAATTAAACAACTTAATTTCAACACTACGCCGAATTTTCATTACCATTGTCATAAATTAATCATAAAAAGGATCCTATAATGATGCTTGAGGCTTATGATAAGGAAAATAGCTCGTTGATTTATGAATTAATGAAAAGAGTTATTAACTCCAAATAACATTTTCATAAACTTGAAGGATAAAAAAAATAATGTTTGATTTAATTATTAGATAAATGGATTACCTGTAAGGGCAAACAGAAACAGAATTGATTCCTATAAGTGGGTTTAGCCATCTAGGAAACTTAATATTGGCACAATTACAAACAATATCCTTCTTTCTTAGTTCCTTAATATTTTAATGAGAAAGAGTTACTTTTGAATTTGAATTATGTTTTGGGCGTTGTCTGTCAACTAATCTAGACTCTTTGATATATTCTTATGNAGTTACTTTTGAATTTGAATTATGTTTTGGGCGTTGTCTGTCAACTAATCTAGACTCTTTGATATATTCTTATGTAGCTTTGGTAAAAGAAATTTAGGTTAATTTTGGGATCTCTAAAGCTAAAGATGTGGTCGTGATGGTGACCTTTCATAACACAAATTAATTCTCTTGGTTCCTATCTTTCATCAGTCATATTAACATCTGAGATCAGAATCATTTATCTGTCAATGGTACTTGTGAGACTGNATCAGAATCATTTATCTGTCAATGGTACTTGTGAGACTGAAGGGTGCACTTCACATATTAGTGATAAAATGACACCAAGTTCCTATTTGACACTATCATAATTATATAACACCTGACTAATGAACCCTCAGACTAAAGTGACGTATAAGGTTAACTGGATTCTATAGGATTGAAGACAAAAAAATTTNTGACTAATGAACCCTCAGACTAAAGTGACGTATAAGGTTAACTGGATTCTATAGGATTGAAGACAAAAAAATTTAAATTAATCTAAAAAGCACGATGTAATGACAGCCTATTATGCATATAATAGTAATAGACACAAAAAAAAAGAAAATAAATTCTTAATTGTTGCAGAATATTACATAAGAAAAGTCAATCAAAACTGCATAAATCGTATAAAATGAGTATATCGCATAGTCATATAAAATCGGTATATCGCTTGATAACTTGCGTGTTAACTTGTTAGTATAAATTGAGATGTTTGACAATGTTTTCTTGCGCATAAATCACTCAATATCTCATAATGTTGCTTAATTTTGCACAATTTTACATAATTTTTGCATAATTTCGCATAATTTTTCATAATTGTTGTAGTAAAATGAATACTGTTATAAGTGTACAATGTTATAGATATTTGAGTTTAGCTTAATTTAAAGCTTGCAAATTCAACACAAAAAAAATCTAAATAATAAGAATGAAAATGATAAATTTTATGTAATGCTCATAAAATTTCAATCACATAAAATCACATTTTTTCACTTCTTTTAGCGCCTAATTTGATCGGCCTTGTTCATAATAAGCATTGTAACGATACTTTCAAATTTGAATTATTTTCAATTGTTATTATTATCTTGATGATTTCAATGTTTCGGTAGAAGATTAGCTTTAAATTTTTTTTTCTTAGAATCAGAATATAATGCTTATTAAGTGATATTGTTAAATTCATATTGTTATAAAGTCTGTGTGATTAAAATCAATAATAATTTTCTTAAGTAGACATTTTACATTTTGACAGTTTACTTAACTAGTATTCAACTAGAAGATGCCAGATCACTCCAGTGTAGCTTCATATAATTGATATTGTTCTCCAAATGTATAATTTGATATTTATCATGATTAGAATCATGATCAAATGACAGAATTTGATTGGTGGAAATAATTTCTAATTTAAAAGTGTTTGAGATTGATTAAGATTTACAATTTAGATAAGATTTTCAATAAAAAATTAACTAAGTTTCTTCTTCTAAGTATTCTTTCAGATATTGCTAAAACAAGACTGAGATGAAGATGATTGTTATTGAAGCACCTGTTGGAAAATTGTAATTTATCTTACAATATCAGCCTCGTAATTAACAAAAAAAAANGATTGTTATTGAAGCACCTGTTGGAAAATTGTAATTTATCTTACAATATCAGCCTCGTAATTAACAAAAAAAAAAGAAGAGGATGATTCTTAACGATTATTTGCAACAAACAATTTCTGCAGACTGACGATGCAAGTTTAGCAAGAGATTTTTTTTTTTCTCTATAAAGTCTAACTGATTANGATTGTTATTGAAGCACCTGTTGGAAAATTGTAATTTATCTTACAATATCAGCCTCGTAATTAACAAAAAAAAAGAAGAGGATGATTCTTAACAATTTCTGCAGACTGACGATGCAAGTTTAGCAAGAGATTTTTTTTTTTCTCTATAAAGTCTAACTGATTAAGAAACCAGTACCATTCTGGTCATTGTAACACTTAAGATTCTGCCTCCCCAAGTTTTTGCACTCTGTTTTATGTGTTCTAAATCTAAATCCGCAACAACTCACTTCAACTATAAGAATCAATGCCAAACAGTTAATTGTTAGAGGGATTTTTGGTGCAAAAAAAAAATATAATAGTATTATGAGATGGAAGCATAATACCATCACAACAAAATTCAAATTCATTGGACATCAAAAGAGAAAGAACAAGAAAAAGGTTTGACACGGAAACAATTCCCACGAAGATGCAGTTTCATGTTTCAATTCAATAAATTTTTATATTATTGAAATTGGATATGCGTAACAATGCCGGAGGCGTACGGCTTCCATCAGGTGCGTGCGGCAAACGAACAGTGTGATGATTATTAACTCTCACTCATCCATACTTTCTTATATTGTAACATGAGATTATAAAAAATTATAAAAAAATTTTTTTTTAGATTTTTAGTTACCATTAGATATTGTATCAAGTCGAAAGTCATGTATGCCGACATTAGAATATGACGGCATTACAAAATAATAGACAACGCACGCACGCTATTGGCTAGATGAAAAAGCATTTTATTTTTTCAAAAATTTATACTCTGATTTTACTGTCTGCGACAAGCTAATCTTGAGAATCATCATTCTAGTCTTATTAAACTAAATTTAAAAATACGAAAGAAGGATTCTGCTGACCAATAGTTTTGATAAACAATGGTCCATTGTTCATTCTTCAATAAAAAAAACTAAATCATTGTTGTACGGAAGCAAACGAATTTTTATTGTTTGGACTAGAAAAGGAAGGGAAATACTATGTACATATATAAAATTTTTGTCGGGAGTCGGAATAAGCAAAAAGCAACGGTTTAGGAAAATGTGCAAATGTAATATAAAAAGCTTCAAGAATAATAATGATCTCTTGAAATAATAATACATTGCAATTNACATGTATAAAATTTTTGTCGGGAGTCGGAATAAGCAAAAAGCAACGGTTTAGGAAAATGTGCAAATGTAATATAAAAAGCTTCAAGAATAATAATGATCTCTTGAAATAATAATACATTGCAATTTTTCGCAAATCACCGACAGTTTAAAACTATTATCACGAATAATGATAAGTAGCGGGACTTGGTTTTAAACTCAACTAACGCTAAATTCAAATGACATAGGAACACCTTTTGATACGCTTTTAAACTAATAATAGTGAAAAAAAGGAACCATACTTTTCACCAAAACTTTTACTAAAACTTTTTCATAGGGAAATTATTCATGGGATTTAGAAGGAGACCTTTCATTTAACTGTATAGGTTACATCAAAATTTTGCAAAAAGGAACGAAAACAACTACATTGTTAAATTACAATTTTTACCTTAGTTCCTTCTGACATTGACATTAGTGAAAACCACAAGAAACTTGAGGTGACAAAGGGCATGGATGAATGAATTTTGATTATAACTGAAAAACTACCAATCTTAATTTCTGTTATATCTCAATTTTGCAAAAAAAAAAAAAAAAAAAAAAAATTGTATATTCTAATTTTGCGAAAGTTTGTACAGTGTGTCAAATTTTAATTAATAATTTTTATCTCTACATCTTTTCTATAATTCAGACCAAACCTACGACAGAGTCAGGATTTACGACTTTATGGCTACTATGGCTACTTACGGCTAACTTATAATATCATTAAGTAGCCATAGATGAACCAATGAAAAGATTTCTAAAAAAAACAACAAAAGAGTGCAGAAAAAAAATTCATACTTTCGACAAATCTACTTTCATTGTTGTGAAAATGTCTTAATTTTACCTGGAGGCTTGCCCATCATATTGAGCAAGAGTGATTGGTTCAAATGTAAAAAAAAAAATTCAAACATGAAATGTAAAATGGAACAATACGTGTCCTTGTTTTTTTTTTTGTAACTCAAAAGAACTGACAGTGACAATGACCATTGAGGCGAATTGTTTCAATTTTTTACCCTTAAACCTCGTTTTATAAAAAAAAAATGACCAATTTGACAAGTAACAAGTACAGAGGCTATACTGTCATATTGCAATTCCTAATTCACAAGTGGTTCATCAAAATTTCTAATATCCTGTATCTTCTGATGAAAAAAATTGTAATTTTTTANTTCCTAATTCACAAGTGGTTCATCAAAATTTCTAATATCCTGTATCTTCTGATGAAAAAAATTGTAATTTTTTAATGCAGTTCTTAAATTTGATGAGTCAATGTCCAGTTCAACCTATTGTAATCCTTATAATCAATTATTACATTGTTTACTTCAATTTTAATTTGGTAAATACAGGGTGTTTAATCTTTTTTTACACCCTCTTTCTCCAATTTCATCGTAGCTCCTCCCAACTCATGCTGCTGCCAGGAATAAATCACATTTCTAGTGCTNTTTCATCGTAGCTCCTCCCAACTCATGCTGCTGCCAGGAATAAATCACATTTCTAGTGCTAGATTCAACAATATTCTATTTAATTATTTTGTGGATGCTCGCACCTCTGTCTGGCTTTCATAACTTCTTTAAATTTAATACGTAGATTTATTTATACTAACATTGACTCCTAGGGGAGACCAGCGATCCTTGATTGTTGAATTAGGTCAGTCAATCAAATAAATAATATCAATCAATCAATAAAGTGTGAAAAAATGACGTCATGTTTTCTAGGGTGCAAAAAATGTTAAACACCCTGTACTTATTATTATTATTAGTTACTTTACAAATACATTGAAATTTTTACCATTTGTGTATGTAATAAAGAGATTCAATTCTCANAATGTCTTAATTTTACCTGGAGGCTTGCCCATCATATTGAGCAAGAGTGATTGGTTCAAATGTAAAAAAAAAAATCAAACATGAAATGTAAAATGGAACAATACGTGTCCTTGTTTTTTTTTTTGTAACTCAAAAGAACTGACAGTGACAATGACCATTGAGGCGAATTGTTTCAATTTTTTACCCTTAAACCTCGTTTTATAAAGAAAAAAATGACCAATTTGACAAGTAACAAGTACAGAGGCTATACTGTCATATTGCAATTCCTAATTCACAAGTGGTTCATCAAAATTTCTAATATCCTGTATCTTCTGATGAAAAAAATTGTAATTTTTTATTGCAGTTCTTAAATTTGATGAGTCAATGTCCAGTTCAACCTATTGTAATCCTTATAATCAATTATACATTGTTTACTTCAATTTTAATTTGGTAAATACAGGGTGTTTAATCTTTTTTTACACCCTCTTTCTCCAATTTCATCGTAGCTCCTCCCAACTCATGCTGCTGCCAGGAATAAATCACATTTCTAGTGCTAGATTCAACAATATTCTATTTAATTATTTTGTGGATGCTCGCACCTCTGTCTGGCTTTCATAACTTCTTTAAATTTAATACGTAAATTTATTTATACTAACATTGACTCCTAGGGGAGACCAGCGATCCTTGATTGTTGAATTAGGTCAGTCAATCAAATAAATAATATCAATCAATCAATAAAGTGTGAAAAAATGACGTCATGTTTTCTAGGGTGCAAAAAATGTTAAACACCCTGTACTTATTATTAGTTACTTTACAAATACATTGAAATTTTTACCATTTGTGTATGTAATAAAGAGATTCAATTCTCATATAGGAACTGTTGTTGCATCCCAATGGCCAAATTTGGCATATTTTTTTTTTGCACAAAACCACAACTAATTTTTAGCCAGTGGTCAAGACTCAAAAGAATAGATTTGGAACTCTATTGTTGTAATAATGTCTCATTGAAAAATATTCAATAAAATGAATTAAGGTCATCTGTTCATGGTAAAATTCTTACAGGAACTATAATTTTTGAATGCATTCAGTGCGTGAATAGGTAAATTTGCAGAAGATGAGATTATAATAAGATTCTTTGGAAGATTTGCTAATTGTTATAATCAGAAAGCGTGGATCTTGTGAGCAAGTTGGAAATCATAAAGATTTATTTGTTAGTCTGATAAAAATTGCTTAACCATCTTAATCAACACCTTATACAATTCTTTCACCTTCAAAACCATACTTAATTCGACATATTAGTACAAAAAATTTTTTTTAAATGCATGATTACGCAGTAAAATTCAATTGGTTAGCCACGGGCTTTCCATAGACAATCATTACGAGACAATTCTCACCTGACCATTGGAACTATCTATATTTTTTTTCTTGCATTTCCCTTCATTTACAACAATTTCTAAAGTTAAAAAAAAATTTAGTAAAAAAAATTTGTTTTTAAATCTTTTTACGTAATAAAATATAATTTACATTAAGCTTAAATTCAATTTGATACTAGTAATTACACAATTTCCTTTTAAAAAGGAAACCATTTAGATATAGTAGTGTTGAATTTTAAATTAGTTTATAAATTTTTTAATAATTTCTGTCGCAAAAAAACAAGGCGTTTCTTCTTAATAGTTGAATGCTAATTTATACTTGTGAATTTTTATTTTTTGGAAGAAACAAAAAATTTTTTTTTTACCTGCATTGTTAGGGATGGAGATGGTGTGAAATAGTCTTGCTCATAGAGTTCTCTCATATTTTGGGTTTAGATAAATTTTTTTTTTGATTTTTTTCCAATTACTTAATTAATATTCATTTTTCCAAGGTTTCAACCAAACTCGAAAATTTCCTGACAAAATTCAACCGGAAGATTCATATATTTAATGTATCCAGAAGCAGAAGCCATGATTCCTTTTTCCAACAGGTGAGATGATTACTGATTTTTGGCATATTACAGGTACTTAAAAATTCCTTCAATACCTAGGAGGCAAATAAAAATATAATAATATTATTAGTGATAAATTAAATGGGAATGAACTTTTTGATCCTGATTTTCATCATTAGGAAGTTTTTTTTTTTTTTTTTTTTTTTTTTTTTAAAAANTGGAAAAATGCAAATAATCAAGTTTCAAAGTCATTCTTAAATACAATAGAGTGGTATCCTGATAAACTTATCTAGTCTACGTCCGTCCTTTCATTTGGTTCAATTATCACATCATAAATTGCAAAAAGAAATATATATTCTAAAAACTTATAGAAAACCGTAAAAATGATAATATAAAAAATATAGGTATGATTAGCATAGTACAATTAGAGGTAGAAATTAGTTGAAAGAAAGAAAAAAAAATTTTAGAGAAAATATAATGGATTAAAATGACATGATGGAATCTTGGGAACATATAGGAGAAGTGCTATTCATAGACAATTTGGTTTATTATTAACGAGATTAAAATTATAAAAAATTTCGCGCACATCTTATTTAAAAATCAATACAAGTTTAGTTATTTAATTTGTATAAATGAATACATTTTTTTTGATGAAATATACTGACAGACAGACGGACAACATAAGAATTAGATAAACTCTTTCAGCTCGATTGTCCGTGGTATACCAGATGGGTTTGGTATATATTATACAAGTTCATTACAAGAAATGGTTATTATAACTTGGAAGTGATAACTTATAATCAGATGCAGTTTTAACCCTACGCCTCCTAATNTTGATGAAATATACTGACAGACAGACGGACAACATAAGAATTAGATAAACTCTTTCAGCTCGATTGCCGTGGTATACCAGATGGGTTTGGTATATATTATACAAGTTAATTACAAGAAATGGTTATTATAACTTGGAAGTGATAACTTATAATCAGATGCAGTTTTAACCCTACGCCTCCTAATAACTACTTCTGATAATCGATTATAAATCGAAATAATTTAGGATTTTTTTTATATAATTTTAAAATTTTTTTAAATCCTTGAAACAAAAACTGGTCAATAGAATTTAAAGTAAAAAAAATCTTATTAAACAACGATCACAAGCCAAGACAAATTATAACCACAGGGAAGTGTTACCTTAGAGAAAAAGTATTGTTAGCCATATAAGGATTTCTATCATTTGCCACAAATTGAACATATAAATTTCTAATTTGAAACGCATACAATTTNAAAAGTATTGTTAGCCATAGAAGGATTTCTATCATTTGCCACAAATTGAACATATAAATTTCTAATTTGAAACGCATACAATTTGCCATTGTCCCTCATCTTTTTTTTTTTTTTTTTTTGCAATATGTGGTTTGCATAATTTGTATCTGAACCCAATTGCAGGGAATACCCTGAAGGATACAAAATCCTTCCAATCATTAATACTTTGATTGGTATTGGCATAGATTATTTTTTTTGTAATTATATTATGCCAATCATTAACACTCAAATTTCTATTTTGTGCTTGACATGTTCCATTTTTATAACAAAGTTTAACAATAAAAAATCATAACCTCCTATATTCTATTGTTTACTTGTTAAAAATATAATTAAGTAGATTTATAATTTATTAACTGAGATATTATATACTCATTGATTCGATAAATATAACTAAATTTTTTCTCTTACTTGACTCTAATTTTTTTAGCTACCGGGGGAAAATAATAATAAATAAACCAGAAACTGTAAAAAGATTTTTAATATACATGTCTAGCGTTCATTTACACGAGTTTATGCTCGCTTAATTTTTAAAGAGTTAATGATGTAACTGAACTTGACAATGAATTTCCCTAAAATCATCTACTGCTATTCTACCAGAAAACTTATAAAAGAATCTCAAAAAAATATATATAATATCATTTATTGCCTGTCAACATCTATTACTTAAAAAATTTTCAGAAGTCTCATCCTACTGAAACTGATTTATATGTTAACAGTTGAGTCACTAATATTATATGATTAGCAAGTCTATAAATTGTGATTACAATAGTAGTACATCCGTATTTTGACTAGGTCCAACAAACATGATAATTTTTTGAATTTTAAAATAGTGATAACTGAAAAAAAACAATTATGAGTAGAAGTAAGGCAGTAGTAGGAGTGTTAATGAAAAATGCAAAATGTAACCTGCTAAAATACAGTGTGTTTGTAAATGTGGTATAGGCTTTTGAAAATCAGTAGCTTGCGTAAATGGCGACTGATTGTTGTTATCGATGCCTCCTTTTAAAGCTAGATGCCTAGAAGGATTGTATGAATTTTTACAGGCACTCAGGTCAACGGTTACTAAGGCCAAATTCCAGTCAAAAGGCAAGAGTAAATTTTTATCATTAAGTTGGCATGGGAGATTTCTGATCCATTTTTATAAACAACCCTTAGCAACAGAATTGTTAAACCCTATTTATGCTTTACTTCTTGCTTAAGCAACCTAATCTAAAGGCTATCAGTAATAATTAATTCCTGTTCATCGCAAATAAAAAAATTATGATTATTAAATTAAAAATTAGCAACTTAATTAGAAATTTGATTTAATTAATGTCTTTTAACTGTTGCCCAAGTACTAATTGTTAACGAAGTTGAGATGAGTGTAGTATGGAGAAAAGTTAAATGTTTTGAAAATTGAGTTCAACGACCTTTGGAATTATCTTTCATTTTAAAATCGAAAATGTTGACAAAATCGTCTTCAAATTTCGCTAAAATTTTGTACAATAACGTACTCTCTTACAATAGACGCACTTGCTGCTGCCATAAAACCAAAATGAGCCATTATTAATTAGTAAAAAACAGGAACAAAATTGTTAAATTTCGATTGAATAATGGATTTTAAAATGAAAGATAATTCCAAAGGTCGTTGAACTCAATTTTCAAAACATTTAAATTTTCCCCATACTACACTCAACTTCGTTAACAATTAGTACTTGGGCAACAGTTAAGAGACATTAATTAATCAAATTTCTAATTAAGTTGCATTAAAAATTAAATTATTAGTATTAAAAAAATAAACGCTACTTGTCGAATTAATTATTACTGATACCCTTTAGATTAGGTTGCTTAAGCAAGAAGTAAAGCATAAATAGGGTTTAACAATTCTGTTGCTAAGGGTTGTTTATAAAAATGGATCAGAAATCTCCCATGCCAACTTAATGATAAAAATTTACTCTTGCCTTTTGACTGGAATTTGGCCTTAGTAACCGTTGACCTGAGTGCCTGTCAAAATTCATACAATCCTTCTAGGCATCTAGCTTTAAAATGAGGCATCGATAACAACAATCAGTCGCCATTTACGCAAGCTACTGATTTTCAAAAGCCTATACCACATTTACAAACACACTGTACATCTCAAAGTAGGAAATGTTAATTTAAAATAATGAATTCGAATTTGTACGAACTTTCTTTAGCATTATCTAGCACGCGCACGTCTTTTTTTCTTTTATAAAAAAAAGGACCCTTAAACTTTATGCTGAAATCGTGAAATTTTTGGTTTAAATCTATTAATTCCCAATGATTTTTTGTACCACGCCCTTATATAATTGTAAAATAATCAATTAAAAAAGTCGGAAGTATCACAACACAATCATTCCTATAGGTCGTCTTCAATTTGGCATTTCAAATTCAAGTTTTCGATTATGATGAAGTCATCTTTGAGAAAAATTTGGGAAAAAAAAACACCCTAAATACTGTTATTATGTGCAAAAAAAAAGATTCATTACGTTAATTTCATGTAACCAAAACCTTTTAATCAATCACTTTCTCATTTAGACTAATTAATTTGTTATCGATTTCTGTACCAAGGACTCTTTTCGTCAATGAACTTTTTTTTTATATTTGATAGTATTGTTGTAAAGGAATTATTGAACAGGTAGTTATAATTTTCATGATTGTTTTACAATTGATTAATTAACTAGTTAAAAATTTACTCCTAATTGTTGTTTTGTACATCCCATACCGTAATGTTTAAAATAAATAATAAAAAGTATAAACCACGCGCAACAATGGATGGATTTGGTATAAAAAATAATAATAACAATACAGGCTTGTCCATAGCCATTGGCACTGATTTGTTCCACTAAACTACAATGGTTTTAAAATTCAGTACTCAAAATCTGATTCTTATGCTATCATAAATTTATGATCCGTATCACTTTTTTTTTATTAGGTCTTATTAAATGTAGCATTGTCTTATTATACACGTTTGAGTATAGATTAATTCTTAATTGTTGTTCTGCCTCTATGATCCATTTCCAAAGAAGTGATCTTCTTATTAACAAATCTTTATAATTCTTTCATTTTATTTCAAAATGAATACTTCACTTTCAAATGATGAGGACGCGTAAATAACTACATCTCCAATTTGTATTCCTAACTTCAAATTACTTTTAATTTAAAAAGAATAAGATATATTTTCTTTTAGAATTAGCATAGAATATACAATTTATTTGTAAAAAATTAATTAGAAATTAATTAGGCGATAGATCACGTCACCTTTGAGAAGAGATTTTATCACATTGGCATATCTACAGATCTTTATCTTTATGTTGTAAATTAATTGGTTAAAGATATGAAGAAATATAAGTTTTTTTAATGAAAGTTAGGAAATATGGTTAACCACTACTGTATTCCTAGAGTATTTAAAGGTGAAAGCCTTATACGTCTTTTTCATAACAATTAACTTAATATTAGAAATTAAGTAGCAACCTCTAGAAACCGCGAACAGAGAGGCAATAGGTTATGAAAAATGTGATACTGGAAAGAGAAAATTGAGAAAATTTTAGAAAAAAGGGAAACCTTGGTAAAGTTTTGATGAAAAGTACAACTAACAAGGTTATGAGTAAGTTACATATTAAGTGAAATTAAGGGAAATTGGGAAGACAGGAAGAAAAACTGAGGGAACAGTGGAGAAGAAAAGCAAATAAGGCCTTGTTGCCATGTTTGCTTTTTTTGACCAGAGTTAAGCTACTCGGCTTGCTTACCTCTGGTCAAGAAATTAGGATTGTTCTGTATGGAAAATAAGCATTTATAGAGTATAGTTCCAACAGTAACGGAAGAAGGTTTGGGAGAATAGGTAATTAGAGAACGGTTGGGAAAAAATACAAATCGGTGAAATAGTAGTCAAGATGAGCTGAATAGAAAATTTAAGAAAAATTTCTGATTAGCATATTTCACAGCATTAGGTATTAATACACTATGAGTTTCCTATGATTAGCAAAGTCTGTTACATATAAGCTTCTTGCGGAAAATTTGAAAATGATGCTATTTCGAGATAAGAATTTCCTTTATTAGTACATAATGATAATATGGAAATATCTGCAAATAACAGAATCCAAATTTCCTATGAGTAGCATAAATTTGTCTACAATTACTACTACAGAATAATGCTCCTAGTAAGACAATAAATACTATGAAACTAGGGACTTTTGTATCTTATATAATATTAATGGACGAACAGACGAATACATACATTAATTTCATAACCCCTTTGAAGTTCCAACTAATATGGTTTTCGTTGTTAATAATGTCTTGATCAGACGACATGTAGTCAGTGAACAAAATGCATAATCATAGCATTGAATTCTATGCCAATATGGCTTTCTCCCTTATGAATAGCAATTGCAGAGTGCCAACAAACCATGATGTTAGCAGAATGGAAAGTTATTTTTGCAGCTAGTGCGAAATAATTTGTTATGATAATGCTTGGTGTGTAGTTATTGTGATGAATAGTTCACAAATGAATAGCTTGTTTNGATCAGAAATCTCCCATGCCAACTTAATGATAAAAATTTACTCTTGCCTTTTGACTGGAATTTGGCCTTAGTAAAATATTATTTATTTTCGAAATAATTTGTTATGATAATGCTTGGTGTGTAGTTATTGTGATGAATAGTTCACAAATGAATAGCTTGTTTTCATTCTTTATTTTTTTCTTATTAAATCACGGTCGGGTAAGTTGGCTATTGTTATATTCTAACAAAACCGTCTTCATTATTTTGTCATTCGCAAATTTTTAATTTTATTTAATCATCATGACTTTCACTTTTAATTAGATTACTTATAAGTTATTATTTTTAAATTAATCAAGAAAAAAAATTTTTTTTTTCACCTTTTCATATTTACTAATCCCCAAATTTAAAGTCTATATTGTTTTAAACATAAAAAATAGCCTTCAAATCCGTTGACCTCTAGAGTCCAATTTTAATATCAATTCGGCACTTGGTATTTAATATCTTTCCGCATCATAAAGCATAAAATATTTTTCGTTACATTGCCTAAAACTCATCGTAGGGTTACCTGTCGCAATGAAAACATACCGTAATTAATAATTATATAATCCCTACCTGTTTAATAACCAACAAGAGTTTAGCTCAAAATTTTTAAATGATCTTTTTATGCGTAATAATTTATGATGCTCCCGATTTTTGTCAAGTAACGTAACCTGTGACGAGTTTTCGTTGAAACAAAAATTTCTGCGGTATAAATTTATTACGTAAACGAGTTAGTTGTCTAACTTGCGGCAATTTCTGAGTAAGTTGCATAGCATGAAGGATACAATACAATGGGTACTTACAAACACCATGTTTTAAAAAGTATTACAAAAAAAAAGCTTAAGTATCCTTTGTCATGAATTTACAGTATACTTATACAAACATTTAAAATGAAATATTATAATTAATTCAAATTTGTTAAGTCAAATTTGTAAAAAATCACATGGTTAAATTGGCATGAAAGCTTGCAGAAAGGTAAAGGTGACAAAGCAGGTACAAAATTATAGTCGACAAAACCAAAACTTTAGATTTTAGTGTACAAATGATAAAAATTATCCAAATTAGTTCAAATGAATTAAGTTGTTTTTTTAAATAGCGAAAGTAGTAACCTAGAAAACATGCACCTTAAAAATCTTAATTTTACCAAGATCAATATAAAACTCATAATATTATGAAGGGTAGGGTACCTTTGCTAATAATTTACAACAAAACAAAGAAAAGGTAGTATCCATTGAAGTACAGAAAGCAAAAAGTAATAACTACACATACAGTATGGAAAAAATTATTAGACGAAATTAGAAGTGAGCAAATGCACAACAATAGCCGGAACTTCTTGAAGGAATTATATTACATATCCAGGGATTCATTCTTCTGAGAACAATGATATAGACTAAACTCATTTAAAATAACAATTAAATAGTAACAATTAGCTTTGAGTACATGCATAGGTAGGTAAGGTTTAGTAGGTACTCCTACGTCTACACCTACCTGGAAGAATATAATTTTAACCTCCAGGAGCTAAAATTTAACCAAGTGGAGTCCTGGGAAGCTATAAAAAAGCTCATGTTTTTATTTTTTTGACACATAAACACATGAAAATAAAATAAAAATCTTGTGGATGGATAAAAGGAGTGGTTCGAGGGTTACTAATCCTTAAGACCCATCCAGGTGAAAAACTAAACACATGACAACCAAAAAAGGAATTCATGATGTTGATTTTACATGAAATAATAGGAAAAAGAGAGACTTTGAGACGTTATTGTTTTATCCATTTTCAACAATGATATAAAATTCCAGAAAACTTGTGAAGAGGAAGCCTTATCATCAGAAATTTATGTTAATTGAACTGAAGGGTTAAGTTGATTTCCTCTATGTTACCTGACAACTTTTTCCCTAGTAATTTAACTAGAAAAGAAAAAGTTTATCATTTTACTGGAAAAACGTGAGAGAAGACAATGAACTTTACTTGTAAAAATTAGTAGATTATAAATTACATATTATAAAGAATTTGAAGTAAATTGATGACATGACAAATAAGTTCAAATTGGCATAGATTCAAGTAACAATGACTTGTTTCAAGTCATTTTAGTATTTATGTTACTGTAAATTGAAAGAGAAAGCTAATTTTTCGTCTTAGGTCAGCCAAATTACAAGAGATTTGTTAATAAATGGCTGCACTGTACATATGTAATCACCCCATACATACCTCCATCAAATCCCAATGGATTTTCTTTTTTTTTTTGGCTTAATTCGATTGTTTTGGCTGAGTTCGATTGTTTTGACTTAATAATTCACCTTGATCGAAATATGTAATGGAAATATCGTAACTTTGCTGGCATTGAAAGTGATTGAGGACTTGGAATTTATAAAAATCCAAATGATTTAGGTGATGTTAATTAATTCAGGCTTGCAACAACTCCCTCTTGATTGCATCTTGCATGTTTAGTTTACTTGTACAGAGCTGTAACGACATCTAAAAATGCATTGTCACAGAATGGAATGAAGTTGTAAACTGTGTAACATTTACAACATCTTTAGTTTTTGCAACATTAAACTACCTAAAAACAAAAAGCGACTCAATCTGATCTTTAAAAATTTGGAAAGTACAATAAAGCAATAATTTAAGGTTTTAAGTTGTCCCAATCAAAAATAATGTTGCAACATACAGGGTGGTTAACTATTTTTTTTCGCATTCCAGAAAATCTACCTGAATTCAATTTTATTATTTTTTATATGTTATAGCTATATTTTTTATATATTATAGCTATATTTTTCAATTGTTATGGTTATTTTCTTATGTCAAGACAATTATTCTCAGATTTTTACAACTTTGCTACTACTTAAGCCCCTCCTACAAATCCAAAAATTAAGATTCCAAATTCCCAAAACCTCATTCCATTCCAAATAGATTTTCTACTAAAGTGGGAACTTATGGTTTATATTTGAAACAATAAAATTCATAACCGTAAACAAACCCACGCTACCAGGTTTTTCATTGAGAAGAAAATTAGCTTTTAGAGAAAGAGGGGCTTAAGTAGCCAAAAAAAAAAATCCGACAGTATATACAGTCCGACATTAGTTTATAATCTTATAAAATATCGTATAATCTTCCTTGTGTCTTGACACAAGGAAGCTACTTTTGGCTCTCATCATGCTATTTGCTGGAGAAAACAAGTGCTTATAAATTTGGGTTAAATCAGCATCGTGCACAAAATGTTTTTCAGGGAAAGTGTTAAGTTTCAGATAAATCATTTATAAGTGGAATATAATTTCGTAAAAATCAAACCTAAATAATCACTAGAACAGAAGTTAAAATTTTTTTGAAAATTGAAATTTTTGGATATTCTTTTGAGACATTGTATTTAAGAGATTGACGTCTCAAAAGAACATCCAAAAATTTCAATTCTATGGCAACTTTCTCCAGCAAGGGCAGAGGACCAAAAGTATCTTAGTTTCTCTATGCCTTATAAAATAATGTCGGGCTTTATATAAGGTTGGATAAACACACAAGTTGAATCAGGATAATTCAAGTGAAATTTATGTTATTTAAAATATTTTGATTTAGAACTTGTTCTATCCTAGGATCAAGATCAACAAGCTTTGTCATAAAATAGTCAAAACTACTGCAAAAGTAAAGAAAAAAAATTAATCACCCTGTATTAAAATAAGGTAACAAAAAAAAATTGTTTTTACGTCAAATTTTTCTACAACTTCCTAATACAGGTTTGTTCAAATGTGATTTCAAGGTTGAAATTGAAAACCTAATCTTATGAGTTAGATCTGATCTGATACCAAACTTGTCTCTAAGTTGATAAATCAATGAAACTAAGGAATTAGGATAATGAACTAAAGATGAAGTTGGTCCATCCTGAGGCTATTGCTAAGGCTAGTAAGATTACATGTGCAGATTCTTAAAAAAAATCAATGGATCCCTGTGTAAATAATGAAGGAATTGTCAATTAGACATTTCATTCACGTTTTTGAATCCTTTCCTTCGGATTGGTTAAGCATAAGGAAACCAAGATCATGAACATTGTTGAAACAACCTTATGGGAATAGTCATTGTTCTTTCATCCATTTCGTAATAAATATCAATCTTCAACATTGGTCTTACTTGACTAACCTAACGGTACATCTCACTACTCAAATTGACATCGATATTTATATAATTATTCATAACCTGACATTGTAAAGAAACGGAAGACAATCAAAACGGTCACAATCACTCTAAAATACTTAAAAATCTGTTAGATTTTGACACCTATTACCCCAAAACTCAAAATGTTAGAAGAGTTTGTAATGATCTATCACCTTATTTCCTAAGAAACCTAACCTAACGGTGTATAGAGTGATTCTTGACTAAACAAAACTGTTTCTTAATTTTTGGGCGTTATATTTCCCATGTCCAATGTGACCTTTCCTTGAATTTGAGTCAAATTACCTAAAACATTATACCATAATGGATGTTAAAATACTTTAAGCCCTTAACCATCAACAACAGAAGAACCTGATACAGTAAACATGATCATTTGAGAAACAAATAATTTATAAAGTAGAGCACCTAGTCTCTTTTCCCTATGAAAACTGGTTTTCATTACCTTTAATTCCAATACATTTTTGCTCAAGTCATTATTATTATTATAATTTTTGCAAAGAGAAAATTTTTTTTTTTGCAAAGAATATAAAGATGACAGAAGATGAGAAGTAGAAAATCAGACCGTGGTCATCATATTGCCCATCATATGCCTATGAGGGATCCAATTCACAATATGAGATCATTGATCTAGTTCTTTAATCTTTAAAATGCTAATACTAACTCCAGTTTAGTTGTTAACTTTGTACGACAGTCATGTCCAACCATTATTTATCTGACAGTCTGGGCTCGTTTTCTGTTTTTGTCCATTAATCATTGTATCATCATCAAGAGGTTGAATGACTTTGTTAGATTGGTTTCACTTGTAAAGAGTCGAACCAAATACTCTGATCACTCTGTCTCTTGTCATTGGTTTAATTGTGCCAAACTAGGCGTTGGATCCTACTCTGACACCCGAAAATTTTACTAATTTATAATACTTTAGTCATTTCATTTCACAAACCATTGTTATAAAAAATTAATCTCTGAGAGAAATCTTAGAGGCGTTTTTTGTATTCTTAGAACCACAATGAAGGAGATAATCTAGAAACGTACAGGTGATACTGGAATGTAACTAATTAACTACAGCTTTACAAATGCTAAAAATTTGTGTCTTTTTTTAAGCTATTGTTGAGGTACTACTTAAACCTATTGTGAAAAAAAAATAAGTTTTTTGTTGTATGCACCTGCATGTAAGGTTATTTATAAATTCATTAAGCTATATGCTTATATCGCAGTATCGTATCCATAAACACGGTAGTAGTAAATTAGCTATAAGCTGAAAGTGACTAAATTATATAGTAAGGCTTATTTAGTTAAAAAATATTAATTAAAAAGAAGCAAAATTGATGTCACTCTAGAGGTCTACCCAGTTGATCTAAATGATTGAAATTTGAAGCATATCAATCATAAAATCATCTGCAATTTGTCAATCTTCTAGGTCAAGTTAGTTTGACCTCCAGTAATATAAAATGAAATCATTTTTGCTTTTTTTTTTTTTTTTTTGAAGCAATGTTAATGAATGTGACTGTATATGTACAGTGACACTGATAAATTCGAAAGCTCTCGTGTGCAAATGTGCTAAAAAAAAGTAAAGACAGAAGGAAAAGGCGTGAGGAAGTCAAGGGAAGGGTTTATAATTAGCAAAATGAGGGTTGCACTTTTATCTTTGTAAATTCACATTCAGCAAAATTTTGAAGTATACACAAGTCAAAAAAAAAAAAAAAATTTTTTTTTAAATAAAATTGGAAAATAAACAATTTGACTGTGTAAAGAAAATTTACAGACTCACAGATGGGAAAGCTCTAAGTTTGAGCCTAAATTAATGCCCAAATAGAAACTTTTTAGTTTATTCTTCTATTTAAATAGTAAAGTAGTTAATTTATGATGTTTAAAATCTCACTATGAATGAAAAGCTTCTATGTCAACAAATTTTAAGTTAACAAATATTAAATTTTAAGTTTGTAATTTGTGAAAATAATAAATTATTATTGTTTTTCAACAAAAGCCTCTGACCTTTTATTATTCTTTGAGTTTGACCTAAGGGCTCGTTGAAAGGGAAACAAAAGACTTTTCATCTTTTCCAAGTACCGTTCATTCGAATTTTCATAAATTTTTTTTTCGCATAAAAAAAAGTAAAAATTCTAAAAAAACTCGTTTTTCCATTGTGTTTTCAGAGTTCAACTTTTCAGTTTTAATCTTAATTACACCGAATAATAATCAAACCGGTAGTAAAATGGCAATAAGAACTTAACTTACCATCACTTCACTCACTTCACTATTCTGATGCTTCCGGTTCAAAAAAAAAATTTCACATTTGAGATTCAATCCGGTAAAAGTTTTGATAGAAATAAAACTCACTAGAAAAAAAAAACTGTTTCCATCATTGAAAAATAACAACTTAAGTGAGANACCGAATAATAATCAAACCGGTAGTAAAATGGCAATAAGAACTTAACTTACCATCACTTCACTCACTTCACTATTGTGATGCTTCCGGTTCAAAAAAAAAATTTCACATTTGAGATTCAATCCGGTAAAAGTTTTGATAGAAATAAAACTCACTAGAAAAAAAAACTGTTTCCATCATTGAAAAATAACAACTTAAGTGAGAGAGAATAATTTGAGAGTGGATCTCAGGGCCGTCTTTGGTGTCTGTAACTTAACTTTTGTAATATGAAAGAAATTGTTATTGTTGAGTTGTGTAGCTAATTACTGGAGTGACCCAGTAGTTGGGTAACCCAAATTTTAGTGTAAGTAAATTGGTAAAAGTGAAGCAGAGGCGTTCTCTTGGCAGTAGGAACATGTGGAATGGTCTAGGACTTGTATTTGGTTTGATGGATCCCGTTAGTTTGGTAAGTTCTTTCGAACATCAGGTAATACAGGCTATGGGATTGGGATTTCTTGAGTAGACCTTCGAACAGGATATTCTACTTCATATTATATGGACACAACCTGCTCGGTTTACCTGCTTCCAACTAACTACATGAGTTGAGAGACTCAAGAATGAGTCCCTCAACAAACTAACCCTCAAAGAACTAAGGGTAGAAAACGGGGATGAAAGTCAAGAGTATTTTTCCTTCTTATTAGGGTGAAGTACTTACTTTACCTCAAGAATACATTACCTAGGACTAGGACGTACTTTGTACTCAACAGTCAACACTAATGAAAAATATTCCCCAATGAATACAAGTCCACCTGATTAGATTAATATTCTTATGTACATTTTGAGAAGTGTGAACTCAACGGTGGCAATGTGGCGGTGGTAGATGTGTAATTTTTATAATTAATTACAACAAATTTTCCTATCTCATGACAGTGTTCTAATTTCTAATAAATTGTATGAAATCTCATCAGGCTTATATAGTCAAAATATCAACTCATCACAACAGTTATGTTGTTTTTTTGTAGGTCATTGTTGTAAACGAATCTATTGTTAGGGATTTTTTATCTTCTATACCTATATATTTCTATATAAGTTAATAATATTTGATTGAATATTGAATATACTTTAACTGATTTTTATCTCCCCTCTTTAGAATTCTGAGATCCCTTGTGTAAAAAGTCAAAGTGTAAAATTTCAACTCACTTCCGGTTCTTAACAATAACCGTTTAATTTCACATTTCAAACAAAATTTAATTGTATACATATACTAAATGTAAAAGGTGAAGGTAGTAGTAACCCTTTGAATAGAAATAATAAATAATCAATGCATCTTGCATCTGGAAGGGTTGCCTTTGCGTTTTCGTTCCATATGGGTTGATGACAGGTATTAACCCTTTGACTTCTGGCTTAAGAAGGTTTTTTTTTTTTTTTTTTTTTTTGAAATGTTACAAATCGAAAATGTATGTCCCCCTAAAATTGGATGGGTTATGTAGTTGCATATGTTAGTAGTTGAGTTTAAGTTGTAGAGGAAGTGGGGGGTAGGGGGAAGAAGCCTTATGTTAGTTGTATTTACTATGGATACTTTAATAGGTCGAATGTCCATGAGAAGAAACAATTTCTTATTCAGAGGCGTAACAGACAGGTGAGCTTAAATATAATTTTTTTTTTCTTTCTATTGATGCAAATAAGGACAGGAGTAACAAAAGAATTAAGTAGAATTTCCTTCAACCTCTGTGTACATTCTCAAATTATGAAGCATCTTTTAAAGCATGAAGCATTTGGTCATAGTGCTCAAAATGAGATCACTGATCCATTCAGTCTAGTCAAAATGACGCTAATCATTTGCTCCAGCAGCATTAACTCTCTTTCTTACCATATTCTTTTTGACATCATAAAAATAACTTTCACTACTACCGTGTCTCAATTTTAATAATTGGCGGGCTGACCCGCCACTTTGAGTTTGAGACAGGGATTGCCACAAAAATTTGGTCTCTGGTGGGGTACGATCCCACGTCTTGGGTATTCCGGACCCAACGCACTAACCGTTTGTGCTACAGAGCCTAGTTGGGCAATCATGTTCTCAAACTCAATACAACTCCGAACTCTCCTTCCTGGTCATTCATTGCCAGGTAAGGTGTCTACTGTCTCATTTATGAGTACAGTAGTGGGGATTGAGTCTTATGCTCAAATCCCCACATAATCTAGCACAGGGAGTGAAAAAAAAACTGAAATGAAACTGAGTTTTGAAATTTCATTGAATTTATAAATAATAAAAGTTAGTAATAGTAATAGCTTCTGGGTTCGATTGTAAACAGTTGTTGAATTCAATATGGTTCATTGTACCCTTGCGGGTCTTATAATAAGGGATCAAGGGTTTATCAGTAACTGTTGTTGCCCTATGGCTATTTCTGTCAACCCTGATGATAACCTTTAAGAAGGATTACAGTGTACCAACAAGCTTAATTTTAACACTGAATTTTGATTATTTAAGTATTAAAACATAAGTTGGAGTTGGAGGGAGTTGTTATAGTTAATAGTACATAATAAATAATTTATCAAATTAGACTTTTAGAAGTTGTTTTGGAGTTAATTAAAAAAATTTATTTAAAGGCAGTAAATTATTTAAATTTAAATTGGAAATTGAAAATGCTGAATACAGCAGTAAGTAGACTTGGATTTATTGGAGCTGGTCAAATGGCAAGAGCTATTGGGTTTCCGTTGATACAGAAAGGTAATTAATTATTTATAAATTTTTGTTTATTTTAATACAATGCGCTCCAGATTGTTAAGAACGCTGGAAGCTAATTTTGCCCCAAGCAATTTCTGGGATAAGCAGCCTTTTTTATGAATATGAGCAGTTTATTTTGGATAAAAACTTTATTTTTTCCGGGGGAGGGGGGGTCTTAACGGTTTCAGAAAAACCATTGGAAAGTAGTGTTTCACATCAAAAAAATAAAGTCCTTACGAATTGGATGAAATGTTATAATTTTTTTAATTTTTTTTTTGAATATTATTTTGAGACGATGTTCAAAGAGATGGACTTTTCAAAAGAATATCCATAAATTTAAATTTTCAAAAAATCATAACTTCTCATCAAATGTTTGTAGACTTGATTTATGTTGACGTGGAACACCAAATGTCTTTTGGAAATTGTTAAGACTTTCGCCATAAAAAAATTTTTTTTTGCCCAAGATAAATGCCTCGTATTCTAATGAATGTTGCTTTACCTGAAAAGAACATGGGACAAAAGTAGCTTCCAGCGTTCTTAAGAATCTAATGCGCACTGTATAATACATTTCTAAAAGACTGTCGCAACATACAAGGTTATCCAAACGGTTTGACTCCCTTGACGTAGCTGCATGAATTTCAATCAATAATTTTACGTAGTAATAGATTTTGGTGGGAAATTCTGGTAAGCCGTCAAGGTCTTATAACGTACATAAAACTAATTTGGTCTTATATAAAAGCTTTTTGAATGAAATAAGCGATTATATTTAATTTGTTGACAGGAACTTAAGTAATTAAATGAAGAACCAATGCTAATCAAAATTTAAGGCATACTACTGTAATTAGTCTGTTATTTTCGCTTTAAAAATTGTCGTTTTAATAACGGAAACATGATATTGAAGTTCAGCTGACATTATTTTAATTCTTAACCAAATTTTACAAAAACTATAACTTTAATGTCGGAGTGATTCGAACTTCCTTAATCTAAACTAATCTCTTTCATTGGGAATATTTAATTGAATTAATATATAATATTTAATTATTTAAATCCTAAGTATAGAGGAATTTGGCCACTTAACTTTTAAAAAGAGTTTAAGAAGCGGACGAGTACTGTTAGATTGACACTTTTGATGAGCGGTTATCGAAATATTTGATCGCAAATTGGAAAATACTTTGTTGCCTGAAAAATTTAAAAATTTACAAAAATTCCTAGAATTCTTATGACTACTAAAGCTGACCCTTAGTTCGAATTACTTGCACATACGTGTTTGAACTAACTTATTATGGTTAATCGATGTTCAGCTCAAACATTTTGTTGTGTTTTTCCAGGTTTCAGAAGGTCAATTGTTCAATAATATAGGTTAACGAATAAAAATTGCATTTTATTTACTTTATCTATTTTGAAAATACATTGAAGAATTTAAGAATAAAAGGTAGGAAGAGACGTTTGGGGAAGGATGTTAGTAAATAACGGGAGCAGTGGGAAAAAAGGGACTGACGTAAATTGAGAATTTACTATTACTAATCGCGCGAATTTCATATTAGTAGTATTTTTTTTGGATTAAGCGGGATTTTGTATTGTGGAAAACGGGTTTCCTAATTTCCCTAGTAATACCACTGAGGAAATGACAGCATCACAACAAGAAGTTCTTAGAATTCGTTTCGGACGACTGATTGAATCCAACCCGGGTGTTACGAAATTGGAGGTTGTTAAACATTTTCAACTGGAAAATATTCGTAAGCAAACAATTTATAGGATAACCAAAAGGGTTGAAAATGGAATCCCAATGGAAAAAAAAAGTTGGTTCCGGCAAAAAGCCCAAAATTACGACGAAAGAGAAAGTCCGTAAACTGGAAAAGCTTTTTGAAGAAAGCGACAAGATTAGTCAACGGGACGCAGCAAAAAAATTCAAATGCAGTCATCGACATATTCTACGGACACTACAAGACAAGACCAACATCAAATGTTTCAGAAAAGTCGATCCCCGGAGTACACGGAAGAGCAAATTCTCAAAGTGAAAACTCAGTGCCGAAGATTATGCAGAAATTCTCAAAAAAAAAGTTCATCATTGACGACGAACATTACTTCCCCTTAAGCAAAGCTCTTATTCCTGGAAACAGTAAATATTACTCCACAGACAGGCAGAGTACTAGTCCAGAGGTAAAACTAAAATTTAGACACAAGTTTGAAAAAAAAATTATGATTTGGATTGCACTTTCACCGGATGGAATCAGTACTCCTTACTTCATCCCATCAGGCCTCGCCATTAATCAGAATATTTATAAAACTCAGTGTCTTGCAAAGAGACTCATCCCATTCATCGAGAAACATCATTCGGACGGCAATTACATCTTCTTGCCAGACAAAGCATCTTCTCATTACGCGAAATCCGTGATTGACTTTCCAAGAGAAAGTCGTTCATTTTGTACCAAAGGAAGAAAATCCAACCAACTTACCCCAAGCCCGTCCAATAGAAGATTTTTTTGGTTATTTAGATCAACTAGTGTACAGAGGTGGTTGGAAAGCCACTGACACTACTGCTTTAATGAAAAGAGTGAAGTAATTGCTTGAAACAAGTGGACATATCAGTCGTCCGAAGGAGTATGGAGAAAGTTCGCAAACTATTGCGCGCCTGTGCCGAAAATGGACCATACTCTATCAACCATTAGTGGAACCGTAAGGCAAATATTATGCTTTATCGAATGGAATTACATTCGGAATTTTATATTTGCAGGAACTTGATCAAAATATGAAATTTACATCAGTCCCTTTTTTTCCGCTGCACCCGTTACTACTAGCATATATTTAGTTTCCAGAAAGTAAGAGAGAAAAGTAAAATACCTAGATTGAGCATGTTTTGGTCTTATATAAGTGCCATCTGGTACGAAATTGGGCTTAGAATTAGGGTCTTATATTCTATTTGGTCTTATAATCATTGGTCTTGTATCGCGATATTTCCACAAACCAAAAACATTGTTCAAAACCAAGTGCGCCAAAAATAATAATAAATTGGGCTTATAAAGGATCATCTTATAAGCGTGCTCCACTGTTTAGAATTTGCCAACTAAATAATTTTATTGTTAAATTAGCAGAAGGATAGTACTTTATTTTCCAAAATGAATCAATATTCTAAGCAATGTCTGAAACTGGCAAATCTATTAAAATCAAAAGGCTACAACGGTGGATGAAAAACTTTGGATAACCCTGTATAATTATCTGAATTTGAAAATTCAATCAAAATTTAATTATAATTTTTATTGGATTTGTTGAAGCTTAAAGAAATAAATTCAACATTATGAACATTTCAAATAATGTGTCTTTATGATTTAAAAATTTGTAAACATGGTTGAAACTTTAGAACTTAAAAATGCCATCTGTTGGTAAAACTAAATTTAACAAAATGTTAATATATTTTAGTTAAATTTTGTAGGTATTTTGAAACCAGACCAAATTACTACAAGTAGTCCAGAAGAATCCCATTTAATCCCTTGGAGGAAAATCGGATGTCAGACTACTTCTGATAATTGCAAAGTAGTTGACTCGTCAGATGCTATCATTTGGGCTGTGAAGCCACAAATGTTCGCAGAAGCAGCTAAAGTACTTAGCAGAACTAGTACTAGCCGAAAGTTTCATATATCCATCATGGCTGGTCTTCAACTTGGTGTCTTCAAAGAGACACTTCTAGGTTCTACCAATGAGAAGGAAGGAATTGGAAGTGCTCGAGTGATGCCAAACATTGGTATGAAGGTTGGAGCTGGTTGTTCAGTATACACAATGGGTCCTGAAACAACTGACAATGAGAAACAATTCCTCTGGAAGCTACTGTCAACAAATGGTCTAGTTTATGAAGTTCACGAAACACAAATTAATGCCTACTGTGGTCTCTTCGGTTCTGGTATTGGCTTCATGTTCATTGTTTTAGAAGCAATGTCAGATGCGGCAGTTTGTATGGGAATACCAAGGGACTTGAGCTTGACAATTGCAGCACAAACAATGAAAGGTGCAGCGGAATTAGTACTAGACGAAAAGGAACATATTCATCCTGCCATTTTGAAAGACTCAGTTTGTTCTCCTGGTGGGACAACAATTGCAGGAGTGGCTGAAATGGAGAAATATGGAGTCCGCATTGGTATAATCAGTGCCATTGTTGCAGCGACGAAACGAGGAGAGGAACTAGGGAAAAAATAAAAAAAAACTTATATCAAAAGAAACAATATTATATACTTTTAGATGTTACAAGAAGAATGTTCTAAGAAAATTCAAAATTTTAAATTCAACCAATCATATTTGATTAGAAACATATTCTTCCAATCACTGATTGGCTGAATTTACTATTTTTAAATTTTTTTGTCCATCCTTAATGAAACATTCAGTACTTACAGTTTACTTGATAATCTTAACTATTGTGATTACTAGGTTACCTAATTTTGATGAAAATTTTTGTCGTTGTAATTTGTACAAAGAAATGGTTTCACCCTGTAATTTTATTAAAACGATAAATTGAAACTGAAAACATTATGATTGACTAAACTAAAAATTTAGTTTGATTTAGACATGTATTTAAAACTAAATCTTAAGACAAAAACAGTTAAATTCGGTTTGTAGGTCTTTAGATTTCGTTACAAATGTTGGTAGTTACAAATTACGAATTACAAATTACAAATTACAAATAAGTGATTTAAAATCAGGTCAGATCAGGTCTCTATTTCAAATTGGACGACATGATGGATAATTTCAAAAATTATTTCAAAACTATTCATTTTTTATTTGTTTCTTTACTCCGTGAAAGCCATCCAGGAAACGATGAGTCGTTAGGTATAGATTTTGATCTTTTTACAGGACCATTTTTTCCAGAAGTTGAAATTTTGTTCATTTGTTTTTCTTTTTGTCCATACTTCTCATCGCTAAAATTTTCAGATGTTTCGGAATGTCTCTTGGGAGGTACTGGAGAAACGCTTTTTCTATTTGGACTAGAAAACCATAATAATAGTGTAGTAATATTTCATATAGAAATTAATTTGATTACAAGAGAATTTAGGAAGTATATTAACGTATTAACCCTATGTTAACAGAATTCTAACATTAATTTTGTTACTATTAGTAATTAAGATAAATGATTTATGATTAGTGTGAAAGTGAATAGTAACAACAGGCACTTAGGATGATACTGAAGAAAGATTGATCACTTAAGATAATTACATAAGAAATTAGTGGAAACTGTAGTCAAAATTATTACAATGATAGCATCTATTATGTACTACAAGTTAAGAAGTTAACTTAATTTAAGTTAATTTTTGCAACTTGTCCCAGCCAAATAATAATTGTTTTAGTATAGATTTGAAGAGCTTGTTGTAATGCTTCACCTTCGAGGTGGCTTTGGTGGACGTCGATATTTTGCTTCCTTATTTCCATCTTCGTCATAATGGACTTCATATTTTTCACGATAGTTACGAGGTCTCCAAGGAGCTAATACAGACATTGATCGAGCCAAATGACGGGTTTGCCTCTGTGGACCAGACTGAAATTAAAAATAATTATAAAATTACATCCAAATTACTCTTCACATATAGAGAAAAAAAAATATTTTTTTTTTGCCAATTGGATAATAGAAATTCTCCTAAATTAGCAAAAAGCTGGATCAGTCGTGACTAAATTTTGATTAAAAAGATGTTGAGATGATATCCAGAAAATTGAACCCAAGTAAGGTAAGACTAGATTAAGTAGATATGTCAAAATTAATTATAGTTACATAGTTTGAAATCTCATCTTTTGACAGCGTCCGTCGTTGCAATCCCATTGGTGGAGGGATTTCCGCCACAGTGGGAGCATGGAGAAACACGGATCTTGAACCCATGGATCCTATGTTAGTACTGCTTCCTTTACTGAATCGACTCTCACTTTCTTCTGAACTGTTTAATCCTAATAACAAATTAGCACACACACAAAAAAAAAACAATAAAAATTAATAAAAATTTGTAAATTTTTTTAGTTAGTAATCATAATCATGGTTTCTGAGAGTAAGGTTTGGTTTCCAGTAAGAAAATTTATGTTGTTGAAATGGAAATTATTGAACTTTGGAAAGCAGTACTGGTCCAACAAGTCCAACCTCTCTACAAAGTCGTGAGTTTAGAGATGTACAATATTGTTATTTAAGTTTTTAAAACATATCATTAGGATTTGATTAGAAATTCTATGAAATGATGCTAAAAACTCATCATCACGATGAGTTTAGGGCCGGGTAGGGTTGAGGGGAGAGTGGAGAGAAAAAAATTTTTATAAAAATTGGCAAAACTTGGGTAAAGATTTATGACTGACTTGAGCAAACCTAAAAAGCTGTTTTCTCTACCACTTGTGGTCAAATGTCCTTCAAATGATATAATTTCTGTCAACTTTTGGCAAGTTAGTTATATAATAATGACATTAATAAGAAAAAATAAATAAAAATCCATGCCTAGAAATTAATTATTTTCAAACCTAAACCTACCATCATGTCTGCCAATTTTTCTCAAGAGAGTATCCCTTCTGGAAATATGATTGTCATTTTGGACACCATAGTTTTGATCAATTTTACTACTTCGTGCTGGAGAATTGAATCTAGAAGAACTTCTTTGTCGATGAGTTTGATGATTGGCCAAACTTTCAGCATCTGTTTCACCAAAGTATCGTAATTTCTCTAATCCTTTTGATACCAAGGGTGATGTATCACGATGATCATTTCGATACTGTTGAGAATATCGACTACTGTCCAATTCCATTGAACTCTTACTCAATTTTTGACCCAACTTTTGTTTTGAATCTGATTGGTAGTTTGATCCCCAATTGTATCCAGATTCATCAACAGGGGGTGAGTTTGGAGTTATAATGATTTTCGGTGGGGATGATTCATATCGATTATTTGTACGAATATTTCGTCGATCCAATGACTTGGTTCTTGATTCCATGGAATCTTCATTAACCCTCTCCATTGAAGATCTTATGATTGGACGACCCAATGTAACTGATTTATAACCTGTCGTAGCCAAGTCACGACGATAGTCTTCGGAATCATGATCTCCATTGTCATATCGTCTCTCTACCGAAGTCTGTAAATACAAAAGAAAGTTTATAAAAAAATAATGAAACTCTCTCAACCTATCCTAATTCATAAGAAAAATACAATTTTTATAATTCAGATCGTGTTGTGTGGAGTTCTTAAAAAGGAATTTTTTGGATTCTATAGTGAAAGGTTAATCACCGTTAGCAGACAATGTTTCTTAATTTCTTCAGTAGTCCCTAACCCAAGTGTTTGGTTACAATAATGAATAAGTTATTGCCATTTTAGTACTTATGGTTGCTTACCAAGAAACGAGTTTTACATTATACATATTAGAGGAAGTAAGTCCAAAACTCCACCTACGACAATGAGGTTTGCAAAAAAAAAAAAAAAAAAAAAAAAATATTTTTTTTGCAATCATTTTCTACAACAATGGAATTGGTGTAGTAGGTCTTTCTGAAAACGACAAATTCACAGGAAGGAACTTTCTGATGATTTGGAACTTCTTATGTTGTAAACTTATTCAATTTTTGTTAACAATTGAAGGAAATTTTTTGACATAATATTGCAAATATAATAAAAGGAAAACGTCACTACCGATTTTGGCATTAAACTAAACAATAGAAGAGTTCTCACACAGAAAGTCGACGTCATTTGCTAAAGTCATTTTAAATTTTTTACTGTTTCGTGATAACTAACAGTTTGCAAAGTGCAAATATAATATATCTTCTTGACTCATTCATCATGAAGGATGATGCATTTTTTTAAAGTATTTTTTTTTACAAAAATGGTAATGTGCAAAAATTTGTACAACTCATCAACACCTGAGAACTGAGAACTGAGAACTGAGAACTGCGAGAACTGAGATTTAAGTCGTATATTGCCAATTTCAACAAAGTTTGGGGCTTAGTGTGAATTAATTGTAACCACATTATGAGTGTTGTCTCACTCTATTAATAGCACTCTATAGAAACAAAAAAACAAGAGGATTGTTAAGTGGTATCCAATAGAAACTAACATTGATGTAAAGGATTGTAAATTGGGTGTAGAGAGGCGTCTTGTCCTTTCTGTCAGTTAGGATCTAACCATTTCAAATGAGTAATCCACGGTTAGTTGAATTCTGCAATTAAGTTTTTTGCACATGTGTCGTGGTGACTTTGTAAAAATGTAAAAATGACAACTTATAACCTTGCACCACCCCTTAAGAGCAACAATTGCTAAAAAATTTTTGGTCTCACACTGGACCTACTGTTTACTTATTAATTTCACAACTCATTAAGGAGTAATTTAAAATTCAAGGTTACCGTCATCTTCCCAAGACGCCTACACCGCAGACTCCATATTTGATTTATGCTCTCTTAAATTCTTTAAAGGTGCCTGTCTTCACGCGCAGAAAAATTGCAAAATAATATAACAAATATGGAATAAGTACTTAAGGTTTCAATAGACTATTTTCTTAATTGGACATGAGTTCTATAGGAGAACAATTAAAATTATAAAAAAAAATCATTTTTACCTTTCGATAGTCTCCAGAGTTGTAAGATTTCCCACGACTGACCTTATCATGACTTCGTTGATCGTTTTTATCCAATAATCGATAAGATCCATCAACTGAAGACCATGACTAACAATAGAGACCAAAATCAAATTTAATTAGCAGCAAAAAAAAAATTTTTTTTTTTTTTTTTCTAAACTGACTGATCAAGATCAATTTTTTGTTTTAAATAATAATTATTCTTACATGATACTCCCCATCTCGCTTTCTTTCCGCATCATCAATCTCACTGTCAGTTACAACGGTTTTGGATTTGTTGGGTGTTTTGTGAGTAATCAATTTATTATTGTTACTTTTCTTATTTGTTGTATTTTTGTCAAAAAATAATGACAAAAATTTGTTTCGTTGTTTTACTTTTGGATCATTTGATGATTGGCCAGATACTTTTTTTTCCTTATTGGCTAATTTTTTGTCTTTGTTCCGCCTCATTAGGGTGGAGATGAGTCCACCGCCGCTGGACACGGGTGGTTTTGATGATGAACCATTTTGCTGGACAATTGTTTTCTTTTTCATTGTTTCAGACTCATTTTGATTTTTTTGATTTTTCTCCAACGTCTCATCAAAGGATTTGAAATTATTATTATTATTTTTACTGTAGGTGATGTTATTGGTTCGTTTGTAGTCAGAGTCGGATAATGTTGACCTACTTGTACCCGTTTTACTCCAACCATTAGTCTTGACCTCATATTTGGCTGGTTTCCGTTCAATTGAAACTGACCTATCACTTTGTAAAGAAGGTTGAGGATGAGGTCGAGGCACTTCAATACTATATTCACTTGGTGACAAGTATCCAAGTTTATTTGTCATATACTGATAATCCGTATGATTATTCAAATTTGGTACAAAGTTACTCACTAACTTTGCTGAAGGTACCACTGCCGCTGCTTTTCGATTTTCAACATCTCGAACTAATTTTGCTGCAGCAATCCCTGCAGGACTATGTTCTCTTGATGATGAACTATACTGGAACTGTGGAGATGATGACGAAGAGTGATGATCGAAAGATTTAATTTTTGCATGTCGACTGTCACCGTAAAAAAATGGTCGTTCAGTTAGTCTCGGTGGTGAAGAGGATGAGCGAGGATTAGTAATAAATAAATCATTGTTGTGTATTGTTGTCGAGCGGAGTGAGTCCTCTTCGTCATTGCTATTTAGTAGAACTGTCGTTACATTATTCTTGGAACCATATTGGGAACCATTTCGTGTTTTGTAAGTTGATAAAAGCGCCGATGAGTCGGACCCATTCCCATTTGGATTATTTTTCCAATTTTCTTTGTCGTAAACAAAATGTCGGATATGTTTTTGATAATCGGGACTGTCACTAGGTGACGTCGTAGTCAAGTCGCTAAATTTCTTATGAATTGTTCGTTTCTCTGGTGTTCCATCTTTCTTTTCACCAGAAACGACCTGCGCATAGATGATTTCCCGTCCTTTCTTGTTGCTATGTCCATTTGTAAACTTTTCTGATGTCTTCCCACTACTACTGCTTTCAATGTATGAAAATGGTTGGTTATTGTTGTGTGTGGTGCCGATATAACCTGACTCAACAAAAGATGAGTGAAGTAGCGGCCCCTGGTGTTCTCTTCTCATCGAACCTAACTTCGTCACTAAACTGGATACTCTTGGATTTGTCGCATATCGTGGTGTCATGGAAGACATGTTGTTGTCATGCGTGTCACTACTCAGAGAACTCAAAGGACTTTCTGATATTAATTTGACTTCAAGTTGTTGCTTAGAGTTATGATTCCTATCTTTACTCTTATTATTATTATCACTTCCACTACTACTGCTACTACTACCACCACTATTCGAATCTCCCAAATTATCAAGTCCAGCACGACGTCGTGATGGTTTCTTAATTCNTCACTACTCAGAGAACTCAAAGGACTTTCTGATATTAATTTGACTTCAAGTTGTTGCTTAGAGTTATGATTCCTATCTTTACTCTTATTATTATTATCACTTCCACTACTACTGCTACTACTACTACTACCACCACTATTCGAATCTCCCAAATTATCAAGTCCAGCACGACGTCGTGATGGTTTCTTAATTCNGCTACTACTACCACCACTATTCGAATCTCCCAAATTATCAAGTCCAGCACGACGTCGTGATGGTTTCTTAATTCGACTTACTTTTGAATAATAATTCAAAGGTTTACCACTCACATCCAAAAATTCACTAATTTCACTACTAGTATCACCGTTCTTCAATCGCTCATTCTTGATCCTTTGAATGACGCCGTTGGGAATGAGTTCTGATTTACTACGCTCAAGACGTTTCCCAACTTTCGATGATGGTAGTGAAGATTCAATAGAAGGAGTAGTCCGACACTGGATATTATTCACGTTTTTCAAAATGGTTTCTGCTTCAGTCAACAAATTCTTATGAACCTGTTGAGAATTAAGTTGACTGGTCAAACTTGAACTTATCCAGAGACAACCAGTAGAAGTAAATGATGAAGTGGTTCCTGATGGACTGGGTCTAACTCTACTTGGTTCTAACACAGCAACTATTTGTCCATGAACAATCCCACCTCTAGGAATACGTCTTATACGGACGTCATTATTAAAAGATACTTTCTTACTTTGTAGTGAAGCATCGGATATTTCGGATCTAAGTGATTCTGAGCGATTCAAGATACTAGTTGTCTTCTTCGGTCCAACAACAACTGAGGGCATCTTCGTGCTCAGACTCTCAAAATTTATTCAAACAAGAAAACTTGTCATTAATTCAACTCCTCGCCTTTGGTCAAACCTACAGGAACCCCCACTCATATTGTTGTTCTCACCCACACAAAAGAGCACCGTCTTACTACCACCGAATCCTCGTCATCTTATCCCCAAAAAGATCACGTCATCTACATCTTCTTCCAAAATATAAGTTCGTAGGCATGGATTATGGACATAGTAGTCCTCACTTCCACAATCAACTCTTGTCGATAGAGGTAAACAAATTAGTAGTAAGTAATACTACTCACTTATAACTTGGAATATCCTCTAACAATAGCACTCATTCTCACACTCTGACTCCCGGCTTATTTTGAAGGATATCCGATCCCTCGACATACCTCCCAAGTTCAACAGACCAAAACTGAACAGATCAAAACTGATGATTGGAAAATTTTTTTCTGTCGTCCAGAAAGTGAAAAAGTTTATGATCATTTATAACAACAATGACATGCTAAAGACAAAAGATTTGAGTGGTTATAGGGAAAATATTATTTTTTACAACCAAGTGGAAAGTGTCTTGATAGTTGAGCTATCCATAAATGGAAATTCTGTATGTTAACCCTCTTTCCTTGTCTAAATCAATGGGATCCTCTTGGTAGGGTATCCAGTATCCAACCCTCTGCTTCTTCATTACTTCTTAAAGTATCAAGACTACTATACAAGCACCTGTAATTTACAAAAGGTATATACAAAATCTCAACAGGGATCTTCTGCCTCAATCCCTCATTCTTACACACTTTCACTTCATATTACTTTAAGAACGTGCAAAAAAAAAGTGCAAAAAAATGTCCTTGGCATATTGTTGTCTTTGGGATTTCCTTTCCAACAAGATTTGATAAGATTCAATTCAAATTCAACCCTCTAAGAACTCAAAGAGTTAACTCTCCTTTATGATTCATTAATATTAAATACTCCAGGTAAATCATTGTAAAACTACTAAACCCAACAATAGAATAGAAAGTACAAATCATACAGAAAGTATATTATTATTTTCTTAATAAATTCCGCATCGTGCGTTTTTAAATTTGTATTATTAACTCATCTTTAACTGTCTTTTTCACTGTTAACTAGTTATCATCAATTTTTTTTAAAGAAAATAGTATTAATTTTTATAATCACTCACTACCTTAAACCTGCATAAGATTATTCACACTGCCTGTGTCTTTTCTCTTTATTTTTGTCTCAAGTAACAGGCCATTGACACCTTTTGTCACTTGGACAATTTGTCAGACTTTGAACTCTACCGGGTGGTAATAGGTATATTATTATTATTATTATTATTATTATTATTATTACTACTACAATGTCACTGCCTAAAAGCCAAGTTATGCACATTTATATGTAAACTGAAGTGAGTAATAAATTAGCGGAATTGTTTGAAAAGAAAAGGGTTGAATTTTTCAACCCTTTACATGGTCTTGATCATTCCCTTTAAATCCAGGAGATTAAAATGAACAAAAGATTTTTTTTTTTTTTTTTTTTTTGCAAAATTGACCTGACACATGGAAAGAATAGTTAATAAGTATGAACTCTTTTTCCAATAATAATAATACCTAACCTTCATAGCTCATCTGTGTTGGAATTTATATTTGTATTTGCAATTTATTAATGTGGTTAACTTTTTAGTCATTATCCCAACCTCCGTATAACCAAAAAGAGAGTTACTTCACCAATTTGGTCATGAACGGACCTTACCTTGGCTAAACCAAAATTTCAACCTACCTTCTACCAAATTTTAAAACTATATGGCTTTAAAATTGGCGACAATAACAAGTACTTTGCTAAAAGGAAGAGATCACTTACTCCATTTTGTACGAATTACAACAATAATTCCAAATTCTATGATGCATCTCCCTGCGTAGGAAGGCACCTGTTTTAGAATCTATTGTTCTTCAACAGACACATCAAAAAAAAACCCACGGCGTTTCTTTTCTCTTTATCAATCCNACCCACGGCGTTTCTTTTCTCTTTATCAATCCATCACTGTATCATGAAATGTCAGAAGGAATTTCTTTTTCTTTTTTTTTTGCAAATAAGACTGATTTGGAAATAAGGGAAGAAGAATAAATTTGTTCTAATATTTAATTTAATTTCTNATGATGCATCTCCCTGCGTAGGAAGGCACCTGTTTTAGAATCTATTGTTCTTCAACAGACACATCAAAAAAAAAAAAAAACCCACGGCGTTTCTTTTCTCTTTATCGATCCATCACTGTATCATGAAATGTCAGAAGGAATTTCTTTTTCTTTTTTGCAAATAAGACTGATTTGGAAATAAGGGAAGAAGAATAAATTTGTTCTAATATTTAATTTAATTTCTTAGAATTTTCCACCATCAATGTCACTGATTAGGTAATTTATTTAAATATTACAGACAATGATGTGATCAAACAAGTTCGTCGGGTTGCAAAAGTGCATTTTTGCAGTGACTTCCATTGAAGNTTTCTTTTTTGCAAATAAGACTGATTTGGAAATAAGGGAAGAAGAATAAATTTGTTCTAATATTTAATTTAATTTCTTAGAATTTTCCACCATCAATGTCACTGATTAGGTAATTTATTTAAATATTACAGACAATGATNTTTGTTCTAATATTTAATTTAATTTCTTAGAATTTTCCACCATCAATGTCACTGATTAGGTAATTTATTTAAATATTACAGACAATGATGTGATCAAACAAGTTCGTCGGGTTGCAAAAGTGCATTTTTGCAGTGACTTCCATTGAAGTAAAACGAAAGTTACTAGTGCCAACTTCCTTTTATGTAATAGATACGACTTGTTAAAGTAGAATAAAAAAAATATTCTTACTCATTTCATTATTTTAGGTTTAAGGTAGATTAACTCATTACCTGTTTACTTACAAAAATCATTGTTCGGTAGCAAATAAAAACCGGCTGATNTGTGATCAAACAAGTTCGTCGGGTTGCAAAAGTGCATTTTTGCAGTGACTTCCATTGAAGTAAAACGAAAGTTAGTAGTGCCAACTTCCTTTTATGTAATAGATACGACTTGTTAAAGTAGAATAAAAAAATATTCTTACTCATTTCATTATTTTAAGGTAGATTAACTCATTACCTGTTTACTTACAAAAATCATTGTTCGGTAGCAAATAAAAACCGGCTGATNTTTTAAGGTAGATTAACTCATTACCTGTTTACTTACAAAAATCATTGTTCGGTAGCAAATAAAAACCGGCTGATTTAATAGCAACAGGATACAAAATATATTGAGAATTTTGAGTACTTAGATACTCAAATGGAAACTAAAAAATAAAGAAAAAGTTTTAAATTATTAGATTGTAATTTATCATATTATTATTTTTTTTTAATACATAACATTATCATTGCATCAACATAAGTAGGAATGTGAGCGTATATAATTGCTGATGCCAAAATTGGGAAACATACTACGCAACTTTTAAAAACAAAGCCACTTGTATAGGTTGTATTTGTATTCAAAGTGATTTACTCAAGCGAAAAAAAAAAGAAAATATATAATAATAACCTTAATGGTAAATTAAATTAAGTCATGTAAGAAAATGTAAATTTTATTGTAGTTGGTGTTTATGAGAAGACTAAATGTCCGACGTCTGACTGACCTCTATGACCATATAAATCACTCTGAAAAATCTTATAGTTGTTACTGTCGTAATTCTTATTGAAATAGCTACCAATCCTTTTACTACTTATTAGTTAGTACTGTTATCAAAACAACAATGGATTCAATAAATTCTTTATGTAAAGCAGATACTTAAGCGAAAAGAAGTCCTTACATACAGGAATCCTACAACAAGTGGCAACAATAATAATAATAACAATGATAATTTTTTTTTGCAAGACTTGTTTCCTACTAAAAGATTACGCAACTTGTCAACATTTTATTATATTTAGTTATTAAAATTTTAAATTCAATGACAATAGATATGTTGAAGGAAATCAATCAACGAATTCTGATTGTTGTCTATTATCTTAACAATTGAATCTGAATTTAAAATAAAAAAAAATTATTTAGTAATAAATCTTACTTTGATTTGTATACATATCCGGATAGGTTTAGTAGTTTCACTGGCTTAAGTTGAACCTCTTAATATGAGAACTAGAACAATTGAACTTTCCGTTTTGAATAAGTGAAAACCGGAAGTTGAAAGAGAAGTTTTGAAAAAAGGATCTCAATGTTCTCACAAAATATAAAATAAATACTGGATTGGAATTGAGAAAATATAAAGTAAAATGTTNAAAGGATCTCAATGTTCTCACAAAATATAAAATAAATACTGGATTGGAATTGAGAAAATATAAAGTAAAATGTTGAAACGGAAATCGTGTATCCATTTAAATGGTAGTTTGTGAATGGTGAACCAAAGACGAATTGGGAAAGAGAAGATTTTAACAACTGAAAAAACTTTTTTAGTAATAAGTAANAAAGGATCTCAATGTTCTCACAAAATATAAAATAAATACTGGATTGGAATTGAGAAAATATAAAGTAAAATGTTCAAACGGAAATCGTGTATCCATTTAAATAGTAGTTTGAGAATGGTGAACCAAAGACGAATTGGGAAAGAGAAGATTTTAACAACTGAAAAAACTTTTTTAGTAATAAGTAANAGAATGGTGAACCAAAGACGAATTGGGAAAGAGAAGATTTTAACAACTGAAAAAACTTTTTTAGTAATAAGTAAGTATACTTCATCCTTCCCAAGTAGCCTTATGGGAAGTACATATAATGTATTGGGAAGATGAAAATATACTGGGAAGTTAATACATGATATGGACTTTTATGGAGAGGGTATAATTACCTTCAAGTCACTCATCATCAACACTACTACCTGTGTACTTAGTTATGCAATTAATTAAGCTTTTAGACAATTCATGTTATTTCAATTCATAACATTACTCCTTTACGTCGACATAAAATTTAATTACAAATTTTTACCTGTCCATCATTTTTATTGAATTCATGTTAGGTTGTTAGGTTTTTTTTTTTTTGATCTAGTTCATTAAACTTTAATTAATTCTAGTCAAAAGTTGAATTATTATTATTGATTGAAGACAGTGACCTACGTGGGTGGAGTTAGTGAAGGTGGTGGTTGTAAATTTTGTAAATTTCAGATCTTGATTTGATATTATTGATCTTGAGAAATAAAATTCTTTACACCAATTAAATAAGAATCACTTCAATTTTTCCAAACTTTTCAATTTAACTCACCAAATTTAACTGAAAGCGAACTAAATCCATAGACTATACACGACAAAAGACCTTTCCACTTCCACCTAATAACTTATTTCAAGGTAGAGGTTGACTGGAGAACTGGTTCAACAATGTCAGAAAAAAATGCTAATTTTCGAAAAACAAGATATTTTGCAAAAAAAAAAAATAAAAAAATAAAAAAAATAAATAAATTTATTAAAAAAACTGCTCATCGCCTACGTATCAAATGTTGGGAAATTGCAGAAGAATATTTCTTGTTTTGAGGAAGCGATTTTTGGATATTTTATTCCCACATTTGAATAGAGACTTTTAATTTTATCTGATGTAATTGTTGTTGTCCTTAAGTTTTTAAATTTTAATTCTTGATGTCACCTTAATTAACGTGTTTTTAAGCATTAGTCCTTCTCCATGAGGAAGTGACGAAGATGTGAGAAATAAAATGTAGTGACCTTTAGGGTCATTCTCACATCACTACAAACCACCTAATCAATCCCACATATAGGGGGAAAATACTCATTCTCTCTAACTTGACACTTGAGAAGTATATACTATTTCCTAACAGTACCTCGAGGTCAAAATATTAATATATATTATTGGAATTACAAATCATTTCTATTCAATTTTCAATAAGAAGAAATAGAAATGGAAACCCCTGTGTAGTCTAAAAGTTTAATAGTCAGTGACTACGCGGGAGATTTAATGATTAATTTGAAAGATCTTGTCAGCTCTACGGGATCTTCAGAAGAGAGAATGTGGAAAATTATTTATAGATAGTCCCATATTCTTAAGATCATTTTTACTCAAATTATCAAATCCTTGAAGATAATTGGTTGGTGAAAAATTTTGACAAATTTATTCAATTATTAATAAGAAGAAAAAATAACAAAAACGATTAGTTGAGAATAAGTTGATGGATTTATGATTAGTTTAGAAATGCTTTTGTTATTAAAGTGAGCATACTCAAAAAAAATGAAATTGTTGTGATGACCTTAGGTCTTGTT
This sequence comes from Holacanthella duospinosa, assembly GCA_002738285.1. NCBI lineage: Eukaryota > Metazoa > Arthropoda > Collembola > Poduromorpha > Neanuridae > Holacanthella > Holacanthella duospinosa. Next base: position 37,006 of record NIPM01000352.1, on the reverse strand, counting down.
TAGGTCAAGAGATAAGTTAAATTCGTCACATTAGAAAATTTGCCAAAAAAAAAATTCAGAATTGCATCATTTCTTTATTATGTATTTATTTTTGAAGGATGTAATAGGCATGTTTGCTGACGGCCAAAACTTTAGGAAGAGAAATCGCGACTTTACATTTATTTGTAAGTTTCGATTGTTCAAATACAGATTCACTAAAAGGTTGATTTTGCAATTTTTATTGAAAGGATTGAAATCATGAGTTTGGTTTGCAAAAATCTTGTAAAGTAAAGTTTGTTTTGTAACCATTGTTGTTATAAGAATTAAACTTTTAAGGAAGAAGTTTACCCTCAGTTCCTCCATCTGTGTGCTTGTAAATTGGCAAGTGTATTCTTATTCTTATTAAGAATATATTATTCATAACTTCCATTTCTCATCGCTAAAAGTCACTCTTTAACCTGTATAGAAGGCATAATTTGCCAAAAAATTTATTTATTTATTTTTATTTAACTTTATTTTTTTATTTTTATTTTTTTTTTTACAAAAGTAAACCATTTGGAAGGTGCAAAATTTTTATTCGTAATAATGCGAATATTTATGTTCTGTGTATGTTTTTCATAACAAAAAAAAATGTTTTGAATACATAATAAGTTGGTGATTTACCATTTATCTTTATTCAATTTATATAATTTGCANCTAAAAGTCACTCTTTAACCTGTATAGAAGGCATAATTTGCCAAAAAATTTATTTATTTATTTTTATTTAACTTATTTATTTACTTTTATTTTTTTTTTACAAAAAGTAAACCATTTGGAAGGTGCAAAATTTTTACTCGTAATAATGCGAATATTTATGTTCTGTGTATGTTTTTCATAACAAAAAAAAAATGTTTTGAATACATAATAAGTTGGTGATTTACCATTTATCTTTATTCAATTTATATAATTTGCAGCACGGGGTATAATGATTTGACAAGTTGTATCTGACAGGTAGATTATTAATGTAAAAATGATATAATAAGATAATGACATACCGTATTTATTCTAATTAAATCCTGAAAGTTTATTATTATAATATTATACAAAAAAAAAATATATTTATAGTAGGTTGTGATTCGATAAAATATTTCAATGGTTNAATATATTTATAGTAGGTTGTGATTCGATAAAATATTTCAATGGTTGAATTTAATAGTGATGGATTTTTTTTGACCTTCATAATCCAAATATCCGTTATGTATTTGACATGTTAGTACCATCCAGAATGGCACAAATGTAAACCATTAACTTTCTAGTTTTTAGTCTACGANTAAGATAATGACATACCGTATTTATTCTAATTAAATCCTGAAAGTTTATTATTATAATATTATACAAAAAAAAATATATTTATAGTAGGTTGTGATTCGATAAAATATTTCAATGGTTGAATTTAATAGTGATGGATTTTTTTTTGACCTTCATAATCCAAATATCCGTTGTGTATTTGACATGTTAGTACCATCCAGAATGGCACAAATGTAAACCATTAACTTTCTAGTTTTTAGTCTACGACATGGATNTTTTTTTTGACCTTCATAATCCAAATATCCGTTGTGTATTTGACATGTTAGTACCATCCAGAATGGCACAAATGTAAACCATTAACTTTCTAGTTTTTAGTCTACGACATGGATTTATTAAATTCAATTAATTGACTTTTTGATGACTTATAAAACGTAAGTAGTGTCGTAAAAATGGTGAACTAATAATTTTTTTGGATTAGTGACATCAATAGCTTTCGGTTGATACACCACATACGCTTGTAAGTTGAGCTCCAATGTTTGAATTTTGGTGACCCATAGAGGTCAAGACAGAGATACCGCGGTCTAGTATATATATNCTTTTTGATGACTTATAAAACGTAAGTAGTGTCGTAAAAATGGTGAACTAATAATTTTTTTGGATTAGTGACATGAATAGCTTTCGGTTGATACACCACATACGCTTGTATGTTGAGCTCCAATGTTTGAATTTTGGTGACCCATAGAGGTCAAGACAGAGATACCGCGGTCTAGTATATATATNTGTTGAGCTCCAATGTTTGAATTTTGGTGACCCATAGAGGTCAAGACAGAGATACCGCGGTCTAGTATATATATATACACAACTTTGTTCAGCTTCTTTTGAAGCATTTCCGCAAATTTTGAACACCAGTTTCCAGACACCAGTTGGGGAATATTAACCTTGTGATAACTTAAAAATTCACAAAGTTTTGACTACAGTGGCTATTTCCATTCACTAAAACTTATTCTGACGGAACAATATANACTTAAAAATTCACAAAGTTTTGACTACAGTGGCTATTTCCATTCACTAAAACTTATTCTGACGGAACAATATACTCTTGGAAATAAAATTTGGCAATTTCTCTTATGTATATTGGATAATGAAACTTGAATTTTAAATAGATAAATTACACTTTTTCTTGTACTTCTTTTCTAATTAATTGNTATATTGGATAATGAAACTTGAATTTTAAATAGATAAATTACACTTTTTCTTGTACTTCTTTTCTAATTAATTGTCAAGTACAACTGTCGGTGATCTTTGATTAGAAAATTCAACGCCAACCAGACTTCTTACCATAAGTTGAAGTTATATACAATTTTAATTCATTAAAACTTGTAGATTGTATTAAAGGGTGAGTTCTATTCCAAAAATTTGAGAAACCGCTTCAGGCTCAATAGAAGGTGCGGCTTGTATTAGAAGACGGGTTTAATTAGAATAAATACAGTATATAATGTATAATATGTTATGTTTTTTATAATTCAGACCTAATCTTGATACTAATCTTATCTGATATTAAACGTTTAAATGTATCCCTGCTCCTCTGGAAACTTATTATAAAATAATGAAAGTTGGACTTAAATTTGCAAACCAATGCCTCAGGTGGAAACCTGTAAGCTAAAGAAATTTAACTTCTAAACTTGCTATGCTAAGATATGAGTTGGAAATAATAGTTACACCAATGCCTATATCATCTCTGTACGTAATCTTGTTTATTTATTATGCATACAATTCCTTTTATCAGGTCGTTAATTATAATTCTCGAATAATATATCTGGTTTTATTCATTACCACCTTTGGATCAGTTGCTTCAAGTTTTATTATACTACTGCCCAATTTTATATATACTTCAACAAGGTCAAACAAGAATTATTGAATTTTCTTGAATTTTCCTAAATTAAAATTTATTAGCCGGTTCTATTGAATTTGATTATTTTAATCAGATTAGATTAGAATATACAGNCTAAATTAAAATTTATTAGCCGGTTCTATTGAATTTGATTATTTTAATCAGATTAGATTAGAATATACAGTTAGAAAAATATTTACTACTTAATAGCTAGCGAGTAGTTAGGTAACTACTTACCTAGTTAGCAGAGGCTAATACAGCTAGAATTTAGTAGCTGTCTAATAGCTAAGTACAAGCTGATAAGTTACGCCCGATTTATACTTTGGTTTTTTCCGTCCGTTATCTCGAGAAACTGCAGTATTAACCGTAAATTGACCAATAATTTCAACAATGTTGCTATGGGAAGTTAGAATAATTGTTGAAACAAAATTCACAAATAATAACTTCACTTTTCCCAAAAAAAAAAAAAAAAAAACGAACGGAAAAAACAAAGCATAAACCTGGCGTTAGACAAATAGATTACTAAAAGTAGGTTTAGCTAGCCAAACTAACTTGCAACTTTCTTTCAGTTAGCTAGCTAGCTTGTATCTAGTTTTCTTGTGTAGTTAATAGCTAAATGGTGGTAACTAATGATAGTTAATAGGTAGGTTTAATAATTTGTGCAAGTTATTTGGAGCTAGCCTCAAATGATCATCTCTTTTTATAAGTAAAGCATAGGCTATTGAATAGTCTGAATACTCCAAGGTTGTTAGTTGATAGCAAATTGAAGAGCAAATATGACTATTAATCTGNTCTATTGAATAGTCTGAATACTCCAAGGTTGTTAGTTGATAGCAAATTGAAGAGCAAATATGACTATTAATCTGTCAACAGATTTATGTAAGTCTGACTATATATTTATCTCACAAGTTAGGGATTTATGAGAGCGAATTCTATTTACATTGGATTTAACTAAGGTTTCTAATGGTAACTCAAAGAAAAACAAGTCCTAATGCATTCATCTTACGCACAGATGATGTAATGAGGATGGAAGTTAATTACAAAGCACTTTTAAAATGTTAGTATCATTCAGATATGATGATGAGCTCTGGTAGGATTGCATGTTAGTTAGCTTTTGTCTTTGCCAATTGCCATCTCTTCATTTTATTCCTATTACACTCATATCCCAAAACTTTAGAAAGAGAAGCAAAAATTTACAAAATTTATACTAGTACTGGTTAAAATCAAACTTTTGATAGTATAAATCTCATCTTTATTTTTCAAATGAATCGAGAGTGTTCAACTTATTTATTTACATTACTATTTCCCCTTATCATTATCAGTGAAGCAAAGTTATTATTTATTGGACGACTGTATCAGTGCCTAACTTGTGAATTTTTGCTACACTTTCCTACCGGCATCTCTACATTCTTGTCAAACATTATACATTGTTGTCAAACAGTGTAAATATATTAATTTGTGTATAAGTTGAAAGTAGGTCTTTTGTGTACATCCTATGAGTTTAATCCAATTGTTAACATTAGATATAAATCAATCTAATATTCAGAGGTAACTATTTAAAAGTAACCTATTTGTTGAAGATGGAAAAAATGAAGTCTACCCAACCTACCGGTATTTGAAAAGTGTCAGTTATTTAATTCGGAGAAAGTGGTCGTTCTTTCCAGTACTTGTAAACTAAATGAGGACAATCTATGCACGCCTACGTTTAGCAACATTGCTAAAGAAGAGAAAAAAAATCAAGTGATGAGATTCATTAACACGTAGTGTGTAGTGTTATAATATATTTTTATTTTTATTATTTTTTTTTTGCAAAGTCTTCTTCAGTCTCCTTCTTCTGGATGGATTAAATTGAAATCCTACTTATGCAAAAAGTTTTCCACTTAAGTTTAGTTGATGGTGACCAAGTTGAGTTTCTAAGTTCTAAATAATGTCTTGTTATTATTTCATTTCACACCTCTTCTGTACCTTAGTCTAGCTGGTTTACACTGCTGGATTCCTAATCCAGTCCAGACTAGGTTCAGAACTACTCATCGAAAGTCAATAATTGACTAGTGAGTTCATAAAAGTTAAATTCATACTATCCAAAGTTACTCAAATATTATCTATTATTACTTATGAAAAAGTGAAAGTNATATTATCTATTATTACTTATGAAAAAGTGAAAGTCCTTTATAATTATTTTCTCCACTGTATATTGGTTTTTATTCATCTTCTGTTTTCTTACCTACCTGTGGAAATATATGCTAATTATTTTTGTGAAAAAGATTTTCTTCTCAAAAAAAATTCAAAAATTTCATCAAAATTTTTCACTGCCATGGAAAATTTGTTCAGAAGTTCTCAAACTTTTCTTCTAATTCNTCCTTTATAATTATTTTCTCCACTGTATATTGGTTTTTATTCATCTTCTGTTTTCTTACCTACCTGTGGAAATACATGCTAATTATTTTTGTGAAAAAGATTTTCTTCTCAAAAAAAAAATCAAAAATTTCATCAAAATTTTTCACTGCCATGGAAAATTTGTTCAGAAGTTCTCAAACTTTTCTTCTAATTCTNTCAAAAATTTCATCAAAATTTTTCACTGCCATGGAAAATTTGTTCAGAAGTTCTCAAACTTTTCTTCTAATTCTACCATTATTGATTCATTTTGTGCAAGGAAAAGGTACGTTTCCACATTGTTATCTTATGTTATCTGAATTAAGTTACTAACAAAAAAAAAACTTATTAGAGAATGACATAGCACAACAAGGTAATCCCTACCTTACCTTATTCANAAGTTACTAACAAAAAAAAAACTTATTAGAGAATGACATAGCACAACAAGGTAATCCCTACCTTACCTTATTCAACCTGGTTTGGGTCATATTCATATAATTTTTTTCTCTTATTTGCTACAATTGGTTGAGAAAATTGTACATAAGGTGCAATTACATTGTTAAAACCTTCCCACGCGTTAGTCTATAAAAAAAAATTTTTAATAGAACTTTAGAATGATGTGGTCCAGTAAAGTCACCTGTCACTTTCCATTACACACANAAGTTACTAACAAAAAAAAAACTTATTAGAGAATGACATAGCACAACAAGGTAATCCCTACCTTACCTTATTCATCCTGGTTTGGGTCATATTCATATAATTTTTTTCTCTTATTTGCTACAATTGGTTGAGAAAATTGTAGATAAGGTGCAATTACATTGTTAAAACCTTCCCACGCGTTAGTCTATAAAAAAAAAATTTTTAATAGAACTTTAGAATGATGTGGTCCAGTAAAGTCACCTGTCACTTTCCATTACACACANTAAAAAAAAATTTTTAATAGAACTTTAGAATGATGTGGTCCAGTAAAGTCACCTGTCACTTTCCATTACACACAGAGTTTTTGAGGGTTTCAACTAATTGTTAAAAAAAAATTAGTAATCATAATGGTGACCTCATTAGGAAGGAAAATAAGAGTGCACAAAATATATTAGTTTCTAATTAATTCATACTAACATGCTCTTCTTATATTCATTGAGATTAATTATCCTACCTGACTGATGAAGCTAATTGGATATTACTAAAGAAATTTGAGTTATATCGAAATTCGATATGAACCTAACCAATGTGTTGAAGGATATTATTTTTGGTAATTGAAGCTGACTATTGTCTCTTGTCACCTGAGACGGGTCCCTGCAGTGATCGTGTGTATAAGTACTTCTACTCAGAATCCGAAGATACCTGTAAATTATTTATATTTGGAGGATGTCGTGAGAATGAGAATGTATTCGGTAGTTTTCGCACATGCATGGAACTTTGCAGTCGGAATGCAACAATTGGTGAGTACAAAGGTCAAGTCATAAAGATTTACTCACAGAAAAATGCTAACAATTCTTGCCAACTTATTTAAATTGTGTGGGAAAAATTAACCAAAGTATCATGTTCTAATGATTGTCGAATACTATTAAGGCATGCTAAATTAACATTTTCCATTCCGATAATTTAGATAGATTCTTAAAACTTGGTAATTAACAATGCAAATTTAGACAAGTTATGTTGTTAGACCTTTAAACATTATGTCTCCACCCTTCCTCTTTAAATTATAACCAAAAATAGATGTTTGAGCTACAAAANTTAGACCTTTAAACATTATGTCTCCACCCTTCCTCTTTAAATTATAACCAAAAATAGATGTTTGAGCTACAAAATTTCATTGTTGGGAAATCCACTGTACCTAATTTAGTTGTGTATTAAAAATAGAAACAGTAAAATTATGTTATAAGAGATTCTGTGCATATTATTTGAAATTGAGTCTATAGTTTTTTTTTTGTGTCAGGCAATTATTAGTGATGGAGCAAATTGTTATGAGAATTATCAAGTGATATACAAATTNTTAGACCTTTAAACATTATGTCTCCACCCTTCCTCTTTAAATTATAACCAAAAATAGATGTTTGAGCTACAAAAATTTCATTGTTGGGAAATCCACTGTACCTAATTTAGTTGTGTATTAAAAATAGAAACAGTAAAATTATGTTATAAGAGACTCTGTGCATATTATTTGAAATTGAGTCTATAGTTTTTTTTTTGTGTCAGGCAATTATTAGTGATGGAGCAAATTGTTATGAGAATTATCAAGTGATATACAAATTATATAAATCATAATTTATACTTTTTATAACCCACGCTGTCTATCATGCCTTGGAACAATGAACCAATTATGTAACAATGTAACCAAAAAAATTTTTTTTGAAAGAAAAGATGTCAATTCAAAATGTTTAATTTGATATTATTTGCATTATGTAACTCTTAACAATGTGATTTTAACGATAATGCTTCAAATGTGATGCTCAGATGTTTCAACAATAATAATTATTAATTTGTGTCTATTGTTAATAAGCTGAATATATTAATTTTTTTTGTGTGTGTGTAATAATTATGGTTTCAGTCTCTGCTATAAGTGTACCATCACCTTATTTACCTGTAAAGAAAATTACGAAAAATTTATCCAAAATTTTTATTTTGTAATATATTTTTTTTTTGGTCTATCCGTAGTGAGTCCAACGACGTCCACAACGACTACATCGACAATCAGTCCTAGAGAAATTTTTGCAAATCGATTCCGTGATATACCCTACCTGGTTTTAGAAAATGGTACTGGCCAATCAACATTCACCTTTGCATCCCCATCGTCTTTCATACAAATTGGACCAGATGAAATTTCAACCTATCAAATAAGGTAAAATAAAAATTGATAAATTTAATATTTTCTAATATTTTCACTCCTAGCTCCTTGTGACATATTGTAGAAATAGACGATCCGTCTCATTAGAATTTCGTACAAGACTTCCACATGCAATTTTAGTCTATCATGGTATCCTCGACCGTCCAGCACAACTCAAGAAGTATGAACTTTATATTATGCTCGATCAAGGTCAACTGACAGTAAAACATCTTTTTGGAGACCAATCAACGACAGTTGTCGTTGGAAAGGGTTTGAATAGAGACAAGTTTCACAGAGTCAATGTCATGATTGATCCAAATTCTAAAATATTATATGCCACTGTGGATGATCATGACAATACTTCAGCTGTGATTGATGGTTTGGCTGAGTCTCCATTCTATGGAGCTGGAAATGATGATTTGAATTCCACTATTTTCATTGGAGGTAATAACAAGTATATCAAAAGAACCAATTGACTAATACATTACAAGGTTATAAAGTCAATTTGTTATGAATTCAATTCTAAAATGTTTTCTTTAGGTCTTAAATCTGTTGATGAGCGGTTGGACATTTCCTATTTGGCAAATCCTTTTGTAGGATGTATTCGAAATGTTGAACTCTCTACATCACCTTTTGCATCTGTCGAGCTCGAATCTATAACCGCTCTCGTATCATCACGGTTCAACGTTGAAGAAAAATGTCTCAATAAATGTCATGACCCAAGACAACCTTGCTCTTATGACAGCAGATGTATCAATCACTACGACCATGTTGAATGTGACTGCTTTAATGCCCATTTTAAAGGAGATTCCTGTCGATATGCTAGTAAGGAACGAGTATAAATCTAACTTAAGTCATGATTTAAAATCAACTTTCGATGAACGTATTGTTATTTTAAGATATCCCGGTATTAACTCTATACGGTCACTCATTTATGACTTTTACTGTCTACGAATGGATGGATCGAGTTCACTCAGATGCTAATCGAATCAGTATTCATTTTAAAGTAAGTTCAATCACTATATTATAATAATCATTTTAATTTTTGAAACAAATCAAAGGGCAAAGTATTTTTTATTTATCCACTAGACTAAAGTAGATGACTCTATACTGTTTTATGCTGCTGGAGAAATACCATTTCATAATCACATCGGTGTAACATTGATGAACGAGAGTTTATTTATTAGTATGCATTTCGGTGATGAGAATGTTCAACCAATTTTTGTACAAATGGGTCAAGGGTTAACTAATGGAGAGTGGCAAAAATTGACAATTAATCATCAAGGGAAGGTCATTACTATTCATTTAAATGATGAAGTAGAACGACGAGAAGTTGAAGGAGGTCATCGACACCTCTACATCGACCCTGACATTCATGTTGGTGGAGGTGGTCCAAGACTCAAAAATAGACAAGGTTAGTAGGGTCAATGATAATTTTATAACACTCACTTTTAATGATTATAAAAATGAATGTTTGGTACCTAATCAAAAAAAAATATTTTTTTTTAGGATTGTTTTCTACAAATAACTTTGTTGGATGTATGAAAGAAGTTTATTTCAATGCTGAGTCAGTTTTATGGGAACTTTTTGCAAAAAGACATCAGGTAAATGAATTCTAAATATAGAATATTTTATAAATAATTAAGTTGTTTTTTATATAATTTTTGACCTCTGACCTTAGGCCCAATACCACGGTTCAACAGAACCTGTTCTCAAGGAATCATGTGATCTCCAAAATACAGTACCAATTACAATCCCATTTGCTGAATCTGGTTTTCGAATTTCAAATCCAGCACCTGAAGAGTTAAATTTAAAATTTAAATTTCGGACTAAAGAAGTTTTTGGCACACTTGCATATTCTGATATTCGCACATTGAAAGGAGAAGGATTTTGGGAAGTATGTAATTGTTATAATTGAATTGCGCCATTTCTTTTTTATTATGTCGCGTGAGAGAAAATCAAAAAAAAAATAGTTATTTGATTGTTAATTTTATTATTTTTTTTTAGCTCCAGGTGAAAAATGAAAACATCCAATTTGTTCTCTATTCAGACAAAGATTTAGCAACAATTTCAGCTTCTAAAACACTTGTTGCAAAATTTAATAAGAAAGATGGTGAATGGAATTGGGTAAGTCAAGTCAGGCGATTGCCGACTCATCGGTGAATCCTTTGTTTTCTTATTTCATTCAATTCTCTTAATTATCTGTCATTATTTTAATGAATCCGTTGATTCTTTAATTTCATTGGACAGCTGGAGTTGAAGTACATGAATGGTGATGTTCAGCTAACAACTGACAAGATGCATGTGTCGGAAAAATATTCAGAGCAATTTCAATTATCACCATTTATAACCCTAGGGACATCAATCTACAAGTCGAATACAGGTAAATTGGAATTTTTAAATTCGTACATTGACCTTTGTTTTAGTATTATATTAACCTTGGTCAAAACTTTGTACTTGTTGTCTTACTAGGATTTGTGGGATGTATTGGAAACGTTGAAATTGGTGGTCAAACACTTGATGCTAGGAAAATTGTTGGATCTACAGATCAAATTGGTGATATTGCACTCGATAATTGTCAATATGCAGGTATGTTTTTGACTAAATTGAATTTAATTAATGATGAAGGCAATGAATTTCACATCTTTAGACCCTTGTACAAGACCAAAAGTTTGTGAACATGATGGAAAATGTGCTGTACAGAATGGTCAAGTTACTTGCGACTGTAGTCAGACTGGATATATTGGGAAACATTGTCATTTTGGTAATCAAGTATTAATAACCAAAATATATAACCATTCTTACTAATTTTCTGAATACTTTTTTCTTAGCAATTTTTAAGCGTACTTGTGAAGAACTTGCTTTACTTGGTTACACAGAATCTGGTGTTTATAGAATTGACATTGATGGAAATGGTCCATTTTCACCTGCTCATGTCAAATGTAAATTTGAAACAGACTCTTCCGGTGAAACTAAAACAATTGTAGAACATAATTTGGCTAATGAAACGGATATTTGGAATCCCAACGATGAGAAACCGTTCGACTTTAGTGTTAGTCTTCGATATCGAGAATTTAGTCCTGAGATGCTTCTGTCACTTGTCTCACAATCAGTCCAATGTAGTCAGTACATCAAATATGACTGTTACAAAGCCAAATTGGATCTCCAGTTGTCTTCATGGTTTAAATCGGCTGATCCTGGCAGTGTTTCTGTCGTTAGTATTGGTGATGCTGAAAGGAATACTTGTCCTTGCTATAGAAGTAAGTGGAATCCAGAAATTTGGTCAAGCCTATACTTAAGCATTATTTTTTTCTCCAATAGGCAAGTCCTGCGCAAAAGGAAAAAGTTGTAATTGTGATTCAGTAGAAGACAAATGGCTGAGTGACGAAGGGTACTTTTCTGATCCTGAACGTGTCGGCATAACTGGAATGGTAAACAAATTATAAAAATTTCAGTCTATTATTCAGAGATTTTAACAAAAAAAAAAATTTTTTTTCTCTCTAGTATTTCATGGTTCCTACAAACCTGTCTTCTGACTCTGCATCACGAATAACAGTTGGACCACTGGAATGTGTCGAAGCCAGTAATAATAGATGGAATTAAACAAAAAATTTTGTAAAATAATTATACAATGGAATTTTTCAGATACTCAACGATATGTCGTCACATTCAAAACTTTTGGAAGTTATCTCGAAGCACCTGGTAAGTGAAGTATTCTAGATACCTATAATACGAAATACTTCAATAAGGATCAATGACCTCAAGGAAAACCATAGTTTTCAATTCCACCAATAAGATTTGAAGATTTAAAATTTATTCTAACCTGATTGGTTGAGTTTAAAAAAACCAAGTAGAAACCAGAAAAGGCTAGTAGTTCAGAGATTTGATTACCATTACTTATTTTTACGCCAATCAGGTTGGAAGACTGGAGATCTGGCATTTAGTTTTAGAACCACAAGATCATCGGCAATTTTACTCTATCAACCACTACTTCATCCACAACATAATGCATTTGCTGTCTTCCTTGCCAACGGTATCCAAGTGTTAACTTAAGAACATAAGAATTTAAATCTAAAAATACACAGTCTGTTTATACTATTTTTCAACTGTCATTTCAGAACATGAACTTGTATTTCGTTTTATATTGAACGGAGGTCCTCCACAGAAAGTTATTGTTCGATCTCAAAGACCTTTGAGTGGTGGAGACTGGCAACAGGTATGAATCCTAAATTTTATAATTTAAAATTTTTAATATTAAATTTTAATTAGTATACAAAAAAATTTCCTCTAAGGTCTGGATTGATTATGATCTCCATCAAGTCCGATTTCAAATTAATGCCGAACATCAAATGATTAATCTTCCCGATGGACAAGTATTTGGACCATTTGAGTCAACAATGTACATCGCCGGAGCTCCATCGTAAGTTCCTGTAATTTTACAGGTCGTTGGAAGGTTTAATTTCTTTTTGCAGATTTTTTTATTTTATAAAGCTCATGTTTTTTAAAGAATTTACCTAGAGGAGGAGGATAAAGATACGATCCAAGATGGTTTGATTGGATGCTTCCGAGGACTTGTCATGAACAGTCAAGTCGTTGACCTCTACTCATATATGAAGTTCCACAAGGCTGATATAGTCAAAGATTGTAGTCCAAGCTGTGACCCAAATCCTTGTAAAAACAAAGCAATTTGTATAGAAAATTGGGGCTCATTTACATGCCAGTGTCAGAATCCATGGTCACAGTCTGGTGAATTTTGTGAAACAGGTTTGTGAGCTTTATAAAAATTTACATAAATTGAACTATTGAACTATTGTGAAATTTACACAGATCTAAACATCGACGGTTTGACCTTCTTGTCACAAAGCTCATTCATTAGAGAAGCAAATCTCAATGCAGATCTTACACCAGTTCGAAACATTTTGACATCAAATTTCTATATGAATTTGAGAACATACGATTCAGATGCTCTTGTGGTCTACGCCAATGATAATCTAAATAACTTTGTTCAACTTCATATTGAAGAAGGTACAAATGTACTCTTGAGTTGGAATCAGGGTGATACAATTCGACAGTTGAAGGTTGGACTCAAGGCTCTTAATCATGGAAAACCAATTCAAATTGCAATTCTTAGAAATTATTCTCATACGGCTCTACATGTCAACAATGAAAATGCTTCAGTCCCTATTGGGATTTCTCTACTTACCATATACAGTAGAGAACCATGGACAAACGTTCAGTTGGAAACTTTTTCACCTCCACGACCATTGGCTCCGGTGAGCACTTATTATCAACTTCTCCTTGGAGGATATGATATAAATGCTCTGATACCGACCAATAAAGGAATACCAGGTGAATAATTTTCATTAAATTCCAAATTTAAAATAAAATAAAACTACACATTGAAAAATTATACTTGCAGGGATGCTGGGATGTTTAAGAGGTCTTAAAATTGGCAACGATCATGTCAAGTTACGGGGATATGCAAACAACAATGATGGTGAGAATAAGACAAGCCGCTGCGTTTGCGCATTAAATTTTATAACTTTCGTTTGTAATTCACAGTGTTGGATGGTTGCAAAATGGTCTGTGATAATAAACCGTGTAAAAATAACGGTTTATGTTTGGAAGACTTTCAAGCCAGGACGTATGATTGCGACTGTACACATACTTCATACTATGGAAAAACATGCAATGAAGGTTAAGTAGATTGATACAAATTATTCCAGTTAATGATTGAAATTAGAATGGAATTAACATATTATCAATTTTGATTGGTCAGAACGTGGAGCCAATTTTCAAGGTGAATCCTTCATTCGACGAAGATTCAAATATCCACGCCCAACTGTCAACGAATTTGTTGCCCATTTTGGTTTTTCTACTTCATATGCAGAAGCAGATACCTTACTCCTGGCTGTAGCCATGCCAGGTCAATCTTATTCACTTCTTTTAGCAATCAACAAAGAAGGTCATTTGATGCTCAAGGAAGAGCATGATAAGTTAATTTTCGAAGCTGTGATTCGTTATCAGAATTTTGTTGATGGCTCGAGACATTCAATTTATTTTGAGAGAAATGGAAATGAAACATTATTTATTGTGGACCATGAAGAAATTAAATTGTCCATGGCACCTTCAAGCTTATCCGCTCCTCCAGAACCCGTGAAAGATCCAACACTGGGAGAAATGTTTGTGTCAGGTGTAACTGAAGAAGCAGTAGGACTAGTTGGCTACAAGAAATTCAAAGGCTGTTTATCAAGTATTTCTTGAACGTTGTTGAAAATGAGACTCATTATTGAAGAATAAGTATCTTTTTTTTTTTCAGACATATATGTCAAAATCGGTGATATCGAAACGAGTGCTTTGGAAGAATACATGGGCTATAAGAAAAAAGAAGCGGAAGCCATATTGGATGGGGAGAAGTTCGACGGCATCAAACTTGGACCTTGTGCGGCCTTCTCACTCTTCCATCGCCCACCATCATCTGTAGATCCTAGACAAAGTGATTTAGTTATGGTAGGTTTATGATCATTTTTACAATAATTAAGATTTTACCTCAATCGTTTGTAATTGTTAACAGGATACAATCAGCAGTGACGCTGATTGGGTACATACTCATCCAGAAAAAGTTTTGATACAACTCCGTCCCAAGGAGCTAGTCATGTCATCCTCCTTCACCTTTGACAGTAACGATCTCGAACTATAACTTTTATTATATAAAAAGTATATCCTATTATACTAAATTATANCCTCCTTCACCTTTGACAGTAACGATCTCGAACTATAACTTTTATTATATAAAAAGTATATCCTATTATACTAAATTATATATATTTTTTTTTAGATGTAGCAATACTCTGCGGAACATACCTAGCTTGTGTTATTCTGTTTGTTTCAATCTACGCCTATAAATTGAACAAGAAACATCGGCGACGGATGCTTGATGAATTTGATGAGGATGATGTCTTCTTCACTCGACGTGGTGTCCCAGTGCGATACAATGATCCTTTAAAAAATGAACTAGAGTACAAAGGTTATGAGAAAATTGATCCAGAAAAATCAAATCTAATTCAGAATCCTGCCACCACTACTATCAGGAACAATAATTACGATTTACCTCCAAAAGTAAATGAAGCAAAGCGAAAGGTCACAGCACCCCCACCCCCCGTAACTCAAATTGAATTCAAATCTGTCTAAAAAATTATTCTCCTAATAATATTTCATACAACTGTTTCAGTATATGGAAACATTAGAAGCGATAGATGATGAAAATGCTAGCAGTGATACGAGTTCTAATAGAAAAGGTTCATTGACCTCTGAGTCATCCAGTACCAGTCTCAACCATACACAAGTGCTGGACGATAAGGTATATCTTAGTTTTTTTAGCAAGTCTCTTGCAAGTTCAAGTGAATTAGAATTAATTGATTATTCAAATTTTGAATGATTGAACATGAATTAGTAGAACATTTTGGCTAAAGCTATTAGCGGACAAAGCAGGGTTGCCAACAATGTCAGATTAAGAACACTTTACACCTTTATGTAATTTATGACTTCGCCTTGCTTGCAAAAAAAAAAAAAAAAANATGTCAGATTAAGAACACTTTACACCTTTATGTAATTTATGACTTCGCCTTGCTTGCAAAAAAAAAAAAAAAAATTTTTTTCATCTTCAAAAATTTAAGTCGTCAACTAAAATTTGATTTGAAAAATATTTTTAAAGTGAAAGAAACTAACAAAGTGTTATAAAAAGCTTGAAAANGTCAACTAAAATTTGATTTGAAAAATATTTTTAAAGTGAAAGAAACTAACAAAGTGTTATAAAAAGCTTGAAAATTAAAATGATTGTTAGTCATGTGAGGCGGGACGTTTGATTTATGATTGATTACTTTCCATTGTTTTTTTTTCTTCCCAAATAGGACAAAAGAACTTTTAGAATGGACGAATTTGGAAGCCTCATTTTTGAATAACCAAAGTTGAGAGTTTCAATACTTTTCAGTACTTATAACTTTAATTGTCGGTCNGGAAGCCTCATTTTTGAATAACCAAAGTTGAGAGTTTCAATACTTTTCAGTACTTATAACTTTAATTGTCGGTCCCTCTTTAGAAATATGCTTCAAATTTAGAAATATGCTTCAAATTATTCCTAAAATGCTTGATTAATATTGTTTTTCATATTGGAATTAGAATTATTTCTTGGGTATAATAATTCTGAAGACAAAAAATGAAAATATTGCTTACTGCTTATAGTTGATTCTGAACGTGATTTAAACATTNATAATAATTCTGAAGACAAAAAATGAAAATATTGCTTACTGCTTATAGTTGATTCTGAACGTGATTTAAACATTTCAAATTGCATTATTCCAATTTGGTGTGATAATTGAATGTCTGTGTTTTAAAAAAATTTGTAAATTGAAACAAAACGTTTAGTCTTTATGTCGTCATAACTTTTACTGTTTTTCAATCTTTGTTTGGCTTTTGTTGGGGAAATTTTTAGGTATGTGAGAACCATCTTGAAAGCGGGACGGTACCAATGCCGAGCTGCTCACCGATTCAAGAGGTCACCGAATCAGATCATGACGGTACAAAATGAAAAACTGAAGCTTGAACTATTTAAAATAAAACATTAGATCTTCAGTTTAGTTTATAAGAATGTTTCATTAACTTATAACTTTTCTCTCAATTTAATCGAATTATTAGTCAAAATTAACATTAGTTTAGTATGTAATAATTTTCAGTGTAAAGGGTTTGGGATTACTTTGCTTTAATTGTTAATAAGTGTCGCATTTTTGTTTTGTCTAGATGAGTCCATGCCCAACCCACGGCTTCCTTCAAGACGCAACGTATCCCCGTCCCCAATTTATTTCAGCCCTCACGCGAGAACTTTTGAAAGCAGTCCTATCGCTATGATTGGTGGACCTAGATATGAACACATGAAACGTTCGAGCAAAGACTCCATTTTGTCATTAGATTAGTATTCTACCAAATCAAAAGTCTCAATGTTTAGAAAGATTCTTCTGAATTTTACTAACAAATTCTAATGACAAGAATCTTTCTCAAGCTTTACATGTCAGTGTCATCAACGTTTGAGTTGACATATCTGTTTGAGCGACAAAGTGTAAAAGTTGTAGCTATTTAATAATATCAACTAGTCATTCATCATACCACTGTAGTTCATTTCTCAAATTTTACTTTAGAAATTAAAATTTCAATAAAATGAACTGAATTCTAAGCATTAAATTTAAAATTTAAATAAAATGAACTGAATTCTAAGCATTAAATTTAAAATTTCTTTCACCAGTTGCACAGAAATTTTTTGCTAATTGGATTAACTTTAATTACAATCCAAAAATTTAGTGTGCAGGAACAGAACTAAAAATTTTGATACGAAAAGTTCAATTTTTTAAATTATTCATTTTATTGAGTTAAATATAATTTAGATAGAAGTAATCTGAATTTGTGTAGTAACAAATTTAGCAAATAAAAAAATGAGCATAAAGACTGTAAATAAAGCCTTGGACAAACCTTTAGTAGTGTTTACATTTAATGGAAAGTTTTTAAAAAATATTGTATAGTTCATTCCAAATAATGCTAATTCTTCCTAAATTCTCATAGTTTACAGTGGAGTCCGTTTGTAGTGAAGCCAGACGACGACAACTACCCAGAGATAGATGGATGGCTTGTCACCTGATGTCGTTACCCAGAAAATCTCGAGGGCGATTTTTGGTAATACTGACCCCGAAATTTTCGGGGTACGGGTTTTTTTCAAATTTAGTCGAACAAAAAATAACATATTCCTTGTTCCATGTTCCACTAATGTTTATTTTATGGCATTCCCTTGTTTTATAAGGAATAGATACAGAATTATTTAGCTAAGTTTGCAATTTTTTGGGCACCAGTGTCGGATTAGTTTTTAAAATAATGTATCGAAAAAGTAAATTGAAGAGCGCCGAAGGTGCGAGCCGACCCCGATTTTTGCGCCCAACCCGTCATCCACTCGGAAATACCCATCCATCCATCTCTGCAACTACCAGTATCTCTAAGCAGGATTTCACTACATAACTCAATTCATTTAAGATAAAAGTCACTGAAGCGTAGAGTGAAGGGTAATTTTTTTCACCATACCCAAACTTTCGCTATAATCGTACTCACTATAGCCGGACTCCACTATAATTTTATATGTCAAAGAAATACCTAATCATCATGTGAACTTAGTAGTAATACCTTATTTTTCTTCTCCTGACGTGGACATAACATGCGATGTCACATATGCTGGAACTGATATAGCTGTGGTAGCGGAGGCAGTGACTGATGAATCTTTATCTTTAGTTTCGGACATATCTAGCTCCATTGGAGTATCTGCTTCCGTGGTTGTCAATGCTTTGGTATTTGACGTAAGAGACACCTTATTGTCCGTGGTGATTTTTATTGTTGCTCCATTTTCATCGACACCCTTTGACGTTTCATCGAAACCACTTTTCCCATCAACTTTTACAAGAGGTAAAGCGACTGCGTCCTTCGACTTTGGTAGAACATTATCAGGAATCGAACCAATTGGTTTGTTGGGTTCCCTCATAGCGTTGTCGTCAAGTTTCATTCGTTTGACCTTTTTGTACGCCCTGTTCCAAAAATTAACAAATTGTAGAATTGAAATAATAGATTAATTTAAAGACTTACATTTCATTCCGTCTTGCTTCACCTTCATCCTCAGAGTCACTCAATTCGTTTTCAGGAGTGACGTGTTTGTCGTAAGCAAAGATAGAAACTCGTTGTTCATCCGATGGTTTAATTTTCCCTGTAGGTTCGGCCTCTGGCTCATCAACGGTGATTCCATCCTCGGGAATTGCTAAAATACACCAATAAATATTCTCAACGTAATGGTTCTATGGGATTTTTTGGAAAATAAATACTGACACTGCATTTGGACCCCAGGTGCACAGGGCAACATCCGGAGATTCTCAAAAAGTCGAGTTTTGATTTTTTCCAAGTACTCTGGCGTATTTTGATTAGCCATGTTAGATGGGCTGATGTGGAGCTTAAAGTCAGGTCCAAAGTACTCGAAGTAGTCATTGTATGGGAGCTCGTTGGCAATGTCAGAACTGAGAGCAACCGCAGTTTCGAAAGTCCAACAACGAGCGACATTTCGAATTGTGTATCCACCACCCCCAAGTAACAACAAAGGAAGGTTGTACTTTTTCACAAATTCAACACATTTCGCATGCCCTGCATATGTTCATGAGTCAAAGTCATAAATTCAAATTCAGCACCATTCTAATCATCAATAATCCGTTGTGCTTAATTACCCTTGAGTGTTAAATTGAAACAGCCAAGTCTGTCGCCAGTGAGAGAATCTGCCCCACATTGTAGAACAACTGCGCTAGGTTGGTAAGTTTCCATTACTTTTCCAACAATTGGATTAAAAATTGACTCGAACGAATCATCATCAATTCCGTCCCTCAGAGGAAAGTTCACCGCGTAATACTTGCCCTTTCCTGCCCCAATGTCCTAAATTTTAAAGCAAATTTCAACGTCAATGAGCATGAGCAAAAGTATTATTAGTTCTTTAAAGCATGATGCATAAGCGCCATCTCCCGAAATATTCTAAAGTTTACCCTCAAGTCTCCAGTTCCAGGAAAGTATTCACCATACTTGTGGAAAGAAACCGTCATGACCCTGTCAGTAGTGTAGAACGCTTCTTCGACTCCATCTCCATGATGGATATCAATGTCAATGTACAAAACTCTCTGATGGTACTTGAGGAGTTCTAAGATAGCCAGTACAATGTCATTCACGTAGCAAAATCCAGAAGCTTCTGATTTCTTTGCATGATGCAGTCCACCCGCCCAATTTACGGCAATTTCAGCAGCCTCCTTGTTCAGCTTTACCGCTCCAGCAACGGAACCGCCGGCAGAAAGTTGACAGAATTCATACAGGCCATCGAAAACTGGACAATCTTCTCCAACATTAACTAGAAATTAAATAATTCTCACTTTAGAATTATAAAAATATTAATTAGTTATTTAATATCACAAGTTTACATCGCTGCATCTGTTTGTTATATTCGGTCATGTTATCAGGACGAATACTCCGAAGGAATCTAATGTAGTCGTCACTATGAAACTTCGTCATTTCTTCTGCGGTAGCCTTATGAGGGCGCTTTAATAATAATAAACTTCATAAACATCTTTAAACATCAGATGCAGCTTAGTTTACTCACGTAGATTTCCATTTTTCGATAAAGTCCATAATTGAGAAGAAGGTTATGAGTCATACGAATGCGGTGAGGTTTCATGGGATGACCTTGCCCATAATAATAATTCCCGATGTCACCTTCATGAAAAATTAATGAAATTAGAGAAATATTGAAGTTAGTTAACACAAGCGGCGGGAACATAAGTTATGTTTTTAAGCATAAATTACACTACAATAATCAAGCAGGATCCTATGTTGACGTCAACATAAAAGATAAATTTTTGAGACTTACGGTAATATTGAAATTGATAGGAAATTAATAAATTAAACTTACTATCGTAGTAATAGCAGACTTTCTTCCTACTGTGGGCAGAGGATGACATGATAATTTGGTGTTTTTAGACTTGATTTATCCTAAAGTAAATTGAAAACTAAAATTACGAGAATTAAATACCGGAAAGCTAACTCCACCAATGCGAGAGCGAGTAAAGGGACGAACGACTACCACACTCAAGAAGAGGTTGAGTTGAGAATGAGATGGCAGTACCGGCACACCACATATCTACCTCCACCTACTTCGACACCAAATATTAAATCATTCACAAATAAATACTTTTTCAATAATCTACCAAATCTCCCATGCCCCATGAAAATTTAAAAATTCAAATTCACCCAATCAGATTAGAATAAAACTTAAATATTGAAATCCTACTGTCTGAATTTTCTTGAGGCATATTTAGGACGCAACCGATTTATTAAATTAACTTTTTTTTTTGTTGAATAAACCACCAACCTCTTCGGAAATTCGGATAAGTGATATGTCCACCGACTGGAAATTTAGCAATTATATTGACCAAATAAGACATTTAAATAAAATTTCAAANATAAGTGATATGTCCACCGACTGGAAATTTAGCAATTATATTGACCAAATAAGACATTTAAATAAAATTTCAAATAAAAAAGCGAAGATTACGATTTTGCATCCATTGTTGGAGGTAAAGTTAAATTTTGCAAGAAAATTTCAAAATTGTGCCAAAAAATATTATTTTATTAAATATGGACTTACCCAAAGGTATTGGTCCGGATTTCAATAAGCTGTACGTCAATCGATCAGAAATTAAGAATTTGACATCCATACTTGGCAGTCAAGTCAAATATGTGAAAAGTAATTAGATTTTATAACAAATTTTTATTATTTTTATTTATTTTTACTAGAAATAAAGTGATGAGTTAGGTAAGCAGGATACTAATTCTTTTAATTTTCTTAATGTTTTTTTTTACCTTTTCTTTTAGGGTATTTTAGGCTTAGTATAGTTGAACTTGTTAAAAACAAAATTCATTGTATTGTGATCAGAAATTAATTATCTGAGTTTAATTTTCAAATTTCCTCCCCGAAAGGAAAGATGATAATTATGATCCATTGACGCCTATCTAAAGGTAACTCTCAGTCCCATTTGAACCGATTCATCGTGCATCGAGCCATTTGATCTCAAAGATTCTTCTCTGTAGTGTTTCACGCTACGGCACTGCATGTACAACGATGAAGGTGATGCGGATTGAATTTATGTGGGGGTGCCTCTTCTTGTGGAAAATGATTTACTAAAAGAGGAGCGAAGTGAGATTATCCAAATCCAATTCTACCCAGATTGNCCTCTTCTTGTGGAAAATGATTTACTAAAAGAGGAGCGAAGTGAGATTATCCAAATCCAATTCTACCCAGATTGGACAAACAACCAATCTACAATTTACAGTTTGTTTTCTCTTCTTTTCTGTTTTTCATATCCATCATTTGTAACATCATTTTAGTCTAAATCAGGGTTATAATTTGTTTTAAATTTGTTGTTTTAAACACATGTTTAAAGAAAGCACGTTTCAACATTTTCCAAAAATCAACAGATTTTGACTAAAAAATTAAAGAAACTATAAAAGCAATAAAATTATTCTTTCCACATGTGCCAGCGAGATATTCAATAAAAGTGCATTATTGGAACATCTTATTAGAAAGAAAAAAAAATTTTTTTTTTAATTTTTGTAGGGCAATAGATAAACAGCCTAAGCCAATTGAAAGTTTCAATTTATACTCTTCAGTTCAAATTTTTGCATTACAAATTAGCATCAAAACTTTCAAACAACGTTTGTTCAAGTGGAATAATTAATTAATCGTTTGTGGAATACATAAGTTAGCAAAATTAATATTTTTTGGTAAGGACCAGACCACATCAAATACCGTTCTTTTTTTCAATTTTGGACAGGGTAGCGGAGTTTAAAACAAGCTTGTTTAAAACACTGTTTTAAACTTGTTTTAAACAACTTATTTTTTATATAAAAAACATTGTTTAAAACAAAAAATGCTTAAAATATTGAATATACGCACAAGTTGATTGGAAAGGCTAACAAGTTTTTACATGTTTGATCTCGTTACGTTTGTAATGAGAATTTTCAAACTGAATATTAATACATCGTTCTCCAGGCCGTTATCTCCCCACTTGCTATCTTGAGAAAAACTTTATAAACGCATCTTAATATTAAATTTGGAGTACAAATGTCAGGACGACCAAGAGACACCGTTTGGTTAAATTTTTACTAAAATCAGTGTCACTTATCTGAAAGGAAAGTGTGCCCAGTGTAATACTTGTAATACCCAGTGTAATACTTGTAAATTCCGCGGTCAGACTTCAACGTTTTTTAAAAGTTTATTTTCAAAGAATACTAAAAATTGTCACTGCCATTGAATTCTGGATTTCTTTTAAAGNAGACTTCCACGTTTTTTAAAAGTTTATTTTCAAAGAATACTAAAAATTGTCACTGCCATTGAATTCTGGATTTCTTTTAAAGGTCAAGTGGAGGCAAAAGTTCAAGAATTTATTTTCGGTGTGTTGTGATCCTTTTCAACATCGGCAGGAATCGAACGGATATTTTCGTCATTAGGAATCGTGCAATCCGAAATTCTGAACCGATTGGGTATCGAAGAGGCAGGAAAGCTTGTCTATATTCTTCAAAGCTTAAAAAAATAATAAACTTACTTCCGATCTTTTTGCATTGTTTGAACTAAATACAGTAAAATATCAAACTTAATTAAGGAAATTTCAAATTGTGCGTCCATTCGTTATATTTTAACTCGAATTGATAAATTCATGTGAAATAAAAAAATTTAAACGTTTAAAATAAAAAACGTTTTAAACAAAAAAAACTGTTTTAAACAATTAAAAACTGTTTTTTATGTTTTTTTTTTATTAAAAACAAAAAAAAAACAGCAACCCTGATTTTGGATGATAAGAACAATAAAAATTACAGTGGAACTGGGCTATAAAGATTTAGGGTACTATGAAATTCGGTGTACGGTACAGTGAAGATTGGGAGTTTCAGAAGTTACAGAAACTTGGATTTCAATANTTATTAAAAACAAAAAAAACAGCAACCCTGATTTTGGATGATAAGAACAATAAAAATTACAGTGGAACTGGGCTATAAAGATGAAGGTACTATGAAATTCGGTGTACGGTACAGTGAAGATTGGGAGTTTCAGAAGTTACAGAAACTTGGATTTCAATAAATCATAGCTTTTGACCCTTTGATCTTAGTGACCTGATTGTTTTAACGGGTCTCACAATTTTTCAATTTTCTTTCATAAGAAAATATCAACTGCATCGAAAAAAATTTATCAACTCTCCAAAAACAGGGGAAATTATTACTCGAGGTCTTTCTCCAGCAAAGAGCACGGGCCAAAAATAACTTCTTTCGCGAGTAAAATATTTTCCCGCACTTTGTTTCCAACTTGAATTAGAATTTTAAGTTCCCTTGTTGGAAGCTGATGCTACTTAAGACTGTATGCGCAATATGGTATTATCTAGACGAAACACTTAGCTGCTATTCTGCAAAATTTTGTTACCAAGTGAAAATAATATTAGGTCAATGTATCTAATTAATTGCGTATCCATCTTTATGCTTGGAGTTGAATGGAATTTAGTATTTAATATTATTTAACTCCAGCCGTAATTGCTGGATTTTATCTATTTACCTATCCATCTATCTATGTTTTTCTTTCCAGCTAATTTATTTATCTATCTAGCCATCTACCTCTCTTATCTATCAGCTTTCTACGAATCTCTATATCTTCCTGTGCTGCTCTTCTTTTGTCTGAGTAGATCGTTATTAGTGTATCTACGCATGTCTACGTAACTGTTTCTATGCATCAAAACGGTTCTCATGAGTCCGCGGTTTCTACATATACAGTACACGACGTTTATAAGACCATCCTTTATAAGAACATTCGGGTTGTAAGAGCAGCGTTTTGCGGGTTTGGTTTGCTCTAATGCATTTAGCATGGGACATTAACGCGTTATAAGAACAACCTATATAAGAGCAAAACGGTTATAAGAACTACCTTTTGCTGGGTAATTTTTGAAGCGGGAGTTGGATATAAGAGCAAAAGACAAATCTCAAACAAAAATAATCTTTTTACATCTTCAATTTCTAAAAGTACCACTTGAAATCATTTCAGTTGAAATGTCGTTCTTGTAAATTCTTTACAAAACTTTAAATAGGAATTAAACAATTGTAATTTTTGACGAAATTGTCGACGATAATTATTGGAAAAGTACAATCTCGACTTGGTGTATGACTCATTGAACTAAGATTTCATAGTTCTTATCTAGTGTTTAGTTCAATCCAATTCTTTTTTTTTTGTTTGAACTAGTTTCTCTATTTTCTATTTATGAACATTTAATTTGCTCAGTTAATGATAAAGCTACCTATATAATACACAACACTATTTTAGAAAGAGTCAGTGTGTATATTTACTTTTCTCACTACATTTTATTCTTAACTGTCTAATAAACAATTACTCTTACACAAAAAACCTTATTGCCACTATCCCAGAAATATGTTACATGTTAGCAGAGTTCGTGGTTAGAAGGCAGAATAAGAAACATTATAATCAGTGATTTCGTTAAGACAATAGAAGACTAAGTGAAGTGAGAAAAAGTAGAACTCAAATCAACAGAAATGGCCACGACTATCAGAAGAGTGGATTCCAGTTATATAGTGAAACTTCGTAGTGGAAACTACCAACAATGGAGAATTCAAATATCCCTAGTGTTGAAGGCAGCCAAACTATGGAAAATTGTTGATGGAACTACAAGACGACCAGAACAAAATCCAGAAGCCTGGGATGACCAAGACNTGTTGATGGAACTACAAGACGACCAGAACAAAATCCAGAAGCCTGGGATGACCAAGACATTCAAGCTCAAGCGATAATGGTACCAACTCTAGATTCAGTCAACACTAACCACATTTATGCCTGTAGTAGTGTTGAGGAGATTTTTAACCGCTTGAAAGAAATACATTCAAATGACTCAGTTACTAACAAACATCATACATTAACAGCGTTCTTAAATTATAAAGTGGTAAACGAAAAAACTCTGGTTGNCATTCAAGCTCAAGCGATAATGGTACCAACTCTAGATTCAGTCAACACTAACCACATTTATGCCTGTAGTAGTGCTGAGGAGATTTTTAACCGCTTGAAAGAAATACATTCAAATGAGTCAGTTACTAACAAACATCATACATTAACAGCGTTCTTAAATTATAAAGTGGTAAACGAAAAAACTCTGGTTGAAGCGTACACTGAAATGGAACAGTACGCAAGGAATCTTAGAGAAATGGGAACGAACGTGGATGAAGAGATGGTAATCTCAAAGATAGTCTCGTGTCTTCCAGAAAAAGACATGGCCTTCAAGAAAGCTTGGGACAGCGTCGATGTCTCAAAGCAGACGATGGTCCAGGCTAAAGAAGGAAGACATGGAATTTTTTGTGTCAACAGAACCAAAAGAATATGAAGACCATACTACACAAGCGTATTGTACCAAATGTGCGATTAACACAAATAAGGACGCTGGAGTTCAAGAAGAAAAATTGAAGCAATTGAAAAAGAGAACCAGTTGTCACAACTGTGGAAGAAAAGGCCACTGGAGAGCAGAATGCAGGTTACCAAAGAAAGAAAGTGGAGAAAGAAGACGAAGGGTTTCTATCTCACGCATTTATGGCAACCGACCTAGTTCCGTCCTTCAATCCAGAGGTCGATTGGATTAGTGACTCTGGTGCCAGCCAACATGTATGTGGTCAAATAACCTGGTTTCAAGATTATTTGAAATTCAAAGAAACAAGAAATGTCACTCTCGCAAACCAAAAACAAGTAGCAGCCTTAGGTTGTGGGACAGTAAATCTGGAAGCGTTCATGGAAGGTAAATGGCGATCATGTACAATAACTAACGTAATGTATATCCCAGGTGCCACCAATCTATTCTCTGAAGGAACAATGGCAGCAAAGGGTTATAAGATCACCAGAAACAGATTTGAAACAAAATATTATCAACAAAATGGTCGATGTGGACCAAAAGCATATAATCAGGATCGACTGTATATCATGAGATTCCGAAAAATTCAAACTCCAGTGATTCTAAATTTATGTGCCACTAAAGAAGATGAGTCAAGAGCAAGTCCAAGCTCCAAAAAGAAAAAATATGACCCCAGTATCATGGAGAAGGATTCAGATTCTCAACATGAGAAGCATTTGAGAATTTCTACAAGTGAGAATCCATTTATGAGTGAAAAATTCAACAACAGTTTTGCTCAAGGGGAAAGTTACTTCGTGTGGTTGATCAGTCCGATAGAGAAAGCAGAATTTCTTAAGACTACATGGGAAAAGAAAGCTTCCTTAATTCAACACGAAGATACTGAATATTTCTCATGTCTCTTGTCATCCTCAAAAATTCACAAAATTCTACAGGAAAATATCCTCACATATGGACAAAACATCGAACTCACATCATACAGTAAAGAAATTCAACACACACACGATCCTGAAGGAAAGGCACTCCCTGAAGTGGATTGGAATTACTACTCAAATGGAAGTACTGTTCATCTGTTCAACCCTGAAATGTATATTAAACCTATCTGGAGGTTAAACACAAGTCTTCAAGAATATTTCCGATCACCGACTCGGGGAAATGTATATTTGATGCCTCCAAATTCCTCAGGATTTGCACCAGTTTTCCAAAACACAGAAAGTTTTGTGCTACAAATTGAAGACGAATCTTAGTGGAAGCTATACCAACCAGCCTCAACCAACTTAACACTTCCATTGTTCCCAAGTGGGCCCCTCCAAAAGGATGAACTCGGAATATTAATCATGGAAGTAAAAATAAGTCCAGGTGATGTTATGTATATCCCGAGAGGTATAATTTTTCACACCCATACGGATGAAGAACATTCTCCCCACATAACAGTCTCAACATATGAAGAAAATACTTATGCCAAATTCCTATCCGAAAAGCTCGTCCAGATATGGACTAAATCTTTACAGAAAAATGCAAATCTAAGGCGTGGACTTCTTATGGACTACTTGGATTACATGGGAACCATCAATTCGTGTAACAAGGACAAAAAAATCTTGATAAAAAGAATGATTTTTTGAAAGGAACTTTCAAATTTCGTCACTAAAGCCATGGTTGACTGTTATGACTCTGCTGCAGATGAAATGGCCAAAATACACATGAAAGATGCCCTACCACCTTGTCTAACTGAAGAAGAAGGAAAAGAAATCGAGGTGTACCAAGCAGGCATATTCATAAAGGATGGGAAAGTCCTCAACAAGACTAAGTTTGACACCCGCATGGATGTCAAAATGACAAGAAAGCACACCACACGGTTGATAAAAGAAGAAGGAAAACTAAACCTCTACTACAGCGCAAACAATATAATCGAGAGTGAAGACCACGAAGCACAGTTCCTGACTCTACCAAATAGCGCAGAAAGAGCGATAAGGCAATTGACATCAAAGTACCCAGAATTCATGAAAATCCGAGATTTTCTTATGGATAATGACATTAAAAAAATTGATTTAGCCATGACTATGTGGNCCGAGATTTTCTTATGGATAATGACATTAAAAAAATTGATTTAGCCATGACTATGTGGAAGAAGGGTCTTCTCTTAACAAAAACAATCCTATATACAGAAGACTCAGACACTGACGATCCAAAGTCAGAAGACTCAGACACCGACGACCCTAAAACAGATGACACAGACTCAGACAATCAAAAATCGGATGTCACAGTGGACACCGACATCATACTCCTGGATAAACTAGGAACCTAGCAACTAAAGTCGAGTTTGGGGGAAAGTATTGGAAAAGTACAATCTCGACTTGGTGTATGACTCATTGAACTATGATTTCATAGTTCTTATCTAGTGTTTAGTTCAATCCAGTTCTTTTTTTTTGTTTGAACTAGTTTCTCTATTTTCTATTTATGAACATTTAATTTGCTCAGTTAATGATAAAGCTACCTATATAATACACAACACTATTTTAGAAAGAGTCAGTGTGTATATTTATTTTTCTCACTACATTTTATTCTTAACTGTCTAATAAACAATTACTATTACACAAAAAACCTTATTGCCACTATCCCAGAAATATCTTACAATAATTACAGTCGAAAACTTTATTTAAGATATTTACTATAGTATAGATTTTCTTTTTATAAATTTAGAAGAAAAAAATTCTTTTTGCCATATACTTTTTATAAGAACATCCTGCTCTTAAAAGCGTTGTAAGAACAAACGGTTATAAGAACAGCATTTCTAGGCGACGGACGGNGAAAAAACGGTTATAAGAACAGCATTTCTAGGCGACGGACGGTAGCTCTTATAACCGTCGTGCACTGTATTTATAATATCCATGTTTTACCTGATTGAGGTGTAATGTATTCTAAATCAAATACGCGGAAGCTTATAATATGTTTAGTTTATAATCCGATTCGTCATGATTTCCGATGAAATTATTTTTGATTTTACAAGTTTGACTTCAAGAAATTCCCTTTTCTGTTAATTATTCTTAATATATTTCTAATAATAATAAATATTAATACCAATGACGTCGAGTTAAATTACGTCGTTAATNTGGTTATGTAGATAAGCTGTTTCTTTGTACAAATAAAATCTAATTTTAAATTGAACCGAATCATATGCTTCCAATGGATAATGGTAGAGCAGAGACTCGCTTCCTTTTTGCTAATCTGTTCTCCAAAATATCCAGACGATCTAAACTCATTTAATCTATTTTTTAACAAAGCACACTAGTCCAAATAATACTACTGAACCTTACTTGGAAAATCCTAAGTAAACTTTGTTTTTGAGTACAAAGTCATACCTAGGTTTTGATTCTTAATACAAATCTGAATCCAAGGTACGACTTCTCAAATACTTAAGTACGACTTGTTACTTCAGTATCAGCTTGAACTTGAACATTAATTTTTAATATGAATTTCTCTAATCCAATCACATACTCTTACTTAAGTACGGTTTATTAATTTGGCAGTAAGTATTTGGGTTGACTCGACTTGAGTAATTCTTTGAGAGGAGAGTTTAGTTTGTCCATTAATGTGGCATGGGAGTTTGCAGTTGAGATTCTAGGCAGGTCTCACCATACTCCAATTTAGAATACAAATCACTCACAAAATTAGTCACTTGAGTTTGAGTGGCTTACTTAAATTCGGCCAGACTTGACTAGAACGTTTACCCTACCATGCAGAATATGTGAACGCTTTTTATCTTTTTGTTTATACAATCTGTGTGTGAAAAAAATTAAAAGCGTCACATATTCTGCATGGTATGGTATTTAAGATATGATATTTCATATACGCATTAGTTTATTAATTAGATTGTTAAGATAATCAAAAGCACAACTCCCCGAAATGGGCGAAATTAAATTTATTTTAAACTCAAATAAAATCAAAGGTTTAATTTATGCCGGCAGAAATCCAATTTCGCCCATTTCTGCCGAGCGAAAAGGGCGAAATAGTTTTCCCCTATCCCGTAGACGAAGCGACAGGTGTTTCTTGACAGCTAATTGCCGCCACCTCATATGCTAGGGAAACTAAGATTTGATTTTTCTATTTTGAGATTTTGGAAAGTGAAACAATTTGGAATTTGGAAACATTTTGGAAACAATTTCGAAAAATCGGAATTTGTACACTGGGTGAAACTCACTTCCATCTCAAACACTAGCGCGTTTGAATAAAGGAGATAAGTAAAACTTGAGACAGTTGAGAGTTGATTTAGTTGTGTGAGCATAGTGTGAATGGTTATGAATGACTTCTTGTAATTGTCGAAATTTTTTGCGCAAAATAAGCAAATCAGTAATGATAATTAATGAATAAACTGGGTGAGTTAATTGTCTCCGAGCGCATTAGGGCGAGGTGCAGATTTTGTTTATTTATTTTCATTTATTCATATTTATTTATTATCTATAGCCTGATGCCCGTCACTGCCTCTTTTATGGAAATGAGAGATCTCGAACCAAATAGCATTGAGCCCACGAAATTCTCGCCGAAACTTGTTCTGTTTTTAATTTAGAGATGTGCGCGTCTTCTTATTCCAATTTTTATGCTTTGAAGTTAAAAAGTTTAATTTGTGATTCAGATAAGTCTTTATTCTTTGATTTACTTTTAGCTAGCCACCAAAAATTCAAATAGACAGAACCAAAGGTGAAACAGTTTCTAATTATGTTGAAGGAGTGTATACAAGGAATTAGGCGGGAGACACCCAAGAAATTTCTGGAAAAAATTGAAATTAGAATTGTGAATCAGGCACTGCTATAGCATGTGATGTTAACGTATCTACCGTAAAAAGGTCATTCACAGTTCTACCACCAAAAGCCGAAAACTATACACCTGATAATCAGACAAAACAAATTGAATCGTTTACAATCACTGTAATCAGACAAATCTCTCATCGGTTTTATGAAAGTCTTGTGTATTATACAATGAAAACTTGCGCCAAAAGTGTTTAGAAGGTGACAACATTCCAGTTTTTTTCCAGAAATTTCTTGCGCCTAATTCCTTGTATACACTCTCCTTCAACATAATTAGAAACTTTTTCACCTTTGGTTCTGTCTATTTGAATTTTTGGTGGCAAGCTAAAAGTAAATCAAAGAATAAAGAATTATCTGAATCACAAATTAAACTTTTTAACTTCAGTCTAAAAATTGAAATGAGAAGACGCGAACATCTCTAAATTAAAACCAGAACAACTTTCGGCGAGAACTTCGTGGGCTCAATGCTATTTGGTTCGAGAGATTTTATGTTAAATCAAAAACAGAAACCCGCACTTTTTGTGAGAAACTACCCATCTAGCACTAGGTTTATGTAAGAATGGTTATAAAGCACGGATATTCATGAAAAAAAGAATTAAATAAAAATGAGCGAAAGAAATTATTTTCGATTTTAAAATATAACTCAACTTTTCTACATTTTTTTGAGTTATAATTAATTGTCAATTGAATTTTTTTTTCAACTTTGAATTTCATTTTTACTAGGTATTTGCACTATGGATATTTTTAGTTGAGGTAAATTATTTAAATTTTCTTACAATAATAAATTGAAACTTTCGTAAAAACTTTTTCTTCAGCTCTAATATTTGATAAATTTAGAAAATATTTTCGCACCCTTATTTTAGATCAAATCATTTGCAGCTTGTGTCGGATTATAAGTTATTATCTGGAACTATTTTATTAATATTAACAATCATATGGCAAGCAACAATTAGGAAACTTAATTAAATCAAATGTAAATAATCGGACGAAAATTAAACCATACAGCATATGTGAACGCTTTTTATCTTATTTACTATGCAATCTTTGTAAAAAAAAATAAAAAGCGTTCACGTAAGTATGGAATTACTAAATATAAGACAGGTAAGGAAATTTTATTATTTTTGAAATTACTACTCCCGCTGAGTATGATTTACACAATAATTCAATTTCCTATTGTTTAATTAGTTCCCCCCCCCCCTTTCGCCCACTTTCAGCGTCTCATTTGGGAAAAAATGGATTTTGCCCCGGTCATTTCAACCAGTCGAAGTAATCTGTGTAACCTTCGATAGATGTCAGCAGATGCCTGTCTGCTGTCGGCTAGAAAGTAATCTAAAGTATCGTCATTGAGGGGGCTGCACTGCGTTGGACGCTGGAATCGTCCAGCGTCCAAGGAATACCACCGCACCACCTGAAAATATTTCATGTATCATGGCTTGCAGTGCCAGTGTTGGGTGTGAACGTATTTAAATCTTTATTCTGCCTAAACAACGTTGGAAGTTGGATCGCATGATGGTACCGAGATCAAAGTTAATGCTGAATTTTAGCTGGTGAGTCAAAAAGTATATGTTCTTGGTTGTGATTTGTCAATCTTTTTCGTCAGAATCAGGAATCAATGGTACGCTATTCACAGTTGCAACTATTCGATCTTTGGTCAGATCTAGATCGGGATCGACTTTCTTTGTTGAACGGAAGATCGAGATCGAGATCGGCACCTTTTTTACAGTTGGTAGGAAGATCGAGATCGAGATTGAAACTTACCTTATCTTTGGTCGAAAGATCGGGATCGAGAACCGATCTCTCGATCTAGCGATCGAGATCTAGGTCGATAGTCGTCGATCTTTTAACCAAGAGATCGAGAACGAGATCGATATTTTCACAGAGTGTTCGAGATCGAGATCGGCTAATCTGATTAACCAGTGAGTGAGAATTAATNTTTCACAGAGTGTTCGAGATCGAGATCGGCTAATCTGATTAACCAGTGAGTGAGAATTAATTAGAAACTATCAACAGAAACTCAATATTCTCTACCACAACTGCCTTTCACCCATTCGTTCACACATATTGTGCTCAACGATGCTTCATACCATAATCAATAACCTTTCTATTTTTTATATGGGTGTATGTTGATAGACAGAACAGCTGACCATAGTAGTTTTGTGTTTGTTACTACTAGCGTGAGGCAACGAATGGGTTTTTCATATTTAGTGTTCATTTAACTTCTTTGTGCTTAATGAAACATCAGGTCTCAGGTCTACTCGATTTTCACCACGCTCTCAGCTACTCAATTCACGTATAACCACTCCGGAGTGTTTCATTTTCGGTTCCACGTCTGAAAGGAGGTATTTTTTCTCAAATAAATAAATAATTTAACCAGCAAAAAATTACTTATGTTTTGACTACATTTCATCAATAACCTATTAGTATTATTCATATTATTATTGAAATATCCTAAATGTATAAGAAACGTGGCAAGAAGAAACGAAAAAGTATTACAATATAGCATCAAGATTATTATCAAAGATACAGTGGTCCACAATACCATGGGAGCGGGGCACTCTGCTTCTGATTTTTGGAGCGCGATGAATTTGACGCCGGTTTTCTTACAAAAACCAGTGGGAAATACATTAAAAGGAAATCATAGTTTTGGTAGACAAACATTTTCTTCGGATTATATGAAAGTTTTTGAATTATAAGAATATAAGATTTCGAGAAGACTTTTCAATTTTTCTCTTCACAAAACGAAGGGAGCACCAACTTTCACTTTGCTTTCTCCACCATTTCTTGGTAAGTAACTTGACAATCCTAAAAATTTCTTTTGCAGAGCCAAACATTATATATAGATTATGTTATTTAGCTAATCTGTTTAATTGATGTCGCTTCTTTTATTTAAGAAAATCATAATGCTCGGAGGGACTCTTCTGACAGAATTTGAACGTGGTCAGATTTCCGAATTTCGTGGAGCAGGGCTTGGATACCGTGAAATTTCAAGGAAACTTAGTCGCNGATACCGTGAAATTTCAAGGAAACTTAGTCGCTCAGCACATGTGGTGATATCCTACCTGAAAGACCCCGAAAATGATGGCAAAAAACGTTTTCATGGAAGAAAGTCTAAGCTTGCACCACGCGACAAGAGAGGAATTCTACGGGAAATGTCCAATAAGATGACATCCTGCAATGAAGTTCGTCGCATTTTGAAGCTTGAAGTTTCTCCTAAGACTATTAGAAGATTTTCTGTCAGTTCAGGTGCGCTCAAGTACTCGAAAAAGAAAAAGAAGCCCTACCTTACACAAATCAGCAAAGAAGGAAGATTAGGTTGGAAAAGTTGGTTGGGGTCAAGAATGGGAGAAAATTGTCTTCAGCGATGAAAAAAAGTTTAATTTGGACGGCCCTGATGGATTTCACTACTATTGGAGGGATCTGCGCAAAGATGAGCAACTGTTCTCCAAGCGACATTCGGGAGTTGGAACAGTCATGATTTGGGCTGCCTTTTCATCAAAAGGAAAGACCCCACTTTCCTTTGTTTCACCATCAAGCACCGCTTGTCACTACCAGGGAATACTCCAAAACAACCTTCTGCCATCATGGGATCGGATTGGTGGCATTGGTTCACTTTCATGGAGGATAATGCCCCCATCCACAAAGCTAACTCAACTCGTGCCTGGTTTCGACATCAAAANCCAAGCGACATTCGGGAGTTGGAACAGTCATGATTTGGGCTGCCTTTTCATCAAAAGGAAAGACCCCACTTTCCTTTGTTTCACCATCAAGCACCGCTTGTCACTACCAGGGAATACTCCAAAACAACCTTCTGCCATCATGGGATCGGATTGGTGGCATTGGTTCACTTTCATGGAGGATAATGCCCCCATCCACAAAGCTAACTCAACTCGTGCCTGGTTTCGACATCAAAATATGGAAGTTTTGGGATGGCCAGCCTACTCTCCTGATCTAAACCCCATC